>JAVJGG010000088.1:28913621-28931615 GCA_035590195.1 Aviceda cuculoides | reverse complement strand
ATAATTATGTCAGGAAGAAAGCATGCTTGAAAAGAATAAGAATTGCTTGCAGTAGTGATTTCGCATGATTATTGCACCTCTTCATTCACTGTAAACAAAACAAAATTAAATTTACTAATGATGCAAAAGAATGCAGCTGTTGGTGATGGGACATGTTGTTTTGATCAACGCTTCCTTTTGTTTCAGTTAAAATTTTGAACATGGGTGTTTAAAAGCAATTTTCCTATAGTTTTGTGATAGTTCAAGTACTTTAGGTTCTTTTTTCCAAAGGACAGCTGTGCCGTTATCTTCACAACTAATGTGTACTAATGATGGCTCTTGGGTCTTAAAAATTAGCTACTAAAGTATGTCGGAAAAGAGATCAATTAGCATGAAGTGATTTCTGACAAACACTTGTCAGTGGGCTTATGATTATGTCTTAACAGATGGTAGCTTGAAGGTTGGAACTCTCTCAAGTGTGCTACTTCGACTGACAGAACAGTGATAGGCAGCCAGTTCATTCTGGGCATCATAAACCAGAATAAAGTGTGCACGGGCACAATGGACTTTTCTAGTTGCTTTTCTGTTGTTGACTTGGTTTTCTGTGCTCTGCAATCTGCTTAGCAATTTGTGCATAATCACAGTAATTTTACTACATATTACATGAATGTGTATATATAATAACGATGCAACATGTAACTACATAGACACTCAAATGATAAAGTCAACTCCTTTTCTAATAGAATTCTTAAAATATTTTGGAATTTTAAAGATATGTTGAAGGCCTTTCAAGAAAAAATGTTTTCTGCTCAGCACAGCAGATACTAGAGTACATTCTAAGGCCCATGGTTTATAAAACAATGTGACCCAGTGATCCCTAACAACTGCAATCTATTAATCTAGATAAAATTGGTATGAATCTTACTTTTTATAGGTAGAATGGCATATATGCTTGCTTTCATGGCTGTACACATTTCTAGATCCCCCCAAAATGTTAGTAACAAATGACCAGGATGAAGGTTACTGTTTTGTGTGGTTACCATAATTTGTTGGGGCGGGGTTGTTTGGGTTTTTTTTTAAGTAAATAGAATATAATGTGGAGCTTCTGGGAGAACAAAACCATTGATAAATTGGATCAAATTCAATTAACAGAACAGCTTGTATCAAAAAAAAAGACCTTTTTTTCCCCACAATGTCAAAACATATTTCAGTTATTCAGTGAAATGTTTTAGTTCAAATATGACAATGATAAGATGCATTTCAACCTGTATATACTATCTTTAAATTATACCCAAATTAATAAATAAAACAATGATTAAGTAGTGTAAAATAAAATACTATTTTGCTTTTAAATGAACTCTTTAGTTTTATCCAAACCAATTTCCCCTCTGGTAGCTGCAAATCTTACCCTTCAAAAACAGGGCCTTATTTATTTAAAAAATAAAAATTATAACCTTAAAAGTATTTGAAAGTATTTCTTTCCTTTGAACACATTAACACTCTGTAGTAGTGTCTATAATGTAGAACAGATTTCTACTGAAATGGAAAATGTATCTTGTCCAGCCAAACAAACAAACAAACAAAAACACAAAAAACCCAACCAAACAAACAAAAAAATCCAAGTTCTTGAAGCTGTTTGTATGCTCTTTTCTTAGATATGCCTTTTTTAGATACACCTTCTTTGTTTGTAGCAAAGCAGAACACTGTGTGCTGATGAGAATCCATTGCTTGTCCCTAAAATAAGACTACTGCTAACGAACTGGCCCCCTTGCTAGCTTTCCTCCTAGCTTTCCAACCCAGGAAAAACACACAGAAAACATCCATCACTGCAAGCTGACACGTATAAGTAAAAATCCCCAATGTGAAAAACAGTCTTAACTATTTCAAAAGCGTGCAAAGCCAGTAATTTTGCAAGCTGCCCTCAACCGTAACATTCTGTAGGTAACACTGTACTGGATAGCAGGATCTCCCCAGGTTCAGTCCAGTTCACAGCTTTACCTACCACGTACAGCCACTATCGCTGTGCAACAACGCTTACAGGAAATGCACAAGTCTCAAACCCATGGTGGATTGATCCTTACCACACCCTTACGGGGCCTAGAAAATCTTATTCGCACAGAGGACCTGATTTCCCTGATCATCAAACACTCATGCTCCACTGTCTCAACTAGTAGGGGCTACGCTCAGGTAAACTCTGAGCAGCATTACAAGAAAACCAAATATTTTTAAATAGAGCATTAAAAGTTTAGTCTTCAAGTTCTGTGTACTTTGTGACCATTTGCGACTAAAAAGAAGACGAGAGACAGCTTCTAAGCTTCTGCATTCCTCAAAACTGGGGGGATGTGTGAACTGAGTACTTTGGATTATACCCAAGGAGGAGAATGGACACCAAAATGGCAGATTAAATGGCCTGGTGGCAAGTACAATGTAATATTGATGGAAAGAAAACCCAGACACTCACATGCATCAGTGCTTTTTGAATGAAACGTAGCTACCCAGCAAACCAGCCTCAAAGAGCAGCATGTCACCAAAAAGAATGTGTGTGCCAGGAACAGGACAGAAGACAACAGGCAAGTTAGCATCTTCTTACATACACGGAGGAGAGGGCACTGAAATATTTGTGGCTTGCTCACCACATTTTTACAAAATGAAAGGGAAAACAGAAGACATTGGTGCCCTCAATGTACCAGATAGCATGTGCCAGCTGTGCTGCAGCACCTGAGTCATGTCACAGCAGCTTACTAGTACAAAAGGAACATTAATAAATAATGGCAGCACAGCAGGTTTGATGGAAGGACAGCACTGAAGCAGTCAATTTGGTTCAAATGCTTGCTATGCCATAAACCAATATCCTCTCAGACAATGTAACACATGCTTTTTATCAAGTGTTCTCTGTGGGAACTGTTAACAGAGTGAATCAGGCCCACTAATTAACTAATTCTTAGAACTTTCAAGGAGGCACATCCTGAATATTTCTATGAAGTGACAGAGCCTGCAGCAGAACCAGCACAAGAGTCCACACGCAGAGCTACACAGCTCTTACCTGCAAAATGAGTGGTCAAAAAGAGACTCCCAATGTCTTCTAATCTTTCAGAAAGTGAAAAGCAAAGCAACAGTGAGTCCATTTTCTCCCTTTCAGTCCCACTTTTCTAGCCAAATCAATATTCTCATCTCTGAATAAGGGACCCAATATTCAGTTGTTGTAAGCTACCACATCCCTTCCGACATTACTGAGACAATACGGACATGAACAAGCTGAGTCCCTCTGTATCTGTCCAGCCTTCTAGGTCAGTATAAGGCCTCCTCTCCAGGTAATAAACATTTTATGGTCTTTATTATCTCTGTGCTAAAAGTACTGAGCCTTTATACAGCTTACACAGTGAAAAAGTGCAGGGAAGAAGTCAGTGCAATACATACCACCATTCACTACCATGACTTTCATAAGCTGGGTGATGACTGGGACACTGCTGTGGCCTTTTAGTTAGGACTTCTGGAGGTATGGCAGAAAAATAAAACGCCAACATGAGTGACAGTATCCCTGCTGACTACAACTCTAAGCTGTAGGAGGCCTGACAGTACAACTGGTCCTTTGAGTTCTCTGCAAAGTTTGTCCTAAAGGAAACAAGTGACAGGACAGAGTTGGAGATGTCTTTGGCTTGGTAGCATCTAGAGAGGTCAGCAGCAAAGAGCAGTTTGTAACAAAAAACAGGGGCACAGAGTAAATGGCAAATGCTATCACTGTTTTGCATTGTACTTTGAGACACCCGAACAACATTTTCCATAGCAGGATTGCTTCTTTTAAAATATTTCCCTTATGTTATAATCCAGAGCACCAAAGTAATGGTTTAAACCAGCTGTGAAGAAGTGAACAGACTGAGCTTTTTATGTTAGGCATTAGGAAAAAGGATACTGACATCCTTTTGAAAATTGCTTGGGAGGGGGTGAGAAGTTTCCAATGGTTAGATGTTTTTAAGAAGAAATAGACAAGCATGTGTCACTAATGAAGTGGTTAGAATGAGCTCATCTTTGGGCAGACAGCTGATGAGGCACAGCCCTACTTTCCACAATCCAGTGTGCTATTCTGTAAGCTGAGTTTTGAAAGATACTTCCAACATACCAATGCTTTTTCATCCTCTAAAAGGAGATGAAGTTGCACTTCAGCTATGATCTGCAGGTATCTGAAAGGAAAAAGGGGTCATATCTGCTTGATGTATTGTGTAAGAGATTCCACATTTGCTTGTGCTTGCTTTTTGTTGAACCAGCTTGTGATATTAGTACTCCTTTTCAAAGATCAATTTTCCTCCCTCTTTTCCCATCTGCTTCTATGCACACAGAGCTGTCTGTTTCTCTGTCAATGCTGAACTAAAGCAGGTGGAAAGAAAAGCCTCAGTCCTCAACGTAAGCAGCTCAGCTAGGTGGTGTAGTGATTTACGGGGTCACTTACTTCCAGACACCATAGCAGCATTGTGGGGGGCTACAATTTTACCTTCAGGAATCCCAAGCCCCCGAGGCCAGTGGAAAAGCCTGAAGCAAGGAAGACATACCATGAGTGGAGGAGGAACAAATCAGGTAACATTTAAATGCAGTGGACATACACGTGTCCGTGGCTGCTGATGGGATGTACCCCGAAGTGCTGAGGGAGCTGGCCAATGTCATTGTGAGGCCACTCTTGATTATCTTTGAAGGGTCATGGTGATCAGGGAAGGTTTCAAGGAAGAAAGCAAATGTCACTCCTATCTTCAAGAAGGGCAAGAAGAAGGATGAGGGAATGGCAGGCCAGTCAGTTTCCCTTGATGCCTGGGAAGGTAATAGAGCAAATAATTCTGGAAGCCATTTTCAGACATATGAAAGACAAGAAACTGATTGGAAATAGTCAGCATTAGGAACAGGAAATCATTCTTGACCAACCTGAAACAACAACAATGAAATTATTAGCTTGGTAGATGAGGGGACTGGATGTTGTTTATCCTGACTTTAGCAAGGCTTTCAAGCACTGTCTTTTATTACATCCTTGTAGACAAACTGATGAACCAGATAAGAGGTCTGTGGATCAAAACCCGATTGAACTGCCTGGGTCAAAGAGTTGCCGACAGCAGTATGAAGTCCAGCTGGAGGCAGTGGTGTACCCCAGGGGTCGATAATGGTGCTGACACTGTTTAACCTCTTCATTAATGACCTGCATGATGGGACAGACTGCACCCTCAGCAAGTCTGCACAATAAAAAACAAGGAGAAGTGGCTCATAGATGGAAATGCCCATCATATTATGGTTTTAAAGAAAAATTATTCTCTTGCTGACAAAAGGGCAACTCCATTTAAACTAATACCAATATAAGAAAAAAATTACTTGTTTTGTTAAAGTTCTATGAAAATAACAATAATTATTAGCTAGCTAAAGCTCTTAATTATTATATTTTAGCTCTTTTTGTTTTACTACTTCCTTTCAGCCCCCCCTCCTTTGATATCAATGTTCTCTGAATAGGATAGATGTCATGCTATTTGAAATAAAGGACGACTTAAAAGCAAAGATTGTTCCTTAGATAAAAAGCTCAGCCCTGTAAATGGTAGGACAGTGGTCCCATCTGTTGTTGGAACAAAGCTTTGGGGAGGCAAACAACAAAAATCCAATTCAAGCTGCATTAAAACACATGCAGTAGAAGGTGGCCTAATTCCCACAGCTCCCAGTATTGCTCTGGTGTACTCAGCACCTGTTCAAAGAGCTGGTGCCGCAGGGAAGCGTGGATGTGCTCAGCTGGGTAGGAAGTGGCTGGCAGCGTGGTGTTCTCAGTGGATGAAAAAAATTTGTGTCCGTGATGGTGCTGATGAATAAAGGCTGACTGGCTAACAGCATGCCCATTTCCTATCTCGTCCGTAACATACTAAATATGCAGCTTCCTGCTAGACAGACAAAACTCCAGCACTCCCAATCTCGTCCATAAAAAGCATCTTCTACTAACTTCCCTCTATTGGTATCAAGCATTCTGCAACACTCATAACTGCACCACTAGCACGTGCTTGTCACTGATGTTTTTATCCCCATGTTATCTAACTCCATTCAAAGTAATACAGAGATTTGTATGTTGTCAGTGGCAACATGTTATGTTAGTCACCAGTACCGCAGTGCGCTGCATGGCACACCATCTCCTGTTTTCCTGCTGAAGTCTGGAGGAGTGAATCTCTTTTCAGCAGGCACTGAAATACAGCAGATGACCTGAAAAGCCTTTGCAGGTATATCATCAATATACTTCTAACAAACGTGCTCAGTGAGAGATCATGTTTTTGACAAGACTGCAGACAGACTCCTCTCAAAGACTTCCAAGAAATGTCACAGTTCTAATTTCCTGTACGTGTCTTCATAAAAAGGTGGTGTTGTCCAGGGCTTAACACTGGTACCTAGCCAGATCTTTCACCTCTGAGAAGATAAGGCAGAAAGAGGCAGAGAGAGAGGCAGGGAGAGACGATGCTTTTGTTCAGAGCTCTGTTACTGAGAACAGAAAGAGGTTTTCTCTAACTGTATCAAACAAACCTTGTCCAAAATAGAATATCCAGTATTTACATACATTTGCTTTCTTTATGCCTCATCCATCCTCATCTTTAGATATTTCCTTGAGTTTATCAAACATTATTCTGTATGGAACTCTGCATAATACCAAAATACAGCCAGGCTTTTCATCATATATAATAGGACAAAATGAATAGACCTGAATATTCCACTGGTAAGATTGAAATAAGATAGCATACTCATCACTTGCCAATTAGCCTGGTAAAAAACACATTGTCACAACCCTTTGCCCGAATTGATATATACTTGAGAATGATAAAAAACAGTAGTTCTTAATAAAAGGCCAAGACTGAACTGGTTATTTTCAACGTTAATCACACTGCAATGCCACCTACATCAAGTTGTTGTACTGCATGGGAACCAAAAAGTCCTGCAGAAACTTGCATAGCCAGGACAAACAAAGCAAGCATAAAGCATACAAGTAGGTGCTGAAAGACCAAAGCAGTAGCACAAATCCAAGCACAAGCAGTGAGCTTTAAGGGAGAATAGAAGAGGTATTTTGTGTGTGTGTGTACATGTATGCATATAAATATGCACGGAGAGACCTTAATCAATCTAGGAAAAGACAATATGAACTCAGTAATAGAACAGACTATAGCTGCACGCAAAAAAAGCAGAAGTGATACAAAACCACTTCTTTCTTAGGTACTAGAAAGAAAAGTATAGCAAATATTATACCTGTGAATAGAAGAAGAGGCTTCTGGGGAAATCAGGTTAGTCTAAATACTGTGGATACATGATATTTTCTTATGCTTTACTCATGACGTTATTCATCTAATTTTCCCAAAGCCCTGGACTTCTCTGCAAATAATTTACAAAGTAAGAAGGCTCAATCTGGCACCACTTCTCTCTTCTAAAGCATCTCCCTTCAAAATACCTAGTTAGCATGGTTTTTTGTTGTAAGCGTAACAACAAGCTTAACAGTTATTTCACAGCCATGAACTTTGCATATAACTGAGAACTTAAAAGTACAAATACCTGCTCAGAAACAGCAAATTATTGCTTTGCATAGTTTGGTCATTTCATTTAGTTATAATTAACAGGTACCTCATGATTCAAATTTTTAAAGTCAGTCTAACACATCCTGTATGGTAACTCACTAGTTTCATCTGCAGTGATGTGTCATAACATTTTTAAAAAAACATATTAACTTACTACTTAGTGTCAAGTGCAAATGCACTGCATCAGTTCGTGTCTGAGTTGTTATTACTACCTAAAATTGACTTCATGTTGCCTATACAACTATGTAACTTATCCAATTTCTAGCCAATGAGCTAAAGTAGCCAACAGATTACAGATTAAAGTAGCTCCACAGATTACAGAGTAAACTGTAATTCGACAATTCGACAACTGTTAGAAGATACCACAAGTTCTTTAGCACTAATTTATGATAATACATAATTAATCACAAGAACACTAAGAAACAGAATTTAATGAAAGACACAATGAATGCAGTGTATTACAGAAGAACACTAAGAGGTTATGCTTCTAACACAATCTAAGTTCTTTATCCCCAAACTCATTACTTATATTATCAGTCATAGCAGGAGAAAGTTTCAGTTAACACCTAGACCTTGCCTTTTACTTTAGTGACAACTGAATATCCTCTTGCTTATGATATTCAAATACTCTCATATATATATATATATACATAAAATGCCAGCTGGTACTGTACTTTTGCTTGTGGTCTGTGCAGAAAGCAGCATGCCTGAACACTGCATTTAACACTTACTGCATTTTACACTTGCCTAGCCTTCTTCTATTCAGTTCTTTGACTAGTCCACTTGATACATAAAGTCCTGAAAAAGCATTGTATGATATCTTGTTTTATTTGTATGGCTAATTGTTGTCCAGCTTTTTTGGAAGTGACTGTGATTGGGTTTTAGGTGATTGGCCCTGGAGTTCTTGGCACCAGCTAGCTGGCAGATTTCTTAATCTTTCTGACTTTGGCAATGCAACTTTGGGCTGGTGTTTCTGGCCTGCAGTTTCCTTTGTACAAGATACTCCTGGGTAATGATGTGAAATATATCATGCAGTGAATCCAATTGTGTCCAGCACTGTGGCTATTCCAGGAGTGAAGTAGATCAAGAAGCCAGCCTGGAAGAGGTAATCTCTGCGGGAAACAGCCATTTACTGAGAAATGAGACATGTTTTTCAAATATATACTTAAAATAATAAAGAAATTGTGGCCATATATAAATAAATAAATACTAACAGGCTTTGTCCTCCAAGTCACTCAATGTGAGGAAAAAGAGTAGCCAGGACAGAAATTCACTAGTAAGTCATACACCATGTCACACACAGCTTCTTCAGCTATGAGATGGAGGGTATGTTTGTGCCGCACATGACACCGTATTGCTGAGACACCCAATGCGGGTTTGTAGTTGGCTACTGGAAGCCATGCTGAAATGAAAGCTCTATAGCTAAAGAAGTCCATCACCATACCTAGACTGACTGCTTCTTACCTAATGTGCTTGCAGTAGAGACATGCACACAGTCACCACCTTTTTTTTTTTTTTTTTGTTTGCTTTTTTTCTTCTTTTGCCCAGTTCAGATCCTTTATTATTTTGTGTTCCATGCCGGTTACAAATGAACAGCACCAGAAGCACCACTTGCTTTTTAAGTGGGATCCTGATCTCATTGGCTTATCTAGGGGTAGAAGTAGATCCTTCAAAACATGAATGTTTTGTTGGAACCAAAACAGATCAGAGACATACAGACTACTGAAGTAGCAGCTGGAAAAGGCAGCTGGTTCATTTAAAGCAGGCAGCAAATCTGCTTGTTTTTAGAGAGTCTTGTTAGCAAACTGTAACTGGAATGAAGACTGCTCAGGATTTGGTGATGAATGTGCTATTCTGCTGCCTCTGCACCTGAGAAGAGCACAGGCTGTTCAGGGAGCATGTCTCCTGACACTAGCTTAGGAACAAAGTTTGTGCAAGATTTTGAATAAGAAAATGAAGCTGCTATCAACATATCAAATGATGAGAGCAAATTAAAAGCAAAGCTTATGGCCATAGGGAACAAAACAACCCTTATTTTTCTTAGTTTCATGTCACAGATGACTAAGTGGAAAAACATTTTAAGATGACACCCTCTGGTTGGTTATATTACCACTGACCTCCTGATTACCAAGAATCCCAGCCATTGTGCTTCTCTGCTTCTATGAAACGTTCTCATGCAGACACAAC
This sequence comes from Aviceda cuculoides, assembly GCA_035590195.1. Lineage (NCBI taxonomy): Eukaryota > Metazoa > Chordata > Aves > Accipitriformes > Accipitridae > Aviceda > Aviceda cuculoides. Next base: position 28,921,887 of record JAVJGG010000088.1, on the reverse strand, counting down.
CTTTGCTAATGATGACTAAAGAAGAGAATCCTAGGAGGAAAAAAAAAAATCAAACAAACCAAAAGGTGCCGAACAGCCACAGAGGCAGTTTCCACAGATGTTGATGTATTTCATAGGAAGGCTATGAGAGTTTTTTCTTATGGAGTAGATTCTGCTTATCTTATAGTCTTTTACTGGTCAAGCATTCCTGTTGAGGCTGAACTGAAAAAGGTAGTCCACAGCCTGAACAGATGCATCAGAGCTTGACTCTAACTGTAAGGAGCCCTTGAAAACCCACCCAGATGATGAAGAGATTCTAACACAGGACAAATTGCGAATAATAACTATGATTAACAATTGCAATATCATTCATCATTTACTGTAGTGTCACCTCTCAAAAAACCCAGCATGATCTTAATCATGATCAGTGTAGGGGCAAAAATCTTTGAGTATTTTTTTCTCAGGTTAGTTCTTCACTGAATTCACCAGTGCAAAGTTTGCTAGTAAAACAGAGCAGACAAAGGCATTGGAAATTGGTGGTGGAATACTTAAAAATAGCATATTCTAGCAGACAACTGGGGAGAGAAAAGGACAACAGTTTAAGTAAAGACAGAATTGTTATACCCTTTCCACCTTGAAATTTTCCAAACAATTGTTCACCCTGTCCACGGAATAAATAAGGCTATCGCTGTGTCAGACAAATGCTTCTGAAGGAATATCTGGTGGAAGAAAAACCATTAGTCTCTATGATGAGGTGACAAGTTCATCACATGGGTAGAAGTGCAGCACCTGTATTTCCACTCCATTTCAATTTTATTCTTTGTACAAATAATAAAAGCTGAAATCATCAAAGGAGAGTAGTAGTACTTTCTTCAATCTACTCTAAAAGCTAGTTTTCTTACATTGCTATAAGAAAAAGATTATAGAGGCAGAGAAAATAAGGCAGATGCCTGGGGGGAAAAAAAAAAAAAAAAAGACACATGTTATCTTCAGTGTTAAATTATCCCTCCAGACCTAGACTGCATTTAAGTATGAATTCAGCACAGCATGGGTGCATGGTTGATTGTTATTTAACCCCATTATCTCCATGTAAATCGATGTATACCTAAAGTATTTTGTCAAAGAGGGACTAAAGAATTTATTGAACTAGGACCAAAGTATGACTACAGGAAGTCCAGATAGGCTTCCACACTAAATATTTCAATATGAGATCTCCTAGATTTTGCAGAGAAACAAGGTATAGAAAATGTCATCCTATTACTGAAGCGATGTCTCTGCAAATAAAAGAAGTGAATAATGTCAGGAATTAATTCAGGTGGTTTTGAACACAAGTGCAGGACAGAAATGCATATTCCACATTCATCCCTGAATGTGGAATATGAGAAAAATATTAAGAAACTGCATAAAGAATGGAGAGCAAGAGGAAAAAGGGCTTGCTAAGTTTTTATTAGTATTGTGAGCAACATTCACATCTTTACCAGAAAAATGCACTCTTCTGCAGAGTGTACAATTGTGCGGTCCCTCTATGTGGCCGGCACTTCATCTTCCATGCTTGTGTACCGAGACGCTGCATTTATGTGGATCTGTGTCAAAGCAAGCTCCAGAATTTGTCACATCAGTGGACTGGCCATCTAATGTGAACAATTATGGGGTTTAACCTTCTTCATATTGAAGAACTCAGTAGTTTGTAATCATACTGAACTGGTAAGATTTGTTCAGAATTTTGTTAAGTTTTTTCTATGTAATTTTAAACAATGGTTTACCTATGGTAGGGTAATTTGGGAAAACCGTGAGGCAGATATGTCTCCATTTCTCTGCTACTATAAATTCCACATTTCAAGTAAACCACCAGAAAAATGATGGGACATTTTGTCTAGGAAATATTTATATAGCTACAGAAATGTAAACAGAACAATAAAATACCTTACCTGCTTGACTTCTATTTATTTTGCCCTCAACTTAAAATGAGGTTGATTACTGGAATAAACATGAATGTTATCTTAAGAGACCTTATAATATGCAGCAGAGAAAGCTAAGTGCAGGAATTTGATCTATGACTAAACTAGATGCAAATGAATTTCCCATTACTTAATACACCTAGTAATGACAGTGGGCTATCCTAGTCATCATGAACCTTATCAAGACAGGTCACACTTTGAAAGAAAAATCAATACAGATTTGACTTTTATATGGCTCTGGATACAAAAACAGCCAAAAGAAAACCAGCCTTGCAACAACCAGGACCCTGAGATTAAACACCTGGACAAATCAAAATCCCTGCTCTACATTTGCAGACTAGGAATTCAAGCCTACATTTAGATATGCACAGACAGGTTCCCATTCCTACTCAGAGCCTGCTGCATCAGTGGGAGTGTCTGTCCAACACAATAGCACAAAATCCATGGAACGTTATGCCCCAGTCTCCTGGAAGGCATTTCCTCATTCCCCCAGTTATACTTTGGCCTAGTGTGTTTTCACCTTCTTTGCTCTTCAGATTCCTTCCAGCTACCAGAGACTGGCAGTGCCCCTCTTCCTGGTAAAGAGCACTAGTGATGGCAAGAGTCAGGACCTATCCTGCTTTGACTGAAGGCCATATAATCTCCCAGGAATACATACCTCATACCACAAATAGCTGAGAAGATGCCTATCAAGTTTAAAGACCACAAATCTGTACTGCACTGAGATGTGAAACTCGGAGATGACTGCTGCAATTTTAATTTGTTGTCCTGTGTTAAGACAGGAGGTTGTTATGCTTCTCATTACCACCATGGCCATGCACCAGTCACTTCAAGTTCTTAACAAATTACAGCACAACAAATTACAACACAATACAGGCAACAAAAACCACAGTGTAAATCTCTGATCATCAGGCACCTCAGTCCATCTGAAAGTCAGACTGGTTTTCTAAAGACTTGAACATAGAACCAGAGAAAAGACTTAAAATCCAAGCATTTTTTTCTTCCAGCTAGATGTATCCAGTTGTAAATTATATTCCTTCTCTTCTCCACTCTGGTATGCCATACGCTGACCCATCTGGGATGTTACCTGAACACTCCAAGTGCCATTGCCTAACTGCACTCCCCAGTATCTTGGAAGAACCATCAATGGAAAGGCATGCCCCCGGGGCACAGTACTGCAAAGGGCTCAGGTCATGGAATAGTCCCTCCAAATTTCATAGGTAACCGTAAAGTGTATGCCCCAACCACGACTCTGCATAATACTCCATGAAATTCGCTCTTTTAGCTACACACTAGGTGTGTAGGAGAGGAAGCAACATTTTCAAACTCTGGTTGCTAAACTCTCAGTTTTGAATTTTCATTGCCAAGTAATTTGTGTTGCCTGGACTCTACGTCACCGAGGGGCAGCCTGAAGAAATGCTGCATCCCCACTGTGCCTAATTAGAAAGTCAGCACTTGAACTTTGTTTGGCTCAGATGTGACTGAATAGGGTGGAGTTCAAGGAGATAAGATCCCAAAGCATATGTTCATATCTTAGTTTCATGGCTTTTATTTTCCCTTCTAGTAGGATAACTTCTAGTTAACCTTTCAACTTCAAAAGCTTATTTCAACAGGCAAAATGGAAGCAGTGCTATTTCAACCATGTAATTTTGTCTAAGGATATTAAAACAGATGTCCAGTAAGTTGGCATAATTATGTAAATTGTCCAGGAAACAGGAAATACAGGACTACATTGCCAAGGAGACAGAGACACATTAAATTTCCATTCATTCTATTAATACTCAAGACCTCATTCTGCAGAAGTTACTTAAGTGCACACAGTACACAAATTAAAAAAAAAAATCTTATTTTTAAAAGATAAAATCTTGCTAATTGTATGAACAGGTAAATAATGTATGTGTTCATTCCAAAGAGTTTACTGTTTCCCATGAGCTTTCTTTTTCATTTTTTTTACACTGGAATTATGTTATTAACCTACTACAATCTAGTAGGTAAAGATTTTACTGCATTGTTAGGGAGCTGCTTCATACACCAAGTTATTAAAGTTTACTTGTATCCTGTTCTAGAGGAGTTAAGCTCCAAACTTTAGTACAGCAGATTTCTCATCATCTTTCTTACAAGCAAGAGTAAAAATTAAATCTGATGAATCTACATCATGTCAATGGTCCCATCAGATAGACATGGATGAGTGAGTATTCACAGTAACTTCAGGCATCTAACTGAAGTTCCAGTGTTCAAAGCCTAGGTCACTGTATAGGCCTTTGGGAAGCACAGACCCCAAATGTCGGTGTCTTTATTAACCTTGGTAGTCACCCAATTTATAAAGTCAGTCAGCAGAATTTGGTAATTTACAGCAAAGACCCTGCAGAGCAACAAATGAAAAGACATACTTATTTCACTTACAGTTTAGGCTGGGATGTGAAGCTGTGTGAAGAAAACAGAAAATTCTCACTGATTTCTATAAATCCTAGATCACTTTCTTCTTCTGACCATCTCTTCAACATTTAACGATCAGCACCAGACAAACATTCCACTCAAATCTGTATTTTGACTCTCACAGGCTGCATACACATGTTGTTGTGACGATGATTTGAAGCCTATGAATATGCAGAGCAATGTCACAAACTGGTTTTTAGGACTTAGACATAATAAATGCATGCACACTAAAAGTTCGGTCCTTGAATATCTTGGTTGAAAGGTCAAAACTTTTGTAAAACGCTTAGGAAAGATTGATTTTTTTATTTTTTTTTTTTTTTAATGAACAGGGTGAGGTCACTTGGCACATGGAAGGAAGCATAAATGAAATCAGGAGTTAGAACAAAATATTAACAGCTGAAGGAAGATAAAAGGTGATGGAATTCCATTTTTTTAATTGGCACCGAAGACTGCTTCAATTATAAAATTCAGTGCAAATCTAAGAACAAGATAATCCCCCTCGACAATAATTACCAGGTCCTGGTATTAGCAAGAAAAGGGCATTTTTATTATTATAGATGTGTGTAGCAGAAATGTTATTACCCATTAAAGTCCTCTATTATTCTGCTGTCAGTTACCTTCTGTTAACTAAGTCTTCATGATTTGACAACTCATTCTTTAATTGTCACCTCATGCTAGCCCCTAGTTCACAGCCACATTGTGAGCTGAGTTTTCATATATTATACATGTTATGTAGTGAGTTTTCCAAGCTTTTACCTTTGATGTGATCTTTCTCTCTCTAAATGACATTCTCCTATGCAGCCAGCACATGGCTTCAGAGAATGCTTTGTGGAATGATGAACTGCTTTTGTATATGGGTACATAAATGTTACAACATCACAGGTGACACTAAGAAAACTAGTGACAGCAAAATTGTATTACAAACCAAATTCTCTACCAAAAGTCTAACTGACACTGATATATCAGTAGGAGAATTTGCTCTTAGGTTTTTGTCATTCGGCCTCTAAACACCTCTGTGTGCCTCTAACAGACAAGATGCAGGACCACTGCAGAGCTGTAGAATTACACAAAATAAGGCTGGAAGGGAGTCTGAGAGACGGTTTAACCCACTTCCCTCTCCAAGGCATGTTCAGTCATTTCTGCATCATTCTTAATAGATTTCTGCTGAAACTATTCTTTTGGATCTCTAATGATAGAGATTCCACAGTCATTTCAGGCAGTCTATTTCAATGTTTCACTACCATTAGACTATTGTTTTCTTTATTTCCTCTGCTGATATTTAAGACCACTACTTCTGTCCTGTAAACTATGGACATGAAGAACAGTCATCTCCTCTTCTTCCCAGGAATCACTTTTTATTTAAAGACTACTTAGTAAGTCTTTGACCAATAAAGCTGGAGATGTGAAAATACAAAATGAGTCATACAGACTTTTATACTTTACAAAACTAAGAAAAGCTCTGACAAAATTCTGCAGTTTTCCAACTCTTCTCCAATCTAAAATGAAAATAAATCTTGAAAACATAAAATTTAATTCCAAACAGACATTCAAGTTCCTACCTACCCCTATTCATCATAGTGTAACGACACAATCCTAAAAATAAAATCCCCATGCAAGTCCTAAAACAATGCATAACTATTCCCTTGACCATCCAAAAGCATAACAGAACAAAGAGCTACACTCCGCATGCATGTCAAATTTGCTGTACTGTAAATTTCCAATATAACACTGACCATGACGCAACTATAGTAAGAGCCTGACAGATATATCGTGATAAAGAAACTCTGTACTACTCAAAGGTGGGAAGAAGATAAATAAGCCTAAGTATAGTACAGCAAACATTTGTTGAGTTTCTCCATACAGTGAGAAAATAGATACTAGAGAATGCATAAAAGTGAACTTTGAAATAAAGGAAATTTGAGTTCCTCCATTTTTCCTCTGCATGAATTTATACCCCACCAATAACATGAGGAAACAAAAGGCATCTGCTAGTATCAGAACGATCTGAATCTGTCTTATTACAAAGCCTATGTGACAGTAACTGGGTCACTGATTAATAACAATGATGATCCATACTCCCTAACACCACTAAATTCATCTTCTGCTAGTGACACATTCATGTTTGCTTGAAATTTCACATCCTGCCATTGACTCAAATAGGCATTAAATTCCCGAAGAGGCATGGCCACTAAGGTCACAGTGCTGGGGACTGCTAATTCAGCTAAAAATGTAAAAGGGACAGCCCTGAGGAAAAAATAACCCTAACTTATTCTCAAAGCTGTAAAAACTAAAACAGATACTGCCACAGCTTCAGCTACTACTGATACAGATAAAATGCAAGTTTAGAGGTAGTGGGGAGAATATTCTAAAGCTGTGCTTATTATCAGCTTGCCATGGAAATACTCCTGGCTTGGGTCAGAGGGAGGTGCAGAAAACAAGTACGCTTCCAGCTTATTCCTGGGGTATGCCATCTACTGGTGGAAAGAAGGTATTGAGCAAATGCATCCAAATGCCAGAAACACTGGTTTCCTGGGACTTCAGTATCACCCTGGCTAGAAATATTGTTGCAGATTAGCAAGATTATATATCTGGACATTATCAGTGCAAATGAAAGAGGTGACAGGCCAGGAGGAAAAGGAACTTTTCCAAGGATTAAGGAAGAAGGCACTAAGAATGAGAAATAAGCCACAGTTTGGGTACCTCTGATTTTTGCAATGTCCTCATCACCCATACATTGTTAAAAGACATTTTTTGGAAGGCTGTCCGGCTCTCACTGAGTGCAACCAAAAAAAATTCAGTCCTCTGTAATGTACTTGCAGCCAAGAGACAAAATTGTGATGACATCCTTTGATGCTGGCAACATAAGTGAAACTGCCTAAGTGAAATACTGATGCATGAAGTAGCCAGGATGGGAAGAATATGAATGCCATGTTGCACTGCTGAACTGGTAATACAGGGTACTAGTAATAATAAGTGAAACTGCTGAATGTATCCAGAAGGAGCAAAAGGAAATAAAACTATTTGTAGTGTCTATAACATATTTTATTATGATGCTTATCAATGCTAATATAATTTTGGTGTAACTTTAAGGAAATTGCCTATGGGATAACTTTTTCTGGTATCTTATTGCAGTCTAATTATCCAAGTCTATTAGTTGAATGATATTTTAAATCTCTCATCTATATGCATCAAAATCACAAGTCTTAATTCTTGACAAATGGTTATTAAAACAATAAAGCCAGACATAGAGATCTCAGGCTCATGGTATTTGGATGAATTCATATTCTCTCCATCATCTATCGGCGATCCTGGACAACGGGGTGGTCCCAGAGGACTGGAGGCTTGCTAATGTGACTCCCATTTATAAGAAGGGTCGGAGGGAGGACCAGGGAACTACAGGCCTGTCAGCCTGACCTCGGTACTGGGGACGATTATGGAACGGTTTGTCTTGGGAGCACTCACAAGGCAAGTCCAGGACAAACAGGGATCAGGCCCAGTCAGCACGGGTTTATGAAAGGCAGGTCCTGCTTGACCAACCTGGTCTCCTTCTATGACCAGGTGACCCAGCTATTGGATGAGGGGAAGACAGTGGATGTTATCTACCTTGACTTCAGCAAGGCCTTTAACACTGTCTCTCATGGCATACTCCTTGAGAAGCTGGCGTCTCATGGCGTAGACAAGTGTACTCTTCGCTGGGTGAAAAACTGGCTGGATGGACGAGCCCAGAGAGTTGTGGTGAATGGGGTGAAATCCAGCTGGCAGCGGGTCACAAGTGGTGTTCCCCAGGGCTCGGTGCTGGGCCCCATTCTGTTTAAGATCTTTATTGATTATTTGGATGAGGGGATTGAGTGCACCCTCAGCAAGTTTGCAGATGACACCAAGTTGGGAGGCAG
>JAVJGG010000088.1:28891373-28908926 GCA_035590195.1 Aviceda cuculoides | reverse complement strand
CATGGGGCTGCTAGTGCTGGCTACGGTTCTGGGCAATGCCCTGGTCATCCTGGCGTTCGTGGTGGAGCGGAGCCTCCGCAGGCAGGGCAACTTCTTCTTCCTCAACCTGGCCATCGCCGACCTGCTGGTGGGTGAGTTTCGGGGGCGGCGGGAGCGGCGGCGGGTCGCGGTGCTGCGCGTCTCACCGCCGAGCTCTGTCCGCAGGCGGCTTCTGCATCCCCCTCTACATCCCCTACGTGCTGACGGGCAAGTGGAGACTGGGCAGGGGCTTGTGTAAGCTGTGGCTGGTCGTGGACTACCTCGTGTGCACCGCCTCCGTCTTCAACATCGTCCTCATCAGCTTCGACAGGTTCATCTCCGTCACCAGAGCGGTAAGGGCTGGGCAAGTGGTCCTGAGGGTGGGCCGCAGGGGCTGCGAGGCCACCCTTTCGAGCAGGATGGTTTGCTTTGGGCACCTGGTTCTCAACCCCGTTGCACCTCACTCCAACACCGCAGGAGACAGGAGATGTAGGCAGTTCCCCTTGGTCCTGGAAATAGTTCTGGGAGTGATCAGCTTTGGCAGGAAAGACTTCTGCTCCTCACTTTTACGTTGGAAGGGGTACTCTGCTTTAGAAACAGGCACAGCCGATACAGGCTGCTGTTGGGGCTAGAAGGGCAGAGGGAACAAGGTGTACTTATCTCCCCCCCAGTCACACCTCGGGTAAGCTTAAAAACTATTACCCTGCTGAAACGGACCATCTCCCTCAAAACTTGGCAATGTACCTGTTGACAACTAATAGTCCACGCCAGCCCTGCTCTATCACAGCTGCAGCACAAGGCAGAGATAGAACCCCTCGCAATGGGTACCAAACTCTCAGGGAGAATTAGAGGTATGCAGCTGTGTCTGGTTCAGAAGTGGCAGAATATAAATTAACATCTTTCAAAGGATGCAAATGTTTCCATGTAACAGCCACAGAAACAGCTAGAGCTTTTTGCCTCAGTCATGCAACATGTTGGTTACCAAAACCAGAGTAGACTAGACTTTGCAAAATCAAAAGCTAACTTCATTTTCACCTAGACCATATTGCCTTGAAGTATTTTGGTTGGTGCTGAAATAACAGATTTTACCTGCTAATAGGTTTCACTCTTCTACACACACTTCTTGGTTATTCTTTAGCCCCCTGTTCCAATCACATTTCTTTAAAATGTTAATTTAGCTTCATTGCTCATTCTAAATCACACTAAGAGGCACTAATACTTTTTTGGCAAACAGTACAAAGAGAGGCTGCAAGATCACTTTAACAGTTTATATGCAACTTAGTGTCTTACCAACTTCTTTTTGAAGGGGGAGAAATGAACAGATTAATTCTTAAACAGTCAACACTTACAATTCCTTTATTTTCTAGGTTCTGAATTAGCCATGAATTTTGCTTTCATAAACCAAACACTCATGACTACACACATAGTATAAATATATAGACTGAGTGGTTTCAGAAACAGAAAGGGAAACTGGTCATAATAAATGAAAAAAATAAGCCACTTGAAAATACTTCAAATCAACCCTCCATATAAAAATCCCTCCCCAAGCAGGAGTACAGAAGCTGCCTCTTGGGTTAGGGCAGTATAAGAACATATGAACAGAAATAGACAAAGTTCTAAATTACTCTCTATCTCAATGAAAATGGTAACCTTCCTACAAGACTGCTCCTGAAATCATTAGTAGCTTCGTCAAGGATTGCAAAATTGGACCTGGTTCACACAAACTCAGGATTCCTCAGCTGTGGGGGTATTCTACCAGAACAGCATTGGGTTTGGACATCAAGATCCACAGATTGGGGCAGTAAACATGCATCCTATACAGAATTCAAGCTTGAGGACTTCATATTCCAAAACACTGTGTGGCCATTGCAGAGATTTGAAGATTGAATTTCAATTCACTATATGAATATTGCCCAGTATACCAGGGAATTAGAATATCGAGAAGCAGATAATCTTGATTTTAAGATTCTACTGAATTCTATTGCTGATACAGTTTATTGACTCAGTATTACATACTTACTATGTTTTTACACCTCAGCTTCTCTACTTTCTAAATAAGGGAAATCAGTTACTCTTCCCATAAAGCACTTTGCAGACCACAACACTCTATCTATACATCTTAACTGCAGATAAGAGTCCTGCAAATACTTCATAAAAGAATGAAATTACAGATATCAAACAGAAGTAAAAGCTGTTATCCATTAAATTTTTTTGGTGTGATTTTCACATTAAGAAAAAAGGCGCTCTCTACAAAGCAGAAAGAAAAGAACTTGCATGGGTGTTCTATGAATTCAGATCCTTTTATGTATTTTTAAATGATATTATTTAAAAATTCTAAATAAGTGAATTTTGAAGGGCCATGTTTTTAGACTTTCTGTAAACTGGTGTGACAGCTAATGCAACTGAATACATAAGCAACTGGTGACAACCAATACTAGGAATAGCAGTGGTTATTTGCTTTGGAAAAGCCTTGGTTTTCTAGCTTTTAAGATCTGATGCATGTTCTCAGAGCATATCCAGTCACCTTGATAATGTTTGTTGGAATGGATATTTCAGAAATAGCTTTTCTGTAGTACCAGGAAGCTTGATATAACCCTCATCCCTAAACCAAACAAGTGATAGAGAGCTGTATTTCAAGGTAGTCATGTAACTGTTTGAGATACTAGTAATGTATGTGACTTAACTTTTCTCTCTCTCAGGTCACTTACAGGGCTCAGAAAGGGACGACCAGAAATGCAATACTGAAGATGATCACTGTATGGATTGCTGCGTTTCTTGTCTATGGTCCAGCCATTCTCAGTTGGGAGCACATTACCCAAAAGAGCATCCTCCCTGAAGGAGAATGTCATGCAGAATTCTTCTACAACTGGTATTTCCTAATGATCGCCTCTACTATTGAATTTTTTACACCTTTCATCACTGTTATATACTTCAACTTAAGTATTTACCTCAACATCAGGAAACGCACATCCCTCAGAAATGAAAACCTATCACCTGGTGAAGAGGACTGTGAAATGAGTTTCCAGGGGGGAAAAAGGGAACACACTATATTTTTTGTAAAACCTGCTAACAGACACAAATGTGAGAAGAAAGCAAGTAGTCTTTCTCCCCTAAAAAAGGCTTCGAGACTCAGCCTACACAAGCTTGAGAACCAGTCATTAAATTTGAATGCCAATCAAGACCTTCCACCACTTCAGGTGGAAGTCGAGACCAAGCCTCATAGGAATGGCTTCTGCAAAACTACAGAAAACATAGGCAACGCCACCAGCAGAGTGGACATTGCTAATACTATGGCAAATAGATTTAGACTTTCCCAGGATAAAAGAGTAGCAAAGTCTTTAGCAATTATTGTCTGTGTGTTTGGTTTGTGCTGGGCTCCATATACGCTTTTGATGATCATCAGAGCAGCTTGCCATGGGCACTGTGTGCAGTATTCACTCTATGAGACTTCATTTTGGCTCCTGTGGGTGAATTCAGCCGTTAACCCTGTTCTATACCCACTGTGTCATACGAGCTTTAGGAGAGCCTTTGTAAAACTCCTGTGTCCAGGAAAAGCCAAAATTCATCCTCATATTTTTATGTAAAAAAAACTGTGAAGGCTGACAATTAGTACATCTTGCTTTCAGTGGGAGCATTAACTGGCTAATATTTACCTGCAAATATTAAGTGCAATGTGCACTAGGTAGTTTATGGAATACTGATAAGTAGGTACAAGTGTAGCTATTTATGAATGTATAGAAATACAGTCATCCACATAGCTGGAGAAATCACAGCAATGAAAAGAAAGGTAATTTCTCAAAGCTCTTTGGGAAATTAGTGCACCATTACCAGAAAATACGCTGTTGGCATAACATTAAAGTGCTGAAAAGGGAATACAACATTCATGGCCAATAATTAGAGTTCAGGCTCTCTCACTTACAGTAACTGTAAATATTGCTGGTAAGGAATTTCATAAAGTGTTAACATTGGGCCTGTTATATTTTACCCCCAAACCCACCCTAAGATGCCAAGGGTCTCAGCCGTTAAGTGTAATATGCTTTCTCCCCCCACTTAGTGGCAAGCCAGACAAGATAATGGGACAAGAGGCACCAGAACAGTCAGGTTACCAGATAAGCTGAGCAATTGTAGCAGGTAAGGGAACACTGATTTGAGTGGAAAAGGTGATTGAGAAACAAGAGCATAGAATTTTTAGCAGAACTAAGCTCAGAAACAGGAATATAAAAGGGTTTGGAGTTTTGTGATAAGATATAAGAGAATGGAGAGTTTATACACTGGAAGAGTTTCACCATGAGTTTACTCCCTGAGCTATGACTTCTTGCCCCCTGCCAGGATCCTGCATGGGCAGGAATCTACTCAAGTCAAACCTCTACTCCTTACAGGACTGACAGGTATTACTCTTCTATCTTTTGCTGTAAGTATAGAGTAAGCATAATTAGTCTATAAGACGTATGACAGACAGATCTTGCTATAGAAGAGATTTAGGTAAACTTCCCTTGGAGTAATTTTAAAACCATTTCCAATTAGACTTTTACTAGTCCTGGCTAATTCTGAAAGGAAAAAAGAAAATGTTGTTTTCCCCTACCCCACCCAATGGATCTATCCATCCATCAAGTCATCAGTGGTCCAAAAAAAAAAAAAAAAGGCATTACTTGAAGTGTTTAGACATTTTCCAAGTCATGCATCATGAACAAGATGACTCTAAAAACAGTGTTAAAATTGCTATTGACCATGAGTATAAAAAACAAGAACATAAACAACTACATACTGTTTCTGCCATTCTGCCTCTGCCACAAGAGAAGCTCGCACAGCTAGATCCTGAGTTTTGCTAGATTTGTCCCACGAGGGGTATCGATTTGGTCATCACTAGTGATACAAGTTTGTTTCCACCATCACAAGCATTTTCTATGTAGCTTAACAGACACTTTCCTTTGCTGACAAGTGATAGCTATTGAACAGCCATAGTTGTCCATTGCCACAACCAAAATGCTTGCTAAGTACAGTTGATCTTAAAGTTTACAGACATTATTTTGTAATTATTTACTTTGTAAAATTTCAATAAAAGTAATTAAGAACTGTGCAAGAGTCATAACTTTGTAGCCTTAACAAGCGGTACACAGGAAAAAGCACTAGCCTACAACATTTGGGTAATTGCAGTTGAATCTGCAAAACCATTATTCAAAGACAATTCTTAAGTTACAAGGACCGACCTTCAGTATTAAACAAACATGGTTAGCAAATACTGTAAACTAGGAGGGCATATCCCTACTATATGAATGTATCTACATGAACACAATAACCATCTTCTGCTATGGATGTTTTATAACAAAACAATCAGCTTAACGGTTCTCTTAAGAGGAACAGCATCAACAGATACAGAGCAGCATTAAGATTTTTGGATAGCATTAATTATACCACTGGGCAAGTAAAGCCATTAGATTATCTCTCCAATCCTCCTCCCCTCCAAGCCAGACTTACACATCAGTAGATAAATGATCTAATTGTTGTCTACTCCAAAATTCTTTCTTCCCCAAGATCGTATTTGCCTTTTTCAGAAAACAGGTAGCACTAAATTATTGGACACTCCCACCAAGGTCTCATTCACTATCCAATCAAGCCAGGACAATTTTCACAACAGTGGTCAACTTCAGGATTAAGGAAGTTCAGTCAGTTAGCTTTGGAACATTACATTCAGTTAAGGTAAAACAGACATTTCAAAGCTTTCAGCAACTGGCATTAACCTACAGACTACAGCAATTTTCACAGGAGTTGCCATTGGCAATTGCTCTACTGCCTAGTTTCCTACAGCTTTTAATTGCCACTCATCTCTCTTGCACAGACCTAGACTCTAGTAGGATTCTCCACCACTCTCAAAATGTGTCATAAAAGCATTCTGAAATGTGAACACACATCATCTCAGCATCATTTGGGAAAATAGTGGTTTTGAATGATAAACTTCTACATTAGAAACGCTAGCAGCCTCCCAGCTTGTCCAGGTAGCTATGCCTTGATTTTTCTATCCCTACAAAACAGTTCTTTTGCTTTTATCAGAAGGTTCAACATTAGCATTGGGTTCAACAGTGGGCTCTGAAAAGACATGAAACAACAGGTGTTAATAGCAACTTTATTGTTTCACTGGTGCAAAATCATGATACTGAATAAACTTGTGTAATGCATTTTCCCCTAAATTTACAGTAATGAAGGTTATACATATCTATATAGATTGCAAATTCTCTATTTTTATACTATTTGGAACAAAATTATCTTGATAAATATGCCCTGTGCACAGTACTGGCCCTCACTGAATGTCACAGAGCCTTAATATGCAAAATATAACTTCTGTTTTTGAACATGGTACTTTAAAACTCTCCAAACATGCATTAATATATTCTAGTTTTTAGGGAAAAATATTACACTTAGTCTTAACTTGCATTAAAAGAAAAGCACAAGCAGAATCTGACATACAATAATCCCAAAAATCTGATGCTCTGTAAGGATCAGACACAGTTTCAGATGACAGTCACTGCCAGTTTAGAACTCTAGTGCTACAGAAGCAACAGTGAACAGACAGAAGAGAAATCAGAACCGAAGAGCCCTACCATGTCACATGGATTTCAAAGAAAGTTTCGGCCATGCTAACTGATGAAACCTGTAGTTGCTGGTCCAACCTTTCAAATTTGTTAGAGTACTCAACACAAGTGTTTGAAATGCCAGACTGAACACATGAATGTTAACTTAACTTGACGTTTCTGAAAGGCACAACCTATGAATCTATCTTAAAAAAACATATGGTATGTAAATGAAGAGAAATAAGTACAGTGCGTATCTTCCTAAAGAACAAGACCTTCATAAATTGGCCCCTCAGATTCTGGTGATTCCCTCCTCAGACGCAAGTGCTCCAGTGTGTTGTGAAAGTGTTTGTTAATCTGTTCTGTTTCTTCAGTAGATTCAAGGTTTGGGAGATCTTCTCTTATCTTTTGTATAAGCTGATTCAAAACCTGAATTGTCACCTACAGGGCAATATAAACAGAACAGAAGTCATCAGCAAGACCTGTGCATAAGTGCATAGACATTAGTTTAAACAGGCTCGTCTCTAAACTATTGGTATTTGGACAGTTCTTAAAAATATTGGTAAGTCTGTATGCAGACAAACTGTTGGAGACTGCCTTCTCTTCCTCCTCATAGGACCATTCTGATTTCAGAGGTTTGTGGAAACTCCCCCCATCCCAGCAAATGTGAAGAACTTTTAAGTCATGAACCTGATAGTTTTCTAAGTTTTACCACAGCATTTCTCTCCAGTCTATTCAATACAAATTTAAAAAGCTTTAAACAAATAAAGCACGTAATCAGATTGTCTATGCACTCTAACATAATCTGTTTCTTGTAGAAGTCAGTCAGGATGGCAATACCAGATTTAAAGTTAATCTTGGTGACCAAGTCTTTACCTAGGAAAGTAAGGCTGCCCATGGTGTTAAGTTCAGCACTACACAGACCACCACAGCACAAAATGCACTGCAGACCACCACTATATCCAGAGACTATTTTTACATCTGCCAAGTGCTTTGAAATTCAAAGTTTTATTTTCATCTCCATCAGATACAGCATCTCCTACACTAGAGCACTACTATAGCAGGAAGCCAGTTCAGTTGTTGGAAAGTCAGCAAATCCCTAAAATCTCTTTAGACATTCTCTCAGAACTACAGGGTATAAATTAACATCTGTTGATCAAATGATGACATCAGATGGGATGTTGATCTCTACTAGACCAAGCAGCTTTTTCAAACTGGGTAAGTTTACTAGTTATCTGCTACCAGAAAATGTTTGAGGTAACAATCTCAGATTTTGGATGCAGAATTTAAGCTGGTACATGTGATGTCCTATCTATTTCTTGAAATTAAAGCTTACGCCAACCATTTGTGGTGCACTCGGCAGTGACCTTGAACAGCTGTAACAATTTTCTTTCCCTTATGTACATATTAAGTTAGGTACCTCTAAAGTTAGAATCTTACTACTTTCTCATCTAAGTCCCACTAAGTTTTGATTTAATAAATATTTCAGGTATCCAAGTCTCAGAATATTTAAGTTCATAACTAAACTGCAAATGTTTGGTGTTTTCCCCCCCATGTACAAGAATGACCTTTTATCGACAATTTTACTAGCATATCGAGAATTGACTACTCTGTTGTTATTACCAGAACTTGTGCATCTCATGAGAGACTACAGAGCAAGTTGAAGAGACATGATTTGGGGCAGAAGGGTAAAGGAAAAGCTTAAAGAAATGCTTTTTAAAAAAGATGCTATGGAAAAAATGCATTTTCACTCACCGCCTCATTTTCCTTTTCATAAAAATAGATATATCTATTCAGAATTTCTATGAAAAGTTGGACTTGCAGAGAAGGATCCATGCACTGATTTGCTATCTTCAGAGCCTTCTTTAGGCATTCCATCACTCTTTTTCCTCCATGAAGCTAGAAGGAAAAACCCAAAAGTTACAAGAAATAAAAGAACCTTAGGGAGCTCCAGTATCTCTTCCCTTCGCACACATATGGCATTTCCTGGTCGTCCACCACAGAAACAAAAACACACAAACTGTGGCGAACAAGCTGTCACTGAAAGCTTACCTTGCCCGAGTGCCACCAATTTTAAGTTTTGTCAAATCAGGCAATAACATGAACAGTTGTCGAAAGCCTTCAATTATGAGATCAAAGAACTGAATTTTGTAGTAAGTACACTAATGCATACTTCGAGAAACAGATTTCAAACACTGCTCTTTACAACTGCTTATGTGACAAGCCTTGAAGATTATGCAATTTGGGGTTTTTTTTTACGTTTAACTTCAACAACTTGTATCTTTAATTTGGAAGTTTAGTAGTTCACATGCAAACACAGCTACTGTAATAAACGCATGCAAAATGCAGACTGTACTTTGACAGCCAGTCTTAAACTAGTTTACACTCCAAACCTTGCACGGTACTTTAACCCCTAAATTTGGGGTTTCTCCATTTTTGTATTTATGCAGCTTACACTGCAATGAGATTTAGAAGCTTCATATATTAGAACACATTCCAACCAAATCTACATCTATATGTAGATCTATATCTACTTTAGAAGTAAGTGCCTTCAGAAGAAAGGCAGAACTATGTTACAGAGGTAGGATGTGTTACACTGCCGTCACTTTATTCTTACCTCCTCTCCATTCTTGTCAGTATTTCGGCCAGACCAAAACAGATGGGCACAAGTGCTCACAGCCCGGCATTGGTCTGGCTTCTTCAGGAGCTTAGAGGCTGCCAGCGCACACTGAGTCCTCAAAGGCTCATGGTTCTCCTCACTGAAGCACTTCATCCTCTCAAATGTCCCAATTATCAAGGTGATTGCAGCCAGCTGTGCTTTTGAATCACTGATTTCATCTTCATATAGAGAGAAGGCCTAGTCAAGGGAGAAGCAAGACTCTTAATCACTGCTTTAGAACACATCAAAAAAACCCCAAACAAAACCAACAAATCACACCTGCTAGTGACATGGCAGGAAAGTGTCCAGTTTTACATTTGCTAAAAGCTTCAGGCAGCAAAAAACATCTTTCACTGAGAGTGTCAAAATCAAATTAAACCCACAGACTGGAAATAAGTCTCGCAAGAAATACTTCTTACTTAAGTGGTCATAGGAAACAAATGCGATGCCACACATAATCTGAAGATTGAGTTTTCCCTCATTTCAAGAATCCATTCAAATACTGAACTCCAGTAGCAGAAATAGTCCCTGAAGAGGATTTGGTTCTTTGAAACACACAAAACAGTAGAGCAGAAGTTGAGTGGTAGGTCAGTGGCCACACAGTAGGTAAGAAAAGTATTTGCACTGCTGCTACGTGGATGAAGAGCCTTGAGAGAACACACAAGACTAAAAATCTTGAACTGTTTCTCTAATAGAAGGTAAATAATTGTCATGCTGCTCTTGTCTTCAGAATTGTGCTACAGTAGCAACTGATACAAGACAGTGAGGAAAAGCTGAGGTTATCAGCAACTCAGTCTAAGAACGTGCATTAGTAGCAGTATTAGAGGAAAGATGTAGGACAAAGCTTGCAATATGGATAACATTAAATACATTGGTTCTCTATCTGACGGGAAGGTTTGTGAAACAAATAAGGTTTAAGACCAAGTAACAGGTTTAAATGCATTCTCAGAGTAGTTTATGATAGGTTTCAATACAAGGATTTTAATTAGCAAAGCCCAGCATGGCAGTTGTAAACACTACAAATTTTAGAGAACTTCCAAAGGGTGCTTGTGGTCAGGGCAATACCAGCTAGGTAACAGGAGCTGGGAGACAGTCTTAGAAGCAGTGAAGGAGTATTTTATGTTGAGGAAAGCTACACTCCTCCAGTGAACCAACTATGCGAGTAAGAGACAGCACTGCAACATACCACATGTTGTCAGACTGAGTATTCAAATCAGTAGCAATGGAGCTTAATTCCACAGCAGCCTGGGAAGCAAGAATGAAGATAAGGAGTTTCTACCTAGTAGCATTAGCTGTCAATTGTTTCAGATGTTTTAAACACACCGGATGGCTCAGTGTTCAGGGAATCTACCCAAGCAAAATTTAAGGCAGCACAGGACAGTAATAGATGGACACTCACCTGGGACATGAATTCATAGGCCACAGTTTCATGATTTTCAAAGCCAATCTCTCCTGCAGCCAGTGCTCCTTGTAGGAAGAGGCGAAGAGGCAGCTCTGCCAGTTCTGCTTTGATCAGAGCACTGATGGTTTGATGAGCAAATGAGAAGATCTTCTGGCACTTCTTTTCCCATTTGTCATCC
Organism: Aviceda cuculoides; assembly: GCA_035590195.1. Taxonomy (NCBI): domain Eukaryota; kingdom Metazoa; phylum Chordata; class Aves; order Accipitriformes; family Accipitridae; genus Aviceda; species Aviceda cuculoides. The sequence continues at coordinate 28,898,103 of JAVJGG010000088.1, read as the reverse complement.
TAGAGAAGTGAAACAAGTCAAAGCTTGAACAAGACTATCGCTATAAGGAAAAGAGAATTTAAATTGTAATAAGATCTGTCAAGTGCTCCCGTCTGTTGTCTTCTGCATGCCACTCCAGCCACTGATTTACTGAAGTAGTAGTGAGTGCCCTAGCAGCACTGTGTTGACCTCAGTGGGTCTTCAAAGCATTTCTTCCGTCTACAAAAAGTTCACACCCATTTTTCCTACCAGCTCATAGAAACCTTCCTCAGAAGTCTACACTGAATCGCAGTTACCACAGCTATGCTTAGAAGGTAACTGAGCAAAAGCCTAATTAGCCAAGTGGAGAAAAATTCTGTTCAGTCTAGAGCATGAATCAGAAGTGGAAGAGAATTTTAAAACATTCATTTTGAGGAGCATTTTAACAAACAGCACTTTAACTTATTTCCCCACAATAAGGGAAAATACATATTTAAGCTATCTCAGTCAGAAAGCATTAAACGGCCAATAAGGATCAGTGATTTTTTTTTTTAGTGTGCACTTTTGCAACTACCATATAAGTTAACCTACAAAGAAGTACTTGCTTTTAGAAACATTAAAATAGTACAGCTACAGACTTAGAAGTTGATGAATTTCAATATCCAGATGTAAGTCAGTTTCATGCCATCACTTGCAGTGTCATAGTTCTCTGGTCTCCATCTAAAACCACATATCAGTCACCTTCATGAATAAACACAACTAGCCAATTTCTGCTTCACTGTTCCTCAAGTGCTGAGGTAATTTGATATGAATTAATAAAAATCCTCCTTAAATTAGAAAGCATTCACAGCTCAAGTAAAAAAAAAAAAATCTGCCTTGAGCAAAAAAAAAAAAACACCCCTAGCATTCTGCATCAAGTCTTAGCATACTGTAGCCAGATAAAATGCATTTTTAAGAAAGCCAAAAAGAAGCAAGTACACAAGAGCTACCTATAGGTCAGCTTACCACTTTGGAGTTCTCTTTGTAGCGAAAAGCAAGCTGGTACGCAGCAAAAACCAGTGGTGGCAGTGTAAAACGAATACGTTGGTTCCCACCTGCACCGAAGTGTTTCCGGGCAGTATTTAGGATCTGAAACAGAAGCACTGTAAGCTTAGAGAACTCTCAAAAGAGGTGTCTTATTTGCATCTATAACTTAATCTGCACTCTATGGAACAAGAGCATCAGAAAGACATGGTGTTCGCATCAGATAAATTACAGTATTTTGGGGGAACTACATACGAGTTGCTTTATTTGAATTAAATGTGTGCAGTCTCTGTAGCTTTTTATGCTGTATTTGCCCAAACTTTTCCTATAGCTGCTTAATAAGCGTTAGGCAACACTTGTTGTACTGTATTAACTGCAGATACATTTTGGATTGTTCAGTGAGATGAAAGTTGCCTGCGCTTGCCTTTAATAATGACATCAGATACATTCTGTCCTCAACTCAATGGAAGCTACAAAAAGGACTATTCTTGCTTAAGCCTGTAAGAAAGTAAAAGAAAGAAACCAAGTTTCATGAAACAAAACACATAAGGCTTCTCATACTCTGAGAGAAAGACTATAGTGCCACATTCTGGTGGCCACACCTGCAACTTTTGCCATTTTCCCCTGGGTTTAGTTCTTCATTATGCTTATTAATGACAGCTTCTTTTATTGCCTTTCTCAGTTTTGAGCACAAGCTAAACACAACATGAACGTGATACTTTTCTGCCTATCACCCTTGTTCTAAACCTGTAGAGAAAGATTAAGGAGCTCTACTTGTTTGTACTGTTAGCTTCTACTTTTGCCCTTATTTTAGGATTATTTCTATCTGTTGATAGAGTTAGCCATGTATTCTCATAACTAGAACTCTCAGCATCATTTAAAGTGAAATACTGCGAAAGAGCTGTGAAAATCCAATAGCCTCGGATTTTCTCCTACTGTTTCTGTACTGTAGGAAAATTTGATACAACCATTTGTGATGCTCATCAAGAAGCTATTAAGCATTTTTACTAAAAGGCATTAAGTAGCTTACAAGATTCTATCCAAAAGGTAATTTGACAACTCCTATGATGGCATTTAAAGGTGGTCAATCCGATTAAAGCTAAGCATTGCTAGATGACAAAGACAACAGCCTGATATGCAGAAGCTTTGCAAAACCAGCTTTAATGCCTCTAGCTATACAAAGTCTTCTGGACTAAAAATACATCAACTCCCTTAGTGCCAGCATCCCTTTGAGGAAAGTTTTGTTCTCTATTAGCAAAAAAACCCCCACATAGTTATCTTGGCTTTTCCTATATGAATATGGTATTTGCTAGCTGCAATCAACGCGTATAGTTCTTGCAATGAATGAGGACCTGGTTTGACCTTCCTGCCTTACTCCAGCAATATTCAGAAATAACGCAGTCAAAGAGCAGGTCCTGAAACACAACTGTCTCCAATCCTTGTACAGGCCTTAAAGCTATGCTTCTCCCCGTTACAGAAGCTGCAGCAAAGCTCTACATTGCAAGCAAGAAATTTTTATACAATACTTAAACTCAAGCTAAATGAAAGCCAGTGATGTTATGTGTAGCTTCTCCTGGATTACGTTGGTCTGTTCTCACTGATTATACAGTACGATATTGCTGCAACTTTAAAACTGAGTCAGACAATTGTATTTCAGGCATGCTAACTGTAACTTCACAGTAGCCCCTACTCGGGCCCGAGCTCTGACTAGAGCTAAATCTGACTGCTGCAGTCTGTAACAGCATCCAACTTCAGCACATCTTCTGCCAGCTTCTCCAATGGATTTTGCATAGACAGAATATCCCTGTCCCTCTGCCCCCAACACACTTCTCAATATAGGGAGATCATTTAAAGTTGAAATAAACTAAAGCCAGAAATAGCAGATTAACATCAGAGCTACATAAAGCTTTGATGGATCAACTCAAACTGTTACGAGTAACATAAAGTGTGAGTTTCAAGGCCATATCAAGTCTGCTATTAAGGATGGACCAAGCAGAGAGAAAAAAACATTTGTAACCACTAAGCAGAAGGATACTACATGCTGTAAGACCATATACCTACACTGATTAAAATCCCTGAGGCCAAACGTATTAGCTGTATTTTCTGAGCTTTTTTGTGTATTTTGATACCAAGAGAATGCAAATGGCACAGTGCTCCAAATTTCACTTGCTGCTTTTTAGCTAGATGGTTAAATAAAGTTGTCAGAATGTTAATTAAGTTACCACAAACTAATATATTTGCATCCAAACTGCCACCTCATGGGACAAAAAGTTTAAATCCACAAATGCTTTTAAGTCCTTGCCTGCTTTTCCAAATAAACAACATTTCATACTACCATTAAAGGTGTCATACATAATGTTTTCTGAGTTTGTAGTGCCAGAGCAGTGATGTCCCAGCTCCCAGCTACACTAAATTCTTGTACAGTAAATAATGCATGAACTGACAGTTCAGAAAGCACAAGTGTTCTCAGAAGCACTGATCGCCATACCAGATACTGTTGGTCAGGGTCATCTGAACGCAAAAGATGAATAAATCTTCCCACAAGACTCTGCTCATCAGCAAAATCCTCAGGGTCAGGATCTTCAGCAGGCTGATCCGGTTGATCCTGGATCAGCGTGGATACCAAATTCATAATAGCATCAACCTGTTAAAGGCAATATAAACCCTGTTTAAACCAGAGTAGTCTATAAGTGTAAGTTGACAGCACCTGGGAACTTCTTTACAGCCATTCATAGCACTGACAAAGCACTAGGAAGGTCTACTAGATGGTGATACTTTAGGACATATTTGCCTTACTCCCTGAAGAAGGGTCCTTCTTAGCACAAGTGGGACAGCACAGCAGTACAGAGGAAATTCAGATTCCAAAAGTACTATCCAGACTTCTTTAGGTAATAGGCCTAGTCTTAAGGGTATTCAGGGTCTTTGTTCAAACCTAACAGAAGTAGTCTCTAGGATGACATTAGGTAAGAAGTGCAAAGACAAGATGTCTAAGAACGTGGGTGGAAGAATTATCAAGTGGGACAAAGCCTCTGCTACTAAGAAGGGGAGGCGGGGGCATGCAGGGGCATGAAGGCTAGGAAACAAAGCACACCCTGCATGAAGTCACTTAGTATGTGTTTTCAAGTCTTTAAACAGTAGTTTAAATACCTACAATTTCAAGTTAACTTATGTCATACCTGTTCTTGGGACACAATTTCTGTGTTATAATCCAATACATTGCTAAGCACGTAACAACTCATGCTCTTCCTGGACTCGTAATCAAAGTATTCAAAGAGTGGGTGAAAATGTTTTAGTTTCAGAACTGTCAGGATATTGTTGTAAGTATCAATAGGGATTTTCAAAAGTCTAGTCAGCTCCTTTGAAACAGCACTGCTTGTTGCAATACTAAAAGAAAATATATGCAAAAAACACAATTAATCAATAGTTCACACATGTAGACAGATTTAAAGTCTGCCTCAGTACCAATTCTGATGTATACCACAACATCTAAGCAACTTGCTGCTAGGGAGAAAGGAAATAAAGTATCAAAACAAGTCCTATCTTGCTCTTTAGGATGTACAGTGGAAACTGCATGTTTTAAGTTGCTGATAGCAGAAGCAGAGACTGTGGCTGCAAATTCAGCAAGAGAAGAACTCTAGAGTGCTGTAAGGGATGAACAGATAATGACAACACACAGCTTGACATACACATTGTGTAGCTGTACAGTTGTGCAGTAGGATTTATGCACAGGTAAGCAAGTCCTGGTTAGTCAGTAGTTTATCATAATCCTCTATAGCTTGGCCCAAAAGCACTAATCGTACGCATCCAAAGCACATGTCTCTGCTATCTTGCCAAACGCGGTGCAACTTAGAAGTCAAGATTTTAAAGTATTAATTGCCATTCTAGAGAGAATGCAAGAGACACTTACTGTTCCAGATTAAGTTTATTGAATATTTCCACGGTTGTCTCCAACACCTTATCAACATAGTCGACACGGTCCGGGTAGCATTTCATAGCCAAGTTAATAAGAGAAACTTGCAAAGATACAACATCCTCTGAGGGCATGTCCTGGCGAGACTGTAATTTAAGACAGCACTGAGTTGATAAAAAAAGCACATAATTCTGCAAAAAAAAACCCCAAAACTGCATTCGGGAATACCCAGCATACCTGTATTACAGTAGCAACCTGCTGTGAAAAGATGTCAAACAGTTTGATATCTGCTGGGATACCAGGTCCATCTTCACGATGTGCAAATAAAGCTAACCTGGTAACAGATAAAGGAAAGCAGCTTGGTCAGCATAGTTTTTCCACTCCTCAGATACTGGCAGATACAGGCCAGAAAGAGATACTGGCAGAAAAAGCAAGTCCTTTAGGTATATTTGCAAGCTCTATTGCAAGCAAAAAGGAAATTAATGGAAGTCAGAAGCCTTAAAAGCAACTGAGCCTGGTAAATATCAGTCCTGGAAAAGAGTGCTGACAGAGATAGCAAGATGAAGAAGAGCAACAAGGATGTTTCTCATAATCCATGTTCTTCAGCTAGCAGCAAATGTTCTGTTCTTTCCAGCAGAGAAAGAGGTATAGAGTAGGCTGATGGAAGAGCAAATATCCTGCATCCATTCAGTGATATTACTGAATTTAGACATCCAGTAGCATCCTCTGCAAAACAGTCTCCAGACAAAAACCAGAAGAAATCTGCTGACTTAACTATGCTTTGTCTCCGAAGACAGACCAACATGTTTTCGACTTCCACTGATTGCAAAGAGCAAAATACAAAGTAAATTTGAGGTGGAGAAGGGTACTTTTTTTTGGAAAAAAACCAAGCAAGAGATTGCTATCCACCAAGCATCCAAAAGTTGTTGCAGAGCTAGCTTTTCCTATAACAGGAGAAAGTCATGCCAATCACTGTTTCTGCAGAAATCAGATACAAGATAAGAATTACTATAGGAAGGCTAGCACCTTACCAAAGCTGCGGCTTAAAAAGCTCAGCATTGCTACCTTTACTTTCTAATTGTTAAGATATTATTCTGCTCTGAATTAGAGGAAGACCTACAAACATATTTAGGAGAAGGCACATAATTAAAATTTAAGTTATTTCTTACAGGGTTTCTAGACTTTGATTCTCAACGAACTTTGGGTTTGAAACAAAAAGGCAGGTAAGAAAAGGTTGAGGTGACAAAAAACTTCACTAACGGGAAAAAAAGACATTGAACTACTCTTAACATTTCATTAGAGCGGTAACAAACAGACTTTCTAAAGCCTGGAACAATCACTGCCTTTTCTCAAATAGACAAGGCAGCTTTTTTTGGCAACAGCTCAGAGCGTAAGGCCAGCACGCTACAAAATATGATCAAGTTGCAGGCAGATGGCAGCATAATTAACAGCTACGAATGGTTTAGTAAGGCAAGAAAGATCCCAAAGCAGCAAGACTATTTGCAGAAAAATTCCTTTAACAGGAAAGCCCCACAGGAACAGGCACTGAAGCTTCACAAGCTTCCTCAGCAGTCACTGATGTTCAGTTTCAACTATGCCAGGCCACATGAAAAAAGATGAGAAACTTCAACAGACACTATCTGTATGGGGCAGATTCACATCTTAACTACACAATACCGAAACGCACAACGATTGCTTGTAACAACTCCAATCAAACACAAGAGCAACATCTTCCCTACACGCATGGATTCTGTCACGGTTTAACCCCAGCCAGCAACTGAGCACCATGCAGCCCCTCACTCATCCCCCGCCGCCCCCTCCACCCAGTGGGAGGGGGGA
>JAVJGG010000088.1:28876367-28890948 GCA_035590195.1 Aviceda cuculoides | reverse complement strand
TGGTACTGAACTCAAAACACAGCACTGTACCAGCTACTGGGGAGACAATTAACTCTATCCCAGCTGAAACCGGGACAGATTCCAAGAACAGATCCACTCCTATCCTCCAACACTTGCAATAACATTACAGTCAAAAGCACAAGTTGCCACACTAGAAAGAAGATAACCCTCACACTGCCACCTTTCTACCCTTGTCCTATAGCTAAATGAGAAGGCTCTGGAAGACACTATTAGTGGCCCAATAAAACACAGGAGCATTAAGTCTAGGAGGACAGCAGGTTCACTGCTAGTCAGTTCCTTACTGTTGTTTAAAACTGTAAGAATAGAAAACTTACTGTGGAGGTAATACCAAAGCTGCTGAAGTCCACTAAGTGGACATGACAGCAAAAGCTACACGAGGAAAACCTTCTTGCAAAAATTATAGCTACACGCTAATGTAAGAACCTAGCAAAAGATGACCTCTGTTGAAAGTAGTCTCAAGATATTAGATTGTTTCAGGCAATGCTTCTTGGGATTTTGCGGGGTTTGTGGGGTTTTTGTTTTGTGGTTTTGGGTTTTGGCTTTTTTAAAGCTAACAAAATTATGAAAATCTCAGCCAGAGCAGCAAAGTGTAGAAAACCACTGAATTCCTGTGAACATCTCCAGATGAAGGCAGAGCTGCTTCACTGCCAAATGCACAAATACCGAAAGATACTCCGCTAAGACCGAAGTCCTAAACAATTAGATCTAATGTAACCTGGAGAAAACAAACTACAGATTTGTTAAGTAAAAAATTCAAGATCCTAAGTTATACCAGTTATACTTAATATACATGCTTCATCTCCAGGCATTAGAGAAGATAAAGAAACAAAGACACAACGACCCTACTCATTGCTGAATGCCAGTGGGACTCATGACCTCTACAGTAACTGAAGTCCATACAGTGGTACATGAACCAGATATACAAAGGTACATACGTCTGTGTGCAAATGCGAGGAGAAGGCATTTCTGAGGCTTCAAAAAGTCCATTTTTTGAAGTAAGTGCACTTCTTTTCTGCAGTACTCACTGATAATCTGTGTTCTCTTGTTTCAGGATACAAATCAAAACTTCAGTTCTGGTTTCTCCCTCACATCTGAACTCAGTGAAAGCAGTTTTAAGCAGCACCTCCACAGGAAAAACACACTTTTGGGAGAACACGCAGGAAGCTAGTGGTAAACTAAGAATAAGAAGGTAGTTCCATTTCATACTAGCTCTTTTCTGAAGAGGCATATGTTATGTTCTTTGATCAAAATTGCAAGGCAAAGTATCCTTTATATGTGATTTAGCCATTAGGATCTTCAAGTTTTCAAGAGGTACCTATGACCGATAAGGCTGTCAAAGCAGAACACTGCTGCCACTTTAGTTCAGAAACATGAAAATGGTCAATACTGAATGAGTTGTTTCTTGGCTTAATCTGTTCACAGGTTTCAATCAGTCCTTAAAGCAAGGTTTCATCAGAAGCTGTAAAAGCAGAGTCCAGACAGCAGAAGCTATAGAAATAATATTCTTCACAGCCTTAATTACAGCTGATAGAAAGACATGGAAACAGTGAAGTTAAGTGATATCAAAAATTGAAAACTTTCAAGTGCTAAAAGAATTATCATCTGCTTGTGCACAACACAAACTTAATTTCGAACCAATTTCCACCCCCTTGGTCACTCACCTGTCAATTAAAGCAATAATTATATTTTTCACATTCACATTTTGGTGCAGCTCAGCACAGGCTCTGAGAAATGGGTTCAAGGTTTGGAGGTGAAATTCATCTGGGAAAACCTGAAGTTTTAGATCAATAGTCAAGTTATAAACTGAATTTGCCCATTGTTACACAGCAGTAAAATGCAACAGTAATTCTAAAGCAGACAGCCACATAATAAACACAGTCTAGCCTACGAATTCTTTAGGGTTCCCCAAGCTGACCTTGACTGGGTAAATGCATGAAGCAAGAGATGCAAGACAAATGGATAACTTGAGGGCCCAGCTATTTATTACAATTCATACTGTAGGCACTGCTGCTCAGATGTTTACAAGCTTCTGCAACAGAAGGAGCACAAAGTAGATTCATCTCCACTCTGCCCACTTGTAAAAAATATGGGACAAGCCACTACGTAAGAGTCCCAGTGATGAAGTTTTCCAGCTCACGAGGAAGAGGTGAAAGCAGCCTGACTCTGACTATAAGTACAGGAGTAAGTGCCCCCATGTCCCATCACTTCATTGAATGAATTCAGGCAATTGAATTTAAGCAACTCACCTGTATGATGCACTCCATGAGGTACTCCTGAGCTAAAGCATCTCTACAGTTTACAACTTGCTCCAATATTCCGGGCAGAACAATCTGGAACAGGAAAAGTAGTCTTGCAGTGATTTTACAATTACTTTCTAAGTTCATATTCACACATATGTGTTTAATCCAAGCAGAACAGTATTTCTAACATTTCTCAGCCTAGCCTTTACATAAAGGCTTTCTCATAAAAAGTCCCATTTTTCAGCAGTTCCATCCTTCAGAGGAAAAAAAAATCTACTGGTCTCAGACATCTGTCCCTTTTGTACATTATACAACCTGCAAACTTTGATTTAGTAAGCCAGTGCTACTAGCTTTGCTGGCACATACCACTACTAAAGGTCTCAGCAGTACTGACCAAAATCATTTTCAGCAGCTATACGGTAAAACTTACAAGGGACAGACTTCTAAATTATATATTTGCTTGACTATCATTTCATGCAATAACAGTTCTCTTGAATGCTTTGGGAAACACAGCTTCATTTAACTTGTAAAGTCTATCATAGAACACTGTATGCGCACACATCCCTTAAAGCAACTCATTATTCTATAAGTAAAATGGGAATCAGGAACGAAAGTTTTAAAATCTCTTGTTAATGTTACAGACAAGCTTATAGGAAAAATGCATAGGTCATGTCCTTAGCCTCACAACACATTATGCAGCTTGATTAGCATTCAGAACTTTCCCTCAGGTGAAGAGTTCGAGAAGCACCAAGATTACTGGACTTTTAGCACAGCTGTAACACTTCAAGCTGCTGATCTGAAAGTCCAAACTGGTTTCATTTGGAAAAAATTAATAAGACTAACAGGATGGACAGACATCCTACCTGCTTATATCGCTCCACATTAACACCTTCCAACTGACTGAGGCGAACCAGGTTTGTTCCTACCAGGATTCTCAGTTCCTGCCTTTCTCGCTCCCTTTTCTCTCTGTCCCGACTATGGCCCTGGTGTTGCATTCGCACCCAAAGTTTGTTCATCTCAGCAAAGTTCAGCAGCACGAAATCCATCGAATCACTGATGTCTCCAGTGGTTTCTTCACTGCAATTGAGAACAGGTTAGGAACAGGAGAAGCTTGTCAGAGGTATTCAGCCTTCCATCCACTGGTGAACATCCAATTCTTAAGAAGGTAAGAAGGTGGGGAAGTGTGTGGTTCGATATCTAGGTTCATAAGAAAGGTTCATATCCTCACTTGTGAGGAATTTTAGTTCTGGAAGGGAATTCTTAATGGACCAAACACCTGTCAAATCTGTAGAGTTCTAACATATCTACTTCTCTCAAACCTCAAAGTCATACAGAAAATTTATTAAAAACAGTAATTTTTTAAAGTTACAGCCCATCTTTCTTACTCTGCTTGCTCGCCTTCATCTGGTAAGATATTCCTGGTACACTGCAGGAGATAGTTTCTAAGAAAGAGGCCTCTAAGGGGATGCTGTACTCCACGGCACATCTCCACAAGGTCTTTCAAAATATCTTTCCTGGACTGTGGAAATGACTTGACATAGACAACACCTACTGTTATCAGGAGATACCTGCAAAAGGAACAGAATCAAACAATAAATTGTAAAGTAACAATATCACACTTAAAGGCAACAGTTCCCTTCTTTCATCCTGGCAGAATTACCAAAGCACGGAAGGCAATAAAATATCAGCTAGGTCCCTTAATTTTGGATATTTAATCAGCTTTCAACTCCTATTCTCCTCTGCTACAGAGCACAGCAAGTCTGAACAGCCACTTGACCTCATTACAATGCTTTATGCATTGCATGTGTAAATGCTTAGCGTGCATAGAGTTCTGAATGCTCTCAGACTGGCTTGTTTATACCTCCAGCACCCCACTAAGCTGGAAGACAGCTCTGGCACATACAGATAAGTAATCCGTTATGGTGAAGCAGTTAAGTCTCTTTCACACCGTAGTCTAGCAGGACAGGCGTTGTGCTCTTCGGAAATCCTCAGGCCTGTACTCATTCTTTCAGCATCTCTATATTAAGCAACAGGTAGAAGGAACATGCAAGATGCAAAGGAGTGGTACTCCAGTATACTTGGACTCCCCTTCAGCTTAAGAGAAAAAAAACATATAATGCATGGAACCTTCACACATTTGGTTTAGAGGCCCCAACCCTCTCTGTACACCTCTCTGCCTCATGCACGGATGTGCACAGAACCTCCAGGAAGGCACCAGAAGCGTTCATCAGGGAGAACTAGAGTCTACATCAAGCAGGTAGGAAGACAACTCAAATGATTATGCAGAGGGGTAAAGACATGGTGGTAGTCATTAGCCAAACTCCACAAGCTGCATGAGGGTGCAGCCTGGCATCTCCAAAGCCTCTTCCTGGCATGAACATAAGGTCAGGAATTAAAAACCACAGTACCAAGCAAAATCTGAGTCCTAAGTCTGAATATCTAGAAGATCTACTCCAGCCCAATGGTCACGTACTTAAAGATAAACCTTCCAGTATCATCTCTGGCATGCTAATACATAGCATGTGTTTATGCTTCATATATGTTTAAAAAACAGATACAGCAACACAAAGCTTTTAAGAATTAAGTTACAGAAATTTTCAGTTTCCTTCTCAGACTTCTTACTCTCCAAAGAGACAGACGGTTACAAAGCATCTACTATGTGTGAGGATCTAAGACCTAGATTCTCAGGTACAAGTTCATTAACAGTTAATGGCAAGAGTTAATAAACGTGTAGTCAATCTCACTGATCAGAATGTGATACTTGGTTGATCTTCCACTGACCAGCTCTTTACCCAAAAGCCAACTTCATTCCAAGATCAAAGTGCTTCCATCTTGGTCATGTGTAAAACCAACACATCAGCAGGAGGAACTGACCTTCTACGGCTGCACTCCTGGCCTAGATCTCCAAAGTCTCAAAGCAATCCACTCTTAAGATAAGCAGAAATACTATTCACCACTGCAAACTGAATGCTTGCTGTCAAGCAAGAATGCAGAGTCAATCATTATCTGAACCCAGAGTCTGACCACTATTCACCAGTTTTAAAACAAACACACACACACTAACATATACACACTTGCAGTCTTGGAATAATATTTCCAGCATACATATACACACTTACAGTCTTGGAATAATATTTCCAGCGTACTGTACTAGCTCATAAAGGTCTGCCACTTTCCTTCCTTTGGCAAATTCATCTGTCAGGTAGACTTCCAAGTAGTGTAGCTCATCAGAAATTGCCATGTCTCTCACAGTTAAGGATTTTAAGTTAGAATGTCTACAACAGATTTACATAGTAATTTGCTCATTCGCACCAAGGAGGAAAGATGCTGTACTAAATACAATCATGCCCGGGTAGGTAGTACTTCTGAAACAATAATCACTATTGGGATAAGTGTGCAAAATTAACCCCAAGCCTTCAATTGTCATTTTTAGCATATTAGAAAAGGGGAAAAAAAAAAAAATAAAAATAGCAGGCAAACAAATGTGATTGAACAGAGTATATAAAATTAAGGCATGCTAGGTGTCACAGAAGAATATCATCCACACGTGGAGAAAGTAGTACTTGAATATATTCACATTCTATTCCCAAGTCTCATGAAAAGGTTACCCTTCTTCAGATACCATAGTATGCACAAGTAAATACACCGAGGCACTGATTTATGGGTAGGAGCTAAGATAATAACGAAGGGCAAAAAGTAAGTTGGTTTTACAGATTTTGGGGTAGCATACTGCAAGCAGAGTTGTTTTACAGAGCTGGTATTTTTATAGAACTAGACTCCTGGAACCTCTCAAAGGAAGATATGACAGACATTCAAGACCTGCTTTATACCAAAGGGAGAAGATGAACTTACACAGTGAGCAAATAAGTGCGTGTTCTCCTACAATATATCCAGATAACTAAATATTGAGGAGAAAAGTGCTAGTAAACATCTGAGACTGACGAGACGCCACTGTACCAAAAAGAGCAGATGAACATTCCAAATTCAGCATTTCAACTATTCATTCCTTCTTCAAAGGATACAGAGCTCATAATAGCTCTTTGGAGATAACATAGAAGTCCGCAGCTCACCAAGCATGTTGGAAGCATGTTTCAAAGCATCCATGAGCTTGTTTTTGTCCTTTAGAGGAAGAAAGAGAGAACAGTCTGTAAGAAATAATACTGGGCAGCTGCAGTATTTTAGAAAGCTACACTTACAGCTTTTTAAAAAAGCATGCAAAGACTAAATAAACATCAGGAAATTCCAATTAAATCAAGTGAGTTAGTATCTAGCTTGTACTACATTGCCCATCCTAACTAAGCAGAACATTATACCTGAAGGTGGGAAGACGACGTATTTGAAGACAGAGCTACAGTAATAATTTGTGGATACTAATGGTACGAAAACTTAAAAGAAAATTTTGCTTATGCAGAAATCTCCACTCACCACTCGGATCCTATCCAGCAAGCAAAAAAGAAGAGATACTCCCCCGCCCTGCCCAAACTCCCCCCACCCCCAGTCTGGTCTGTTGTTTTGCTCAGGTCATGAAGAAACGTCTAGGAGACAGAGGATACACACTGCCAGCAGACCACTGTTAGAATCAGATTCCTCTTCCCCTACTTCTCCTCCAAGAACACCACCTTACTGAACACCTTACAGTTTATTAGGCTGCATATAACTTACGATGCATATAATCACCTGGCATCACAGATACAAGACAAGCTTCTAATCTACCACCTATACATACTTGTTCAACCCATCACAAGCAGCTCCATTAAGTTTTGAGGGAGAATGCAAGGAATTGCTAGCATGATCCACTTAGTATATTACCACTCAGTCACAGACAGCAGTGAAAGGCTCAGCTGCAGGTACTTCAAAGACTTCAAAAGCATTCCACAGAGTATAAACCTGGAATGGGTGTTACCTTTCTTGCTACTGTCATTTGGCTGCAAACAAAGTTCACTTGGCTAACCACATGAAAATCTATGGGAATATATGTTTTCATTGCAACTTCAAGCAGTTTCTCCAAATAAAAATAGGCTTCTCAGACCCAAGAAAGCTACACATGATGACATCATCTGCCTGCACCGGCTACAATTTCAAGATAAAGATCTCAGCACAACCCTAGCCAATGGTGTTTTCCAGTCACAGAAGAAATTAATGCATCAGTCTACAATTAATCACTACAAAATTTATCCTATGCAGCAAGTAATTCATTATTAGCCTCACAGTCTGTGGTTCATGCCAAGAAAAGACTACATGGAAAAAACAACACTATTCTTGTTTATGTTCAACATACTTTCTCATCATATAGTTCCATATAAAATGAATTTGAGCAATAGCCTTCTGATGTCAAATGGCAGGCTTATTCTCGGTTTAGGTTTACTGAAATGCGAGCACATAAATTATAAAGGCACATCTTTATAATTTATCTTGTCAAATACCGGAGCAAAATCAGGAAGACACATTCAAAGAATACACAAGACTAACTCTCATTGAGCAGCTGCCTCATTTATTTGCAAAGCCTCTGCCATAAAGATGCATAAAGGGTTAATTTTCCTCACAGCACTAGAGATTAGTATTGATTCACTGTTTTACATCTAGCAGACAAGAAGCTTCATTGCATTTTAAAGTCACATTCTTACCAAGCATCTCTTCATCTGGAAAGACTGCACCTTCACAGCCTGAATGGCTTCATCCAGGAGTTTTTCCTGTTCATCCTGAGGAGATTGCTGTGTTGTTGGCTGGAGGAAAAAAAACAGAAGTCAATTATTTCTATGAAGCTGTTCATAACTAGATTCAAACTGGGTTCCTGTAGTTTAGAATACAGTGGAAGTGACACTGCAGCGTGACCACTCCAGAGCTGTCAGAAATAGCTATGTGATATGCAAGGAAGAAAGCTCCCAGTACTCCGTGAAAACCTGAGGGCAGGGAGAGATAGGTTACGGGTAACCTGTGAGCAACATTGCTTCTTGGAGTGCAAAACTATGGGGACAGAACAGGGTCAACTTTTCCCTTCCAGTACTTAGAGGTCAAGAATCCAGTCCACGTATCTGGCAAGAAAAAGCTTCAAGAGAATGCAAAGACATTGCTATGCGGAGAGGAAGCATTACTTCTTTCCACAGAGCTTCGAAGCAATGCCCGGACTGCACACTGCAACCGTACACGTGTTCTCCTGTACTCACAAGTTCTCCATTAACTGCTGAGCCACACAACTCTAGTAAGGACAAGTCTCAGATAAGCAAAGCATAAAGTACAGTTACTTCTTTCCAGAAGGTAGAAGCGACTTGCAGGAGGCAATAGAAAACTGAAGAGAAGCAACAACTCTTCATGTCCCTTACTTATCCCAGTGACCCTCTTCCTCTTACACCTCCTCAAAGAGGCACATTCTGGGCCTTCAACTTAAACTTTCAACATCTTTCGCCCTTCCAAGGATCATACTGCATTTTCTTATAATATTAATTAAATCCATTGCTTACAGCCTTAAATTTCCCCCCAACCCAACTACAATAGGCCTTCTCCTACTGCAGCTGCTCCCTGCCCTCTACCAGACTGGAGATCAGTTCCTATAAGCATCATTAAGATACCCTCCAAGATGTCCAAATTTACTTAGATCTCTTACAACACCTAACGCTACACTTTACAAGGAAACACCACCATCCACCTACTGTTTAGGCCCAGTTTTCAACATCTCATTAGAGCCTTCCAGCCTCTCCCAATCTTGCAGTTTGTTTTCAGGTGGCCTCTCTGAAATACTGACAGAGATAAAAGCACTGATGTTGTGTCCCAATTACATCTTCTCCAGTCTTGACAAATACCATGTACACGGTGATTTGCACAGCAGGTTCTCCGAGCCTGCAGCTTGAGTACGTTTTCAACTATTTACATTTTTTCCCCTCATCCACTGTGTTCAGAAGGTTCCTGGTCTCCTCCTTTTACTAAATCTCAGTGACAAGCCAGCAAGACATGAATTACATCATCCTGATGTTCTTAAAAACAATATCTTAAGTACCAACTCCTCCCACACACCCCATGCTTGGAGTCCCCATAAGTATCTTTTGAGAACTGGGATTAAAATTGAGGTCTTCATTAAAATAGAGAGATGTTAGTTTAACAGCAACTTAATGGTTACAGAGCACTGTGGCTTTGGCATGCCCCTGTTTTCTCCCATATTTAACTGGGTTCTTGCTCTGCAATTGGAATCTCCCTAATAAGAGTCACAGACGGTATCTCCCCTTTGTTCTCCCCATTACCCTTTTCCACATACAGAAAACAGACAGTGCCATGCAATACTGTTCTTGCCTGGATCATGCCCAACCAGGCGGTGAAACTCTGCCCTTGAAGGTTTTCAATCACCCAACTAGACAAAACCAAGGCTGATTTGATCTAACATTGGTGATAACCCTGCTTCAAGCAGGAGGTTATATGAGATAAAGGGTCCTTCCAACCAACACTTCTATGACTCAATGTGCCTCGGTAATATTCAAACCCTGCACAATAACTAATCAACAAATCTTTTTAGTCCACGGAAAAAAAACCTCTGCTAATTAGAATGACCGCAGCTCTTACAAACCTCTCTAATTAATAACACAAAGTGCAGCTCTTCCAAATAACAATTTTAAGGCAAAAGTAGTATCCATGGCTAGATGACCCTATTTCCCAGGCAATTCAATAGCTACAAACTCTCAGAAAACTTCCAACTGTGCAGCAAGTACATTCTACCAGCAGAACTCTGCTGTAATTGCTAAGCTTTATTTATTCCATGACAGATCGGACTTTCAAGGAACAGAAAATGACAGTGCTGGGACTAGTGTGCAACAATCAATATCAAAACATCATGTAACAGACTTGCCGAATTATGTCTATGCCAGAATGTTTGTCACCATCTACAGTCCCCTGAACCCCTACTAGTGCTTTAGAGAAGATACATCACTACTGAGCTGAATGCCATATGCTCTAACCACATCAGATCTCTCTATCTTAAAGCACAGCTAAAACCAGTGCAGTAACGTTAACACTAACCACAACTTCCTAAGCCCCCTTCTCCGAATGGGCATTAAGCTCACCCAGCTACCAGTCCTGCTCTTCCATCCCCAGGGCCATGTAGTGCTGGGAGAGCTGTTTAAGCTGTAAAACACAAAATAAGCTAGAAGACTTAACCCAGCCAATGAATAGTTTACCACTCACCTAGTTCACTCTACAACCACATAAAACACTGCAAGTAGGGCTGTGAAAGGAAGGCCTTTTGACAGCAACACCAAGTTAAAGCATTTATTGAAACACATAATATTTGCTACAACCCCAAGAAGTGGTTGGCAGAGTGCATCTGCATCAGTTTACTTTCTTCTGGAGTGAAAACCACTGGTTAAAGCATAATGGCTATCACAAGTTTGAGACTATGCTTTACATGACACCAATAATGATCTCATCAGAAATATCTAATTGAAGGTATACACTTCAACTTTAACCACTGTCTTTTAGCAACAGTTGGGGAAATAATGGAGTTTCAGAGCCTTGCTCTGTCTGACCTAGCTTTCCCATTTATAATGAACCAGAGTCAGCTTTACATCAAATTCTGTCTGCATCAACAGAAGACATTGACACTATTTCCATTTCTGCTCTAAATTTGAGCAGCAAGGTCCCACACTGTATTCAACACCAGGACCGTACTAAGTACATGACTGAATTCATCAACAGAAGCATCTCCATGTTACCACAGAGACTAACCTTTTTTTCTTCTGTATCTCTTCAAGATTAAAAGTAAAATTACATTTCATACCTGTTCTGATTTGAAGACTGAGAAGGTAATTGGTCTAAACAAAGATGTCTTTACTGCAAGGGTACTGCACTTGATGTCTAAAGAAAAGACAATCTCAGCATTTTACAGTTGCACAGGTAGTGAGATAACCAACCCCTGACTGTCACAAGCATACAATGGAAGCAGCCTGAGGTGTTGTTTGTAGCAGCTTTACTTCTATATGAAGAGAAAACATCTTAGCAGCACTACTGAATGAGTTCCAACTCTTTCTTACTTTTCAAAGTCTGAATATTTATCAGCTTACCCTTTCCACTTTAGAAAGCAAGCTACTTTCAGCTTCAGAACTATAGTTTTCCACACATAACCTGGTTATTATCAAGTGATACACAAAATCACATTGAGATACACATATCCTGACACATACGCCTGAAGTTTGAGGAAGCTGTAGCAAAAAGCAACTGAAGTAAAGAAAAGGTAGAGCAGAAGCCTACCAATGACAGCAGTTCTAGCAAACTAGAAACCAGTTCTTCTGTCAGATACAATGTTGAATAAAGCTGTTTATGCTCCGTAGCTTCCACTTCAAATGAGGAACCAAGTAACAGGATAGTATTTTCAAGTGTTATTTTATCAAAAAATGCAACTGCGCTGGAGTCCTATGCCAATCTACAAACAAGAGTCTTGAACATAAGCTTTTGAAGTAGGAGATACTTTGACACTGGAGAAAAGCAACAGTACTCTGTAATCAAGGCACGGAATGTCCTGCCTTGTCAACAACATGTACTACAAGGTATAAACTCCTGTATGAACACAAGATAAGCAATTTATAGCAATTATGCAGCCATTTAGAGTTTAGAAATGCCTGAGCCGTACCCCCACTAGATACACTGCAAATGTTGAAGAAAGGAGAGTTGATGTGAATAGTTTTCTGCTTTACTTGTTACCTAACGTTTTTTCCTCTGAAGCCACAAGGACGCAAGTGAGCAGTGGAGAAGAGACAGAGAACTGCCTCTTTCAGCTGCATTATCAGTTTCTGTACAAAAGACCATAGCTGTCTTCTAGCTTGGAAGAAAGGACTATCGCAAGTTACCACATGCAAGTTATGGAAGTCACAACACACAGCAACTGAATTTGGCAGGGGGGTGAGGAGAGCTGGCTTCTGGTGTGCATTTTTTGAAGGTGTGTTTGTTTGTTTGTTTCAGGTTTTGCTTCCTTGGTTGTGTTTTTGGTTTTGGTTTTTTGTTTTTTTTTTTAATAAAGGCTAGTGAACGCTAAGTTGCTTGGAAAACAAGAATTTTTTTAAACCCCAAACTAACTTGGAAGAAGTCTACTGCCTGGCTGATCAGAGTGGGTAATACAAGTTATCCTGCAGGTAACAATTAGAAAAGTGTATTACTGCAGCAGCAAGCATTATTTTGGACTATCCCTATCCTCATAATGGCAACTATTCTTGAACATACAGAGCGAACATTACAACTATTGTGTACGATTTACTTATTTTCTAACACTCAGCTCCATGGGAAGACTTCCTAAGATTCATACTTGACACTTAGCTGCACTCTGGAGAAGGTTATTATTTTGGGTCAATGTGTTGACTAGTTAAGATGCTCATTCCACTTAATCTGGTAACTTGCAGTACTCAAGAGAAAGGATTACGTAGTATTGAAATACAGCAGAATCAAGGCAAGTTTGCGGAGCCTACCGAACGGCTTGTATCCTGGCGATATAGGTATCTTAAGCTAGATGCAGAGTATAAATAATACAAAGTGGAACATTTTGCTTCTGTTCCATTCTAAAGTGCATTTTCACCTAACCTCCAAACAATTAAGTACTTTCCTTTAGATAACTGATGAGCTTACTGCCTATTCCACACATGACTTTTCCTTCTGTTTGCTCACATGCTTGTGTTTAGTACCACAATGAAGGAGATTTACCCAAAGAAGTTTTTCTGCCTCCTCCTAGTTGGATTTTATTAGGACTACCTACCAACCAGCCACCACTGAGACATTTAAAGTGAACACTACTGAAGACAAAAGATGGGTTAGCTATAAAAGTTTATCGGGTCAACTGCCAGCCTACAGATGAAGCCTGGGTGCACACAACGCATTGCTATAAAAGTCACCGAGCTCCCTGGAATTAACAAAAAAGGCATAAGCATTTTATGCCATATAGAAAGTATTACTCTGCAATACTGAAGGCAACTCCCGAACTTCCATTGTATCTCTCAGCATAGGAGCTCAAAGATGAGCCAGAGAGAAGAAAACATTTTTCACATGTTTAAACTGGTACTTACTGCCACAGGAAGCCATGAGACATTAACAAGAATCAAGGGGCTGGACTTTTTATTCAGGGGATGATCAAGAACAGCCAGAGCCCTCTTAAAAATCAGTCTTGTTAAAGGTACTTAAACATTCAGCTTCAAGGTTTAAACCGAGCTCGGCCATAGGAAATGGCAGTGGGGCCTAATTTGGTAGAGGGGATTATCCCATGTTTAACACCTAAAACTTTATTTTTTCTGAATCACCTGATACCAGTTATTCTTAGAGGGAGGACACAAGACCAGAGAAGTCTCAGGCCAGTTCCCAGGGAAGCGACAGGCAGAGGAAAGCTGTATCATTCATGAGTTAATAACCACCACAAAGTATTTATGTGGGGGACAGAGACTGCTATCTACATAGATTTAGCATTTCTCATCACCCAATTAAGTATTTACCATCAATCTTTCAAGTAATATTACGGGTTTTGCCCCACTCCCCACCTCTACAGGATACAGTATTAAACCGATAGCAACATACACATAACTTTAAAAAGAAAGCCTGTGCCAAAAGCCTATGAGCTGTGCTATCCCTGCTTTATAAAGGCATTAGGTTTTGCCTCACTGTCTAGATGCTGTTAGTACTGTTTATACACCACACTTCAGCTAATTAACACACCACGATAGTTCTAGCAAGTGCTGCTTATAACATTATTGAAAATTAAAGAGGTAGACTTTTCAGTTTTACTAGGAAACTTGATTGTCCCCTTATTTTTATTGAAAAATGAAAAGCATTTCTCAGGAAGAGCTATTTTCACGCTGAAATTTCAGGCTTGCCTCTCAAATAAACCCCAACATTTGCTCCAAAAGGACTCTATCGAGCTGGGCCCACCAATGCAAAACCACCTTTTCTGCAGGCGGAGAAAGGAGGTTCACTAGGAGAGTCGGAAAGAGCAGCCCTGGGGGGTCAGGAATAACCGAAGGGCAGACTGCCCCGCGCACAACGAGGGCCCGCATCCACCGCGCTCGAAACGACATAACCTCGCGTTTATGAGAGGAGCGGCACGCTAAAACGCACTTAAAACTCTGACCGCAGGTACAGCGGCGGTTCCCCAGTAAAAACACCCACTTCCCCTGCGCCCCGACACGCCAACTCGGTTGAACCCGGTAAGGCGGTGACCCGCACTGACCCGGCGGAGCGCGGGCAGCCCTCCCCACAGCGCGGACACAACGGGCCCAGCCCTCACCTCAGCCCCGCCCGGGCCGGGCGGCAGCCCCCGAGCCCAGGCCCAGCTCCGACCCCCCACCCCACCCCGGCCCGGCCCGGCCTAG
>JAVJGG010000088.1:28853172-28875561 GCA_035590195.1 Aviceda cuculoides | reverse complement strand
GCCGGCCGGGAGTCGGGGCCGGCCCCGGTCGAAGAGGCTGCGGGACGGGCAGCGCTCCCGCTTGCCGCGCAGCGGCTCCAGCCGGCCGCTCTCGGGAGCCCGTATTCCCGTCCGGGTAAGCGGGTCCAGCCGCGCCGTGCTGGCCTGGCCCGCCTCCCTCCCGCCGCCCGGGGGGGGGGACGGGGACGGGACGGGCGGGCCCCGGTAGCGCTGCCGGCACGGCAGCCGAGGCCTGCCTCGCCTCCTCGGGAGGCCGGCCTGCCGTCGGTTTGCTGTGGCCCTGGTCGAGGTGAGAAAAGTCGCCGACCTTGCGGTACGCGCGGGTGGGAGCGGTTTCGGGCGGTGGAATGCAGAGCTGCTGCTGCCGCCGACTGTGAGAGGAAGGGCAGCGTCGTCCCGCCTAGCGCCCTTTGCCTCAGCGTGTGCTGGAGTCGGGGTTGCTGGACGAGGTAGACCTTGGACCGGTTCCCGTCCTGCCGTTCTTGCTGCCTTCTAACCGGGCTTTCGTTAACGGGGGCTTCGCGTGCTGGGTGTTTTGCAGAAAAGCTGAAGAGTACCTGCGGCTGTCCCAGGTGAAATGCACGGGATTGATGGCTCAGATGCCAGCGACGAGCAGTGCTGTGATGTGCCTGGACCTAGCAGCTACTTTCATGAAACAACCAGTTGACAAAGTAAGACACAGCATGCGACTTGCCTGACTGGCGCGTTCTCCGTAAGCCCACTAGAATCACTGTTCTGTGTAGCGTATGCTGGGAGGAGGAAAGGGACAGTAATAACTGACATTACCCTAGCAGTGTGCTGCTAAACGCAGAGTTAGACCTTTCACTACTCACAGTTTGAAATGCTAGACCTAGATCGGTGCCGTAGTCACTTCACAAGTTGAGCTTGCTTTGATATAATTTCAGCTCTTTTAGTAACAAATAAACTACCAGCAAGGATGTTAAATTTAAGATCTGTCCCTTTTACTGTGGGAGGGAAGCAGTGGCTCCAAGGAATCCCTCTCTATAGTTGTACCTGTAAACATCCATCTACAGACCTGCCAGGTAAATGGCATTGAGCTGCCAAAATATTGTCTAGTACAAGATGTTCATGATTGTCCATTCGCAGACAGAGGAGAACTGAATTGGACCTGACCCTGTGAGGAGCAGCATAAAAGTATTGCTCAACTCTTCAAGTTGCCCAGAGCTTGGTTACTTTTGTTTTTAATCACCTTATGATAAAAGGGCCATGGCATATTATATGGAAAAGACAAGCCTCATTCCAGTGAAATGGTCTAAAAATAACACTGGATTAAAAGATGCAGCATTCCTAGGTAATCTTTCTGTGCAGTCAGAACTTACATCGTTCGTTACACACATTTTTTTAACAGAGCAGTTGAACTTTACTTTGTGGTGTTGTGTGGCTTCTCCCTAATCTATTTTGGTTGCCTGAATAAGATGTCAGGAAGGAATCTTGCTAATTCTCGTGGTTTGTCTTTGTCTTCTTGAAAGAGCTATTTTGTTAAACTCTCTGGTTTGAAGAAGACGACCTACCAGAGCTCCATGAAGTCTTTGGAGTGTTTGCTAGAGGTGAACCCCAGACTGGGAATGCGAGACTTGGCTGTGCAATTCTGCTGCACAGAGGCAGTGAGCACCGCTTCAAAAATACTACAGAGGTGAGGAAGCTCTCATGAGCACGCTGGTAACCACTAGTAATATTCTTAGTTCGTTAGTTGCGTAAGGAGACTGATGGTTTGAAGGGCCAGGTATCTGCCACTGAGTGGAGTGATGAGGTGAGTTCTAAGCACTGACACTCCAGCCATTTATCTAGGCTACTTTTTAGAATACATATTGGAAAGACTTAGTCTGTGAATCTCAGTAAGTCATTGTCTGAGTCCCAGTTCTTCAAGTGGGAATAGTATAAAAAATATAGGACTCTTAGTCCCTGTGTTTGTCCATAGCATCACGCTGTCTTCCATGGATCATGTCACAGTTCAGAAGTAACGCTCAGTAGAAACAAGTCCTCCCTTCTGGAGAAGCAGATCTCTTACAAGGCACAGTACCCGTAAAAACAATAGGTAGAACAATTCAATGGAGATTCAACAGATATAACTAAAATTTTGCACTCCGTAACATCTACTTTAACAAGAGCAATCACTGAAGAGTTCTGTTCTGGAGTGCTGTCACCCTGATAGCCCATGGTTAATTGCTGTTAGGGATTTAGAATATTCTGAGTTGCTGGTCAGTGAACAAAGGCTGTGTATGCTTATTGATGCTTAATACAAACTAAAACTAAACAGCCTGGGGACAGGTGTCAATAAAAAATTCTCTAGTGCTGCACATCCGTCATGTCATTTTCTGCATTTAAGCCTTCATCTGTGTAATATACATATTAGAGGAGTCAAAGAAACTATAATTCTACCCTCTATAGGATGGATTTATGCAAAGCATCTCATTGTAACTTTTAGATGCAAAGTAGAGATAAAAGTACTGTGTGGATGGGGAGCACAAGACGTAGATTTTACTGACCTGCAGTGACCGAGATCCCTAAGTTAAAACACCTTTAATTCAAAAAAAGGAGATGATCCTAATTCCCTTTTCCCTAGTCTCTTTTGGTCTTCTCGGCCAGTAGCAGCTGTTTCTGCTTGACTGGGTTGCAAAGGAGCAAGTGATCCAACAGGAGACCTGTTCGACTGCTGAGTAGTACCATATGACAAATTCATTTCAACAGCTTCATTTGAGGCAAATGCACTATACAGTTTTCTCCCTTATTGTTGCTCTTTAGGTATGAATCCAGCCTCTCTGAAGCACAGCAAATGGACCTTGATTTCTCAAAACCACTTTTTGTAACAGCTGCACTGTTCACTGCATGCAGGTGAGTATAACTTGAGGGATCTTTTGTGGGCTTAAACGCCTAGCGAGACACCAAACTGACACAGTGCTTATGGTGTAAGCAGCTGATTCATTCAGCATGTCCCAATAGTCTGAAGGGTCTTGCTTAGTGTGTTATTCCCTGCTCCTGGAAATGGAGAAGTCTCCAACCTATACTGCATTTGCTTTCAGGAGAAAGCAGAAGTATTATATCAAATATACAGAAAAGGATCTTGAGTTAGTTACCCTAAAATAACTGACATGTCTTTTCCGGTATGTTAAGTGTACGCTGTGGGTAATTCTATTAGGACACATCCATGTCAGTGGCTGAAGAACTTCTGTTAGTGTTTTGCACTTCACCCTCCTTCCTCTTAGCCTAACCAGCATAATTCCTTAGTAACATTTTCAGATTTAGTAGGGATTTTTTTTCCCACATCAGGATAGATTTGAGCTGGGCATAAAGCAAAAAGTGGCTTTTGGTGAGATACTGCTCATGGTGCAAGAATGGCTGGTGGCTTACTTCTGAGCACCAAGAATCAGCCATTCTGAAGAAGGAAAAACCTTTGGGAGATGGATCCAATAGCTTTAGGCCTGCATCAGCTTGGAAGATAGGTGTCAGGAGCACCTGACTCAGCAGATCCTTTGTAGGAATTTGCTTGCATGCAAATACCTTCTCTCTCAGTATTATGCCTTGTAACAATCTTAAGTGATTCAGGTGCTGTGTTGTGCAGCTCCTGCTAAATTTTCTTTTGTCAGAGGTCCCATTCAGCTTTTTGCAGTAGTGGGATTTTGTCCTGGTTCCCTCAAAATCTGAAAAGTACCTTTTCCTAATAGAATTTCGTCATGTAACTTGATCTAACCCTGGGTCTCAATTTCTGAGCTGTATTGAGTGAGTAGTGTAGGGGTCTGTTTTTTAAGCAGGTTTGTTTCTGAGTGAAACAAGGATTAGACAGGATGAAACCTCAGGCCTACCTTCCTCGTTCTCAGAGGCAGTGCTGGTATAGTAAATGTCACCCTCATCTGAGTGCTAGTCGCTGGAGTGTTGCTTTGTACAGAGGTAACTTTCTCTTGTAGGTGTTTGAAGCTAAAAGTGGACAAAACTAAAATGTTGGCTACATCTGGGGTGAAAAAAGCAATCTTTGACCGGCTGTGCAATCAGCTGCAGAAGATAAGCCAGCAACTCAGCAGTAAGTTTTTTGGCTTTATCCCTGTAAGATAGCGTATCCATCGCCTGGCCTCACAGTGCCCCATCCTTTTCCACTAGTGATTTCATTCTGATCACTTTCAGCCACACCTGCCCATCCATTCCAACATGTTTCCTGCAGCCCAGCTCCAAGTCACAGGAATTCCTTCTGGGGAAGTCACAACAGCTTAGCATGTGGCAAGGCCAAAATAAGTATTTTCCTCCCTTCTCAAATGCTCACTGCTCCTTGCATTCTCTGCTGCTGCAGTTTATTCCCTGCTTCACCCATACTACCTGACCTATCTTGGATTGCTCCTTCTCACTTGGTTTCTGCACTCTATTAACATGGCAAAATGACATGCAAATTAACATAAACATCTTGCTACCTCTGCTGTTTTGACTGACTCAGTTCTGTGTTTTCCTTTCCCGCACTGCAGGATTAACAAGCCTAAGTCTTCCTCTTCTAGTACCAGTTCCACCATTACCTGACACCATCCCTCCACATACAGTGGGTAGACACAAGGAATCTTTCTCATGCGTCGTTGGACCTGCAGCTCTCTCCACTCCTTTTTGCGGAGGAGGAAGATTGAAATATGCCGCAGGTCTTCCTGTCCTTACATCTCTGCTCCTTCCTACTTCCATCCTTTTTCCTTTCCCAGGCTTTCATTCTTCCTCTCCCACTGACAGTACCCCTGTTTCACCCTGTCTTCATGCTTCATATCATGAAGTTTTCTGGAATGTGCTGCCTGAATCCAAACCAAAAGCTGCTGCTCTCTCTGTAGGCATGGACCTTCCCATAGTGCAGTGCCCTATTAAAAAAAACCCAAAACCTTACCCCACCACTAAAGCAACTAAGAGTTTCTGTATCAGTTCAGGGAAGAGTGTGCATTTGTATACACAGACAGCCCCCCATGTGTTGTGCACATTTATAATACAAAGTGTGGAAATGGGATAGGAGGGGAAGAAATAACTGATAATCCTGCCTGAGTTATCCAGAAGGGTAGCAGTGTGGTTTTGGGGTATGAACGTGGTGGATCGTTGTGGTTACAAATGCAGCAGCAGTGCAGCCAACCAGTCTGTGCAACCCTTGAAGTGTGCTGGCACCTCCGCATGTACAGCTTGGGCATCAGTCCGGACCAGGGAACTGCTCTGACTAATAGACCATACTTTTGGAAGGTGGCACTGCTGTGAAAGAATTGCATATAGAACACCACCCTTGAGGCCCCAAACACCATTCAGAAGCAAAGCAACTCACTTTTTTTGTTTGTTTGTTTTTAGAAGATGTTCCACTGGCTGCAGAGACAGCTGAAAGCTTGAACATCAACCTGGAGCATTGTGAGAAGGAAGATGGTAAGTTGTGTTTATGAACTAAAGTCAGCTCACCAGAGCAGTCCCGAGCTTTATTGCTGCTTAATAATATTTTATAATAGAATATCTCAAATTGGAAGGGACCCATAAAGATTACCAAGTCCAACTCCCTGTTCTTCGCAGGACTACCTAAAACTATATCACATGACTAAGGGCATCATCCAGACGCTCCTGAACTCTGACAGGCTTGGCACCGTGACTTCTCTGGGGAACATATTCCAGTGGCTGACCATACCCTCAGTGAAGAACCTTTTCCTAATCTCCAATCTGAACTTCCCCTGATGCAGCTTCCTTCCACTTCCTTGTGTCCTGTGTTTTAGTTGTGTAATATGCCGTAATATTCAGTTCACGGCAGCATATTCCAATTCTGCAAACCACTGGCTAATGAAAGGAAAAAGAGAACCTGGCAGAAGGGCAGTGGTGTTTATACTGAGTAGTCCCAGTAGAATTAAGGACAACTGTTCTGTTCAGAACAAAGGTGAAGAGGTGACTTCTGGCAGATGAGGGAGCAGCAAACCACAGGATTAGATAATACAGTGCAAGAGCTGTGCTCGCATCTGTGCGTTTGCTCACTGCCATGGTTATTGCTAGCACCGTGTTGCCCACAGTGGCCTGTCACAGACTTTCTCCTTCTCTCATAGGATCTGAAGATGAAAAGGAGATGCCCTGTAAACGGCCAAAGACTGAAACAAAGCAAGACTATGAAGACTGGAAAAAGAAAATCCTGGAAAACGCTGTTAAGGCACAAGAGACAAGTAGGAGTACTGTCTCTGTAGTGCCACCCAGTAATATCCCTGCTGCTTGCTCACAGTTTTAACTTTCTCTCTGCTCTAACAAGAGTTCAGTAGCATATTGATGGCTGCCTGGTAGCCCGCCAATTTTATTTATGAGCTAGTTTTTAAGTATTTAAGAATGTTATTTTTAGTAAATGACATCAGAATTGAGGTGATTTTACAAGAAGCCTGTCTGACTACTTGCCAGGCTGGTACTGGAGCAGCTATGGCATTAGGTGGTAGAATGGCTTCATTTCTCTTGCTGCAAGAAGCAGGTAACATTCTAATGCTGTGTTAAGTGTAGATAAGTTACATGCCCTTGTGCCCCTTGCTGGAAGTAGTGAAAAAAGAGGGAGGGGACTAATGGGGCCTTGTTACACTGCAATGTCAGCAGAGGAATTATAAAACTGATAATTTATTATCTTTTTTACTGTTGAAGAAATATTGTTTAGTCACTGAATTAGACTTATTTTTATGAGCTGTATGGGACTGAAGTCTCTTGTGCTTGTAACAGGTCCCAAATATTCCAAGAAACAATAAAGACAGTAGGAGGAAAAGCTTTGTATTATATCAGGTTCTTGGCACTTGTCATATATAAAACCCTTAGAGCACAAAATAAAAGACATACAGGAGATGTCTATTCTTTAAGAAGGAAGCTACCCAGGGGACAAGGATTTTGTCTGGGTAATACAGGTTTTTTGCATCTCAGTCATAAACTTAGTGAAGAGGAGAGAGTGCCCTGCCCTGTAGTTCTTAGAGGCAACTTCTACCGTCCTACACTTGCATCCCAGCTACTCAAACTACAATTTGTGTTGTCATTTTTTTCTTAAAAAGTAGTTAACTTTGGCTGGTGTATCTATAATAAAACCAATCCAAGTCTTCTGCCCATTTCTCTTGCATGTTTTCTGCCTGGGATGTGCCAGGAGAAGTTAACTCATAAACCCTTGTTTCAAAACAACCCAGAAAACCCTAAGTGTCCATATGAAACAAGATAAATTATCTCATGTCTGAGCATTTAAGATTTGAAACACTGCTCCCATATGAGCTTCTTCTCAACAGTAATTTAATGGCTTGCCAAATGCCTCACTGCTGTGCATACTCCCTGCTTACCTAGGTGACACTGAGTGCACCAGGATTACGATAGTTGATACCATTAACTGCTTTAGATATCAGTGTATGGGGCCAGTTCTTTTTGTCATACTTACTGTTCAGGTGACTCACAGGTCACCTCTGGTTTGTTCTTTTAGCTTTTTGTAGACCTCAAAGCAGAAACATCCCATAAGGCTGCAAAGGTGGGTTCCACGGTACTGCAGAACAATGCGACGGCTGCCAAATCTAAAGGAATTTCTTTCTATTAGAAATGAAATAGTAATCCTGCTGGCCAGATGCACCTTCTCTTTGTAGAAAATGGAGAGGAAATAGGTACAAGACAGCAGAGAGCATACATGTGTTACCTTCTTTAAAAATTGAAGATAAGCACACAGTAATTGGAAAATTAAAACTTCCTGGACATTTTCCTTTCACTTCTCCTCCCAATGCATAAAAAAGGAAATCACTTGAAGCCAACTTTACTTTAATTAGCAAGAGCTAATTTCATTCCAGATGTGAGTTCTGAAATGTAACAGTAAGTATTGGGGAACGAACTCCAAACAAATTCCTGATGTGGAGAGAAAGTACTGGATAATTAACCCACATTGAGTAAGAGCTGTAACAAAATGTCAGCCGTTTAAAGTCTGATCTAATATGTAGCAGAGGGTCCTCAGAATGGGAGAGAATCCAACATAGTACATTAGCATTCTGTTGTTAAGACCTGCTCAGAGATACTTCCAGGTTTGTTTGGCAGGGCAGGTTAATATAAACCAAAATGAGGAATAGGCTTGTTCCACTTTAATGGAATTTATTAGTATTAATTCAGAAATATACAGACCAATTAATATAATCACATTTAGCATGCAGAACTACTGTGGAAGGAAAACATGAACTAAAGTGGGCCTTCACAGAAGGTGATACATTGTCAAGATTGTTTTACTGGATTTTAATACTTTTGCTGTCTCGATTCTGGAAATGCTGGAGAAGCCCTGAATTCAGGACCATGCAAAGTGAGAAGCACTGGAGTGGAAGAGATAACTAGACTAGGGTAAGCCAGTCTTACAAACCTCCTTATTAGCAATGAACACTTTTGCTAATTCAAAAGATGTGAAAGTCCATAAAGGTAAAGGGAGCTTTACAGTGATTTGATGCCTTTGCTGGAAAGCTAGTTTTAGTACTATTAGTTTCTGGTTTTCCTAGGAGCCCTTCCAGCCCACACTGTGTTTTGCAGAATCTAGCACAGGAATAAAGGAAACCACAGGTTTAATAAATAATGTTATACTTTTAGCTGAGAGGCTGTAAGTGGCTCCAACTCTTCATACATCAGGAGAAAGTTTAAAATCCAAAATAAGTTAGTATTGTGAAGAAAACATTTAATGTTCAAGAGCAAACTGGGGGAAAAAACGGGCTTCAACCTCCTAACTGGGCTAAAGGCAGAGTCTGGCAACACACCATCTCCCTACCACTGAACAGCAAAAAAACCCCTGTTTTGCATATCACACCATATTAGTTTCTCAGACTTCATTAAAATTGTCCAAAAGGAGAAAAAAATCCTCAAACTAAAACTTAGAAAATTAAGGGCTGCAGTCACAGCCAATGAGAAGCACTTACAGGTTTTACATACATACAAAATGATGTCTGGAAATCTTTTCTGGGCAACATGAGATCTTTTTGCATAGACCTAATGGTCATTAGGTGATTTTTATTTGTGGCAGTTTCACCTATCTCCCTTCCAACAGTTCAATCAATTCACCATGAGAAAAAGCAGCAATGGACCGACTGACTTAAGTTCCTTCAAACTAGGATTCTCATACTTCCAAACTATGCAGTGACTATTTTTTGAAGGAGAGAGCAGAATTAAAGAAAAATAAACAACAAACCAAAACTATTCAGCTCTGAGTAGTTGCAGTGAATCATCATCATCATGTTTGGAGGAAGAAATTAATCTTTTTGAAAAAACTACAGAAGAAAAGGATATCCCATATCTTTTGTTCTATTTAACAAACATCTGAGGGAAACATTGTGCCACTGTTGTGGCAATGCTCTGAAATTGATGACATACATCAGTCATGAAGAAAGTCTTTAGAGATCCCAAGCTTGATGTGAGAAACCAGAAAACTGACAAGGTGTTTTCTTGTGTAAACACACCAGCAATACTCTCCAGAATCAAAGCCTTCAACAAGAAGTCAGCCCCAATAACCGCCGTGTTTTTCCATCACTATGTACAACTAAAAACTTGTAAATACAAACAAGGTAGCTTCTGCTTTAAGAAATTATTTCAGTGCCTCTTCCTTGAGGCGTTTCTGGAACCTTAGCACTACCACACATAATATTTAAGGAGGACAAACCCAAAACCTTATGTTATAAAACAAAGGGGTAGAAATTATTGAAGATACTGAGTCCTTCCATGGCTTCACGTCCATCTCCAAGAGTGGCAGATGCTTCATATAAGCTTAGGCAAGCTTGACAGACATACTCTGAAATCTCTTCAGCCTGTTAGCAGCAGCCACCACATAAAAATGTTTCTGTGAACAAAAGAGAACAGGCCAAGCGTGAGTGCAACTGAGGTCAAGGACCTTTTACGTGGCCGACATGGATTTTTCTTCTTGGTAAATCCATTTACCTCTAGTGACCCACACCTTGTGTGGACTGCAGTGCAGAACAGCTTTGGACTGGGGAACCACTGATGACTGCAGCACAGACTGCTGGTTCTGTGAACTTCTGCAGCATTACTACAAATTGTACAGTGATACGTCTTTAGATTATGTATTGTTTTTAAATCCGAGTGCAGAAGTCTGTGACCAAACAGCTGGAGTGCAGGAGTGGAAAAAGTGTAAGGCTCTGGTTTAACTCCTTGGCAAGGAATTACAACTCATAAAATAAAAGAAAATAGTCCTCACTGAGTTATCTTCACATTTCCACAGGCTTCTTTGTAACAAAATCACTGTGTTCACCCTTCAGGATCAATTATCTATAATCCAATATTCACATAAAATATTTATTCATATAAAATTCAGTTCTGAAGGAGCATGGGGTTATCAGAAAGGTTCTGAAGAGTTCTCTGGATGGGTTTAAGCCTAATTTTGTCTCTCTCCCACACTTTTACTCTCTGCAATGGGAGGCACAAAACTGCCTTATGTTGTATCCCTACTCCATTGTGACAATGGAACAATGCAACTGTTGTCAATGGAAAAAAATCTCTCCAACATGAAGAGAAAGAACATTTAATATCAGCTAAGTAGCATTTGAAGTCTCTGAACTTGTAAAGAAAAAAAAATTCTAAACGCCAGTCGGGAAGAATAAGAACTGAAACCAAACTTGCTAAAAATAGAAGCAGTATCATTCTGCAGGAGAAAAAACTTGATTTACAACTGAAAATAGACTTCCCAAACTCATATTTACAAGAAAGAAGCCTGTGGGCAAAAGTGAGCCAACACACAAAAAAGGAGGGAACGGCTCTGTCTGTGTTGAGCTGATTTTCCCTCTGGAAGGAGATTTACCGGACTTTGTCTATTTACCTTCCATTTTCTGTGAGCCATGTAACCCTGGAGTAACAACTGGGACTTCAGGCGAAGCTTGGACTTCTTGGCTTTGGCGGGTAGATTGTTTAACCACTCGTGCTTCAGACACTGCGTCGCACTCATCCGGCAGCTGCAGGAGAGGAAATACGCCACGTAAATCCAGTTACCCCCAGTGCCATTTTCTTGGTGCTCTGTGCTCCTCAGTGCTGCTGATAAAGAAACTGCCCTAAATGAACCAACACAAGCGAGCGGAGATGCCTCCTGAGATGCTGTTCATCCGAATGCGTAGGATGCTAAAGACATCCTGCACTCTCCAGTGTGAGGGGTGAGTGGTGTGAAAAACTGCTGGTGGGTCTGCAGTGGGTTGATTGAGCTGTGGTTAAATATTGTATTTTGCCTTTTTAGGGTTTGGTTTTAGGTGTGGGGTTTTTTTCTTTGAAGCAGCAGCTGTACAAGTTCATCAGTTTACGTATCATTTTGTTATGTGAATGCAGAACTTTACTAATAGAATCAGTACATACAGAAAAATATTTTCTGGTGTTACCTGTCTGTCCTCATAGTAAAGGCTTATTCTGTGCCTCATATTTAAAAAGCACAGTTGTCTATTCACTCTAAACTTGAATCAAGCTAAGCATACATTATATCCTGACATTCAACAATGGGCCCAAACTTGAAGGCCTATCCAAAAATCTTTGAGAAATATATGGTAATAGAGAAAAGCTTGGGGGAGAGGTGTCAAGAAAGAAAATTTAATTTGCTGTTTTTCAAAACAAAAGCCTATGCCTAACACCTGAGCTCCGCCTGAGCTGTCACTGAGAAGATGAGGAAAAGACAAGTCCTGCCTGCTCGCACGTAATTTCAGTAGTCAGGGGAGGTAGGTGCAGATCTTGCACAAGGCCAGACCTACTGTCCCAGCACGGCAAAGTCTGTAGAAGAGCAAAGGCTGTCCACTGTCAACAAGTGGGCTAACTAATTGTTGCTCTTTGCATCTCACTGACAACACTCTTCTTGCATAGTCATTTCATTCACAGCTTCTAACCAGAATTGTCCCTCTGGAGTCCCTATTCCCATTGCGCAGAAAAAAAAAGGAAGACTCCAAAGCAAAGTTTACAGTTTCATAGCAAATCACCGTCACAGTCTTGAGAAAAAAAAACCCTTGTTGTCTCCTGCTGGCAATATGCTAAAGTTCAGTTTATTCTTAGCTTTTCAAGTGACTTACTGTTCAAGATGTAATTAGTACTAGAACTGATTTGTCTGATTTAGGTAATGATCTGGAAGTTAATATTCTAAGCACTCCTTTGAATTGCCCTCAAACACACAATCCGTTTTACTGTATGCATCATTTCCTGTTTTGATTAGTTTTGTATCACTACTCAGCAAGAGAAAGTTTTCTCTACTCACATACCCAATCCCATAGCCATGGTCTGACATCAGTATCATCCTCATTCCCTCCAGTTGTTTCGTATGTGCAATCACTTTTTATTACACTGGAGCCAACGCTGAGAAGCCACATGCAGAGTTAAGTCCCAAATGCTCCTTAATATCTACCAAATGCATGCAGACTACTTTAGAAGAGAACAATGCACATTTTCACAGCTGCAGCTTCCATTTATCCTCTATGGCATTCAAGAGACATTTTTGCAATTTGTCAGGGCTTGTGAGAATCCAAAGTAACAATACAAATAGCTTTTGCTCAGAGAAGGAATACTAAAGACAGATTCTTGCACAGCAAATCCTTCCATATTTCCTCTGTTCTGCCTGTATTGATGCTACTGTGAAAAGCAACTTTCTTCAGTGAAGGTACACGGACATTGTCCTTTTAAATAGGGACTTCTGAATCACTGAGGAACTGCCCAGCAAGCACAGATACAGCATACAAAAGTGTCACATATTGTCAGCTGCAATCCAAAAAGTTGGCTAGGAGGAACTTAATGTCATTAGGTGCTACTGTCTTCACGATCAGATCAAGAGGTACCTTTTCTCCTTCACAAGTAGTCTGGAAATGAAGTCTTTAGCTTCCTCTGATAGCTGTTCAAATGCTTCTGCATCAAAATCCCAGCTACAATTGACTACATAATTCATTGTCTCTGCATCAGTTTCTCCCAGGAATGGGGACAGGCCACTAAGCCTTAAAAAAAGAAAGAATGGGAGGGAGATGAGTAGGTATTATATGCAAGATGTGTTTTTCCTGCTACGAATCCTCTACTGTATAGCTGTTAGCTTACGGAGAGGAAAGAATCTCAGCTATGAGAGGGGTTCCAATTCTCAATCCTTGCCAAGATAAACCAACAGTTTGGAGCAGTGAAGTGTTGTAATGTTAGCGTTACTCTCTAGCAGTTCACTCGGCTATGTCAGGGAGCACTGTTAATAGATCCCCAAGAAAATTAATTCCGTGGGGATCTAGGTGCATACTTCAGTGCTTTCCCGGCTAGGAAAGCTAGGGGGACTCAAGCACTTTCCTAAATCAAGGCTCATATCCATATCTGGCTTAAATTAAACAGAATTCTGAACAATAGTATGCTTTTTTCAATTAGTCTCTAAGCCCAGATTTATTGCTTCAGTTATTTATTACTTCATTCAGTTGGGTTTTGACTAACGTACAAATTTAAACCAGAAATGTATCCAGTTCACAGAAAGCATCTGTGAAAGATTCTGGGACGCAAAGTCAGTGACTTTGGACAGACAAGCTGTCCTTGACCACCATCCAGACATCAGAGAAAAGTCTGACATTTTTTAGACCCATGGCCTAACACCCAACTCTGTGCAGATGCACACCAAGTCCAAGCTACTAAAATGACCAGATTGCAAATCTGAAAATTAACTCAAGTCCTCGGGAATGCAATCAAAATGAAAACTCTGACATGCTTCGGGCAACTTTTCTGACTTAAAAAAAAAAGACCTGATCCATTCTACCTCGCTAAATAAGGTGGTCAGGGAGAAAAACATTTACGGATTTATCAAAAGGATTATTTGTTGCTTAGAGCCTTTGCGTTAAGAGCTGGTTTTTTTAACAGACTGAATTAGGAGGAGTCACAGCCAGATGGGCTCAGTGGTTGCTGCATTCCTGCTGTGCAGACACCCTCCCCACTGGCGTGCTCTTGCAGAGCCTGTGGTGCTACAACCACAACCCCTCGCAGGGGTTATATACTCACAACATATACGTGATGACGCCTACACTCCACATGTCCGTTGGGAAGGAAACAAAGTCATAGTTCACCACTTCAGGAGCCAAGAACTCCGGAGTTCCAAAATTAACCTTCAGTTTCTCACGAGGTTTGTACCTTTACCGGAAAGAGACATCAGTGGTGAGCACAGGCTGGGGAACGCTTCTCGCGTTTGCAAAAATCAAGGCATGGCTTTTCGCCATGCTTTTGCGAGCACAGCAGACTGCCCAGGCAATCAGGACAGCATTAAAGTCTTTAAAGAATAAGTTGGTGAATTTTGCTGTGACTTCAGGTGAACATACCAAAAGCTATCCCTTTGCCAGAGCAAAACCAGAAGGAAGAGCAAGGGCAATAAAACCTGCAAAGGTCTCCCCCACAGAGTGACAGCAGCTTTACTCTCTGCCAGGCTTCACAGGACCCTTTCCAGCAGATGTTGTCCAACATAAAACAAATAAAGCACCTTCCATTACAATAGGTTTGGAGAGCATTTGCTTAATGGGATGTACCTAGCTACAGCTCAGGGTAAGGGTCTGTGTAACACATAGGAGCACAACATAACTGCTAAGGTGGAACCCTGAAGAGGATTATTTGGGCTTGGTAATAAGTTAAACAGTGCTCCCATATAAGGAGAAAATGATTCTGTTCTACTGCTTAAAAAGGAAAGGTTACAAAACTGAACCAGTAATAATTGTCACTGATGGCAACCGGAGTTACATCTGTGTCCAAACAGAACAAACCATTAAAGCATTGCTTTTACATCTCTCTCTCCTGGAAGATCTTGTTTTCAGAACGGCTTTAGTAGAAGTTCGCATCTTTACCCTCCCAATTTGAAAAAACAAAATCAAAAAACCTCAATGTATCCATTCCTGTTTTCATAAAATACTTCTAAAAGAAAAAAGTCCTTGCACAGATATCTACATATACACACGTAGGTACATCTATGCACGAATGCACCAGGTTTTGTCTTAAGAAAAGCCACAAAGGATTTAGAAAAGAAATAGAGAAATGTTGCTGTTCTTACTACTATACCAACAGGAATCATCCCTTTTTTTTCTATGGAAATTGACGTTATGCTCTCACAGCCTTCCTTTAACAAACTCATGCGAGTAAAGTAAAAGAATGGAGAAAAGCCCATATTTCTCTAAGGGTTTCCCATTTCACATGGGATGGCTCAAACATGCTTCCCCCCCTCCTTTTTTTTCCTCCTTCAATCAAATTATCTATGTAAAGAGTTTAAGCAGATAATTTACACAACCAGAATCTGCACAATAAAACCCAGCAATCAAGAAGTCTCTGGGAGCCCTCATGGAGTCCCTAGAGTAAAAGCTCTACATGGGGAATCATTTTGAGATAATTAGAACAGCAGTATAGCTTTATTCAACAGAAATGTTATTTGAAAAAGTAAATAGATAATTAACGCACACAGCAGAAAACTCATGCCTGCAGCAGCATACTGCTTAGCTCATTCACATAGCAGAATCCCTTTAGAGCCACCAAAATGCAATATGCAAAAAGAAACCCAAAACCAAAAAACCAAACGACCCACCCCAAGAACTACCAAAAACACGTCAGAGGTTTGTGGGTTTGTTTTGGATTTGTTTGTTAAAATAAATTCTTAACTGAACTCTCTTACCTCCTTGCTAATCCAAAGTCAATAATTTTTATCTGGTTTCCTGTGTGATTTACACATAGTATGTTTTCAGGCTACAAAAAGAGAAGAGAATATTTTGAGTTAAACATGTGACTGTTTGGGAGAGAAATCTACCAAAAGAGTATAAAAGTCTCAGAGATTTTAGTAATTTTTAGCATAATACTTTTCCTTCTGCTCCTATCATGGTAGAGAGGGATTTGACTGGCGTACTGAGTTAGTGAAAGGTTTGGGTTTGAACTTCCCATAAAGAAGTTTAACTTCTGTTCCTGTATAACAATAATCCTATATTTAACCATAATGACAGATTTTGAAATGGAAAGGCCCCCCTGTATAAAAAGGTAGAGTCAGTCTTGATGGTTGAGGCTTACCCGCTGGATTTACTCCTTAAGTATAAAAGTAACTCCATAAAAAGCCACAAGAAACAGGTCAAATGCATCCTTTGGTTTGCCCACGAAGACAAAATTTTGTTTTTTCCAGTGAGAGTATTTTTCAAGGGGGAGATGGGGAGGATGATGGTGTTTGAACTTATTACTACTGAAGAACTGCTGTACTGGGTTGGTGCGGCAAGATTTTGGTAGTGGGGGGGTTACAGGGGTGGCTTCTGTGAGAAGCTGCTGGAAGCTTCCCCCGCTGCTGAGGCAGTTTGTGGAGGACTGTCTCCTGTGGGAGGGACCCCACCTTGGAGCAGGGAAGAGTGTGAGGAGTCCTGCCCCTGAGGAGGATGGAGCAGCAGAAACACGTGATGAATTGACCGTAAACCCCATTCCCTGTCCTCCTGTGCTGCTGGCAGGGAGGAGGTAGAGAAAATCAGGAGTGAAGGTGTGCCCGGAAAGAAGGCAGGAGTGGGGGGGAAGGTGTTTTTAAGATTTGGTTTCATTACTCATTACCCTATTCTGATTTGATTGGTAATAAATTAAACTAATTTCCCCAAGTTGAGTCGGTTTTGCCTGTGATGGTAATTGGTTGAGTGATCTCTCCCTGTCCTTATCTCGACCCAGGAGCCTTTCGTTATATTTTCTCTTTCTTGTCCAGCTGAGGAGGGGAGTGATAGAGCAGCTTTGGGGGGCACCTGGACTCCAGCCAGGGTCAACCCACACACACATAGCAGCTGAAGGACTGTATTTTGCTATACAGATTAATTTAAAATTTTTACAGCTTTTTAAAGCACATGGCAAAATATTTAGTAGGTTCTTGTTTTCTTTTGAAATATTTATTTATTTTTAAGTAAAAGGAATTAGGAAAAACACAAAAAGAATAAAAGGAAGAATGCTCTGAGAGAAGGATTGAGAAGTTTAAGTACAGATTTCCTTCAGGCGCCCACTTTTAGAAGCTTTATTACAGGATATTCCTCTAAAAAACTAATCTCGTCAGTCAAAATGGTTCTTCATTTCATCTGATTTCCATGAACTGTACCTAAAATCCACTGCGTCAGACTGTGCTTTAGTCCTTTTGTGGGAGAACCTGTGTAGGGAGCCTGATTTTTCCAAATCCTTATCTGGAATAGCAATTGCATATTCACTAATCAGAAATTCCATGAGCAACTTGGAGCATAGATACATAGATTACATGTATTATACCCTGTATTCAGGACCTGTTTAGCACACATTCATTAAGCAGGTATGCAGGTCTCCAAATATTGCCATTCTGAATATAGGAGTGTGCTAGCATTTGCCTTTAGCAACAGTTCATCAATTGAAGCATTTTAAAGTGTCACTGAACATCCAAAAAACAGGACACTGATCATTTAAATGCCATGATAAATGATTCGAATTAGAATTTAAAAATTCAAATTTGAATTGCAAATTCAACACCAGGAGACTTACACATCCTGCACTGATTTCAGGTTAGTTATAGTAAACATCCCTTTCAAATTCAATGCAAATTGAATTTGATAAACATCTATCCTTGCCTATTTTAAAAATAAAAATAAAAAAGAAAGTTCTGAATTACTTACAATCCAGATCCCATCATACGGCACTACCTTATAAAACAGTCTGCATTCTTCCACCCACCAGCTAGTGCATTCTGGGTTGGTGAAGTCTGGGAACACAGCTTCCCCTGGCCACACCTGCAATATTAGAAGGGAAGTAATTAAACTTTTAATGATATTAAAAAGAGTTCCTAGAATCACAGAACAAGCCAGGTTGGAAGGGACCATGAAAGATCATCTGGTCTCATCTTTCATGGGAAAGGGAATCCAGATGAGATCATCTAGCACCCTGTTCAATCACAGCTTGAAGACCTCCACTGCTGGGGACAACCGTGTCCCTGGGGAGGTTGTTCTGATGAATGATTGTTCTCACTGTGTCCTGCTTTTAGCTGGGATAGAGTTAATTTTCTTTCTAGTAGCTGGTATAGTGTTATGTTTTAATGGTATAGTGCTATGTCTTGGGTTCACTATGAGAAGAATGTTGATAACACAGTGATGTTTCCAGTTGTTGCTAAGTAGCATTTAGACTAAGTCAAGGAGCTTTCAGCTTCTCACACCCAGCCGGCAAGAAGGCTGGAGGAGCACAAGAAGTTAGGAGGGGACACAGCCAGGACAGCTGACCCCAACTGGCCAAAGGGATATATTCCACACTACGTGACATCATGCCCAGTATATAAACTGGGGGGAGTTGTCCTAGGGGGCAGATTGCTGCTCGGGAACTAACTGGGCATCAGTTGGCGAGTGGTGAGAAACTGCATTATGCATCACTTGTTTCATGTATTGCAATCCTTTTATTATTAGTATTATATTATTATTATCACCATCATCACCATCATTATTATTATCTTCTTCCTTTCTGTCCTGTCAAACTGTCTTTATCTCAACCCACGAGTCTAACTTTTTTTCGATTCTCTCCCCGATCCCACTGGGCTGGGGGGGAGTGAGTGAGTGGCTGCGTGGTGCTTAGTTGCCCACTGGAGTTAAACCATGACACATTGTAAAAAATTTATGGTGCGAATTGTATCTGTTGCCCCTCATATTCTCCATGTGGCTCCTTGTGAAGAGAAAGCCTCTGTCCTCTTTGTAGCTGCCCTCCAAATACTGGAATATTGTGATGAAGTCTCCCCTTCTCTAGGGAGAAAAGACCTAACTCCCTCAGTCTTTCCTAGAAGAGCAGATTCTACAGCCCTTTGATCATCCTTGTGGCCCTCCTTCGGACACTAACCAGTCCATCTGCATCTTTTTTGAATTGCGGGGACCAGAACTGGACACAGTACTCCAGGTGCAGCCTGGCAAGCGCTGAGTAGAGTGGGATGATCACATCTCCATCTCTGCCCGTAATGCCCCTGTGGATGAAGCCCAGGATCTGATTTTCATTCATTGCAGCAGTGGCAAACTACTGACTCATGTTCAGCCTGTTGTCCACCAGGACCCCCTCCTGTTTGCCATCAAGGGCAGTGCTAATAGAGTGCTCTGATGACAATTTTGAATGACAAACTGCTAGAGTGACAATAGCTTGCATGCTGAAGGAAGAGTATGAGTTTCTAAATTTTGGAGTTTTCTATTGCTTTTCTTTTAAGTCATACAAGGAACAACACACAACAGAACAATTTCTCAATAGAAGTTAAAATTATAAATTAAAAGGGTAATGTGGGAGCTGGCTCTTCAGTCACTACTGAAAATAAAGAGGAGCTGGCTGAGGAATTGTCCCTGAGCCTTAAACTACTTTAGTTTTCCTTTTTGTTTAACGTAAAAAAAAAAAGAAAAAAATAATCAAGAAAGGTTGAGAAGTATCATATCCTAAATGAGACCTTATAAACTTAGTTCTCACTGGCAGGTAATTTTACTGA
Organism: Aviceda cuculoides; assembly: GCA_035590195.1. NCBI lineage: Eukaryota > Metazoa > Chordata > Aves > Accipitriformes > Accipitridae > Aviceda > Aviceda cuculoides. The sequence goes on along the minus strand of JAVJGG010000088.1, from coordinate 28,856,183 downwards.
AAGAAGCAACTTAGAAAAATGAGAGTTTAAAAGCAGCCCCCTGACCTAAATTAAACCATAGCAGTAACAACAGACCAAGTTCAAATGCATGAAAACGCAATTACCTCCCCAAGTAATGCTGTTACTCCATCCGATTCATTAACCCAGACTTTTTTGCTCTCTCCCCTGACATAGCTTCCATATGGACTACCATCAACTAGATTTTGTATACTAATAGCAGGATCCTAAAAAAAAATTAGAAAACAAAAAAATAAGAAGAAACCAGGATACACTCCATCAATTATTACAGTCTACTAGAATGTTAGGCAATAAATGTAATAATTACATAGAATAAGCAAAGTATAATAATAAATAGTTCTAATGCTAGTATTTACCTGGTAAAAAGAAATAGTTAAACGCTTACCAATATGATAATATATTTTTGTCCATAGTCATGCATATAAGCTGCAAAATTAGGGAGATCTTGAAACTTCACTTTGTCATATGTAAAATCTTTCTTTTCCTCCATATAGTCAATATCAGTGATCTGAGCATCCTGAAAGAAAAGGGATTTCAGCTTTAACATGGGAATTGATATGTAAAGATTTTGTGTATTAGTCCAAGACAATTTATTCTGACAATTCCTGTTTGTCCTATAGTGAATTTACTGTTGGGACTTTACTGCAGCCTGGCAGAAGGTATGCTGTCAGGACCACTTGCAATGTGCCTCTCATCTCATACTTACAGCCTTAATTAATGGTACTGACACATCTTTTGTGCCTAAGAAAAGCTGCATTCAACATTAACAGAATTTAAATTAATGTGTATATTGGCACCCTCTCAAATAGCCCCTGGACGTGTGGCTATTTCATTGCAGTTGCCTGACTTCAAGAGCTATCCCCTTAAATCCGAACATTTCTTCCTCAACTCTTAGCTTAACATTAGAGTATTTTCATTCTATTTAAGCCATCAGGCTAATGTAATCTGAAATATAATTTTGAAAATTAATTGTACTTTACCTTTGGCTGTCAATTAAGAATAATATATGGTTCCATAACTGTCCGCAGGACAATTAAAAAAAATAATACATGGATTAGGTAACATGAGAAGGTAAGTGGATATAGTTGGAAAGTATAACTGAAAAAGCAGTACAATAAAGTGTTCAAATAAAACGTATTGTAATTAAGCCCCAACATGTCCTACATTCTGATAATGGGTCTACCACTAAAATGCACAAAAGCCTTTGACACCAGAAGCCTTTATGTTAGAAGTTTAATAATTTAAACTGTTGTGAAATGAACCAGTTGCAGAACATGAAGGTCAGGATCTGTGGGTCATTTCTCCTGCAGAGCTCTGCCTTCACGGAGTTGCTGCCCTCCTCAAACCCCATACTTACATAAGGGAGTCCAATCGCCCTGTTCCTCTCCACAACTCTCTTCACCTCATCCAGAGACCCGTAATTCCAGCGGCTGAGCTGGAATCCCAGGCTCCAGTAGGAAGGCAATGCTGGCAGTCCCACGAGCTGCAAGTTGAGAGCAAAAATCCCACTCATTGTCAGTGGAGGCTGTGTGCCTCACCTTGGTGCCCGTTTCCCTAGATCTATACTCTTCAAATCTATTTGAATAATATGCACTAAGCTTGAGTGTGTGAAATGAGCAGCCCACTCCCAAATGCAATATTTTTCTATGATTCTTTATTTTAAGAAACCCAAATATTTTGGGACAATCCCCATTCTTTAAAGAATGAAACCTAAGCAGATCTCAAGAAGTATAAAAGATACCAATGATATCTTATGACCATAAAATCATGACACACATGTAAGCACATTATCTACCCTATCATACTGCCACATGAACAGGAACTTATCCTTATAACAAGAGTAAGCCCCAGCAAGGAAACATAAGTTATTCCATGTAGACAATTTCTAGCTCCAATGACCACTGTGTAAATCAGTTGGGTGATACAGACTGATTATGGGCCTCGAGCAGCTGTATGGTCTGTGTTCCAGCATCTCCAGCAAGAGTAGTGCTCATGTTTCAGCTGCCTGTAACAGGGGCCAGCTAAAAATATCTACACCCCAGCTTAACACCAGCTAGCTATTAATAATGACAGCAGTCACATTAGGGGCATACTAACAGTTATTCTTAGTTAAATATGTACTGAGTCATATTTTCCGTTAATAGATAAAATAGTGGAGACATACTGTCATATAAAGAGGTGGAAGAAAAAAAAACACCAAAAAATACCAAACACTATTAAGAATCTGTAGAATGCATAATCTCTGTAGCTAAAGGTACCTCCAGGTACTCCTGGACTACTTGCTCTGGAGTGTTCCCCAAGAAGATATAGAAATCAAGGATCCCACCAATGGTTCTGTAAGTCACAGCTGGAGCAGGCTGCACCACAAACTCTGCCAGACAAGAGCACACAAAACCAATTTTGAATACCAGCTAATTCTAAAACACCTTGGTAATTTCCTAATTGATTATAAGAAAACTTAGTTAAGAAAAAAACACAAACTAAATATACCTAAGGAACACAAACTCATTAATTGAACTTGCAATGATGGGGAAATGTATTCAGATGACTCTTTTAAATGTCCATATTTCCATTCCCTTACATTCTACAGAAAAGAGAATCAGAAGAAATCCAGTGGCTCAAACTTTTATCTTTAAACTTTTAGTACAACTTTCCAGCCTCAAGAGACGTGAAGAGCTCTGTAAAGCATACATATATGCATGCTTACCTAAAGAGAATAAAGGGCATTTAAGTTCAAGTATTGCTAACTCCAAATTTAGGCTCTGATTCCAGTGTGTGCACATCTGCACAAAGCCGCACGTGTATCAGATAGGTTTCTGACCCTCAGATTGCCAGTGCAATCTTCATGTTAACTGTGCAGTACTTACTGCTTATGTTGCGCATGCTAAACACTACAGTTAGGATCCCAGTCCCACAGATCATTTAAAAAGATATTTAACTGCAGTGCTCAGAGCTGCAGAGAACACCTTCTTACCCATGGCATTGCTATTCAT
>JAVJGG010000088.1:28803625-28853072 GCA_035590195.1 Aviceda cuculoides | reverse complement strand
AACCAGGAAAAAAAAAAAAAAAAAAAAAAACCAAACAAAAACCAGTTGGTATTTCTGTTCAAAAAGATCAGTTATTAAGGGGCCATTAGGAAAACATTGTCATTTTACTGCAGTTCAGTTCCAGGCAGCAAAAAGCACGAACAATAGGCAGATGATTGAAGAGGTATTTGAACACAGTTACAAGGGGTAGGGGGGAGTGGAGGGAAGACTGCAAGGCATTTCTAGCCAAAGAGGGTTTGGGGTGTGTTTTTTTCATTGATGACAAAAGGGAATTGTTTAATTCCACACAGAATGAAAAGCTTCTGATTTAAAAGAGACAAAAAGCACAGAATCCTGTTCATTTCACTATTCTAAGCAAGCTACCAAATAGACATTGAAAAAAAAAAGTAATGAATCTCTAGAGCTCCATTCATTGTGGCTACTGAATTCAGTCAGTCTATTCCTTTATGTTGTAAGTCCATGAAATGAGAAATGACTTTTTTAATTAGAGACTCTGTGGTAGTCCAAACCATAGCATTGCTAAAGAGCAGCGAGCACGTACTACTAACCTTCAGATCTAAATGGAGAATATAATGCTGGTGCAAGTAGTGGACTCCTTCACAAATCTGTTTGGTAAATAGGATTGCATCCAACTCAGTTAGATTGTAGTTTTCATCTGTGATCCGGTCAAATAATTCACCACCACCAAGACTAAAATTTTGACATAGAAAAGCGTTAAAACCCCCAAAATTCCTTATTAGCTCCATTTATTTTCAAGTTGTCAACTTAGGCTCTCTAATTTAGTAAGGGTCCTAATAACACGTCCAATATAAAGTGTATCAGTAGTCTCAGTGACTTCAGGAGACTTATTTCTGAGTGTAAAATTAAGTAGCAATCTAAATTAAAAAATTGATAAGTTGTCACTAACATTTGGGGGGGGGAGGGGGGAGATATATGTCAAACCCAACTCCACACAACCTGGTGATCTGATGGGGACCTGAAGAAGCTACAGAGAGTACCAAAGTATCTATTATTTGCTCATCTTATTAGTCTACAGAAAATAAGTCTGCAACCTATAAAATTTACTAAATTACAACTTCTCAAACTGAGAGCTATTTAAATGACCTGACAATTGAACTTAATTCTGCACAAAAATTAAGAGAAAATTACATCAGACATATAGCTCTGAAAAGGTTCTGCAAGGTAAAAACTTCAGGTATTAATTTCAATATACACATTTTAAATGTCTTATATTTGGTATTTAATTTTGTATTCTTTTTTCTTCATGTCATTAACAATTAGTTCCATAGCAGAAACTCAGTTTTTAGGTTATAAAACTTCAGATTTTTGTAAAGCAAGATGCCACTACACAGGAAAGGCAGCCGGTATACATCATGAAATCTCCCTCCTGTGAATTCCGTGTTAGATATAGATCAAAATTCTTATTTAGCTTCAAACGGGGAGGCATTTTTATTAATCCTAAAATTATTCAAAGGAGGCAGACCATGCACTAATCACCTTCCTACCTTCTCCATGTCTTTTCTAATTCTACTTAAAATGCCTCACTCCTCCTCTTGTCTGGGTCTTCCACCTTCACCCTCTCCCTAGTAACCACTTTTATGTAATTTGGTAGCTAGGGAGAATGATGGAGCCTGTAAGCGAAACTTAAATGAAAACTGAACCATAGTGAAGTTCTGTTCATTAACAATCTTGTATTTGTTTCATACTCTTGAAGATAGCTGCCTTTCTTAGAATTTGTTTAAACTGTAATCTTGCCAAATACATAATTTTTAACCTGAAGAAATTACTTCTGAAACTTTTTTTTTTTTTTTCCTTCTGAAAGTGAGATCAACTCACTCTCAGGCTGGGAAACCATTCAAGTCTTCTTTAGACCTCAGTATTATCATTCCCTATTTCCTTTAGTGACCCGAGAAAACCCAAACATCTGACAATTCCTGAGATCATTTAAACTTACTATTCCATAATCAAAGTGATATTATTTTTGGCTTCGAAAGCATCATAAAGCTGGATCAGATTCACGTGATTTAATTGGTTCATGACGTTAATTTCATTTTTTACTTCCTCCTGAAAAAACAAGCAGTTAACAAAAAATGAGCAAAATACACTCCTTAAATTCCAATACATTCCAATACAATTATTTGTAAAACCCACTAACAGCTATACAACAGGTCTCATGTGGACAGCAGGTTTAATCACAAACACGGGAGATGACAGTCGTATAAAGGCCAAGCTGCTACTTACTAAGACAGATTTTACAGTATTTGCTACCACCCAGCAATAAGGTACTGCCTCTTGCGGGCTGATTCAGGGAAGCTGTGTTAAGGTGCTTGCGACAAGGCCAGGTTTAGCATGTGCTCACTTGGGTTTCACAGCAACATAGTTACCCTCTCTTTTGCTCCTTTCACTTTTATGATTTTGGCTGCCAGGCTGAGACCGGTTGATATTTCCGTGCACTTGTGAACTTGCCCAAAACGCCCCCTGTTGATAGCAAGGAAAAGATGGGAAACCGGCTTAACACAGCTCACCGCAGGAACTTTTCATACAACTATTCTTATCACTGATTAAAAATAGCACAGTACAAAGTGGACAGAATCAGGTGGCCAGCAGCATGAATCTCCTCTTTCTCTCAGCTTATGAAGGATTAGTTTTATCTTTCCAGCCAGTTGTTCAATGCTTACATTAAAATATTATGCCCCCTTCGTATTACTACATTTCACTGTGGTATGGTGACCTGATGATATTCTTTTTCGGTTCTGTAACTGTACCCGTTTGCTGTCCTTCAGTGATGCGTTAGTGGGTATATTAACAAGGATATTTCTGTCCTGATCTCATAACTTTTTACATGACTAAAAGACCAGTAACTGTAACCACACCACAGACTGCATTTCTTGCATGTTGTAAATTCTCCCCCGTGTCACCCAGATACGTTAATGCCCCTTGGGATGATTTCTAAACACCATCCTTTCTGCTATTGCATCACATTGCTTATACTTATTAAGCCATATTTGTACTTGGATCAACCTGTAAATCAAACCTTCCTGTCAGATAAATAAGGATACAAGAATACAAAGGCTGAAGCAGCTGCAGACTTCCTATGAGTGAAAACTAAACATAAGGTCAAAATAATTATAACTTCTCCCTTAGTTTTCTTTAACGTGCAGTTCAGCGCAGAAAAAAGATTTTGGAAGCTGCCTGACCTCATGGGCTTTGCTGACTTCAAATGCTCTGAATCCGTCTGCCTGAAGGGTACAGGTTTTTGTCATGACACCAGCTGTGGCCAGGATTATTATAACGAATGCCAGAAACCAGTCATCTAAGACCACTGTCAAGTGTCTGAAAGTGGAACCGGGGCAGAAGGCAGCCATCTAAGGGACACCCACACTCACCCCAAAATCAACAGAAGGTTGATAGAAGGAAGCCAGCATCTACAGTAGCCCCAAAGGTCTCAAGGATGAACGTGCTCGCTGTGGCCGCAGTGAACTTGCATGTGCCTCACCCACACACGCCTGGGGCCACCTGAAGAAGACAGCTCTAGCTCTCCAGCTAACTGCGTTTCTCCAGGCCTTAGCTCCCAGCAGCGGTACAGCATTAGGGACAGGGATACTCACCCCCCCAGTACTTCGTGACGACACACCGAGTAGCACGTTGTCACCTCTGTTTGCTTGACGCTCACTATGCGATGTTCGAAAGGCGCCGGAGGAGAAGGGCTGTCATCTAAAGAGGAGACAAGCTGGTCATCGAGATGTTCCTGCACACACCACTGCACCCAGTTTCACCTCCCTCACACCAACGATTTCAATCCGCAGGACACGCGCATCACCTTGCGTTTGCTAAGCGTAACGAGAAGTCTCAACTGCCTTCCGTGTTCTCGGTACCCACAGCTCCACAAAACCATACTCCTGTGCTCCCCCCACCTTGGGCATCACTGTTCCTGAAGGGATGAGCCCAGTTTCCCAGACAGGCATTACCGACGCCGCCCTCGGTGCTTCTGTGGCCGTGGGGTCCTACAGGAGACACGCTGGGGGCCGACACAAACGCCCAGACAAGCCAGGCTGCGACTGCTGCCAATAAGCCGCTAACGCAAACACTCGAAACAGAACGTTATACTGAAGTGCACTACCCTCTCTCCCATTTTTTCGCTTTGCTTCACGTTCCTCTACCACACCATCAAGTTTTCTTCTACGGGAATTCAGACGAGCACTGAAGGATCTGGATAACATTAAGCATGTGATTCTGTGCCTATTTTTAAGAGTGGCGTGCAAGCAAAATAACCGTTGCATTTGCAGTTAGCCATAAGAAGGGAGGTGCTGAAAATATCCAAAATCTCTCTGCTACCTCAAGTGAGGGACTTTTACTGCTAACGCCCTTTTATAGATGAGGAATAAAGGCCCAGAACTAAGAATAGAATCCCACCTCCTGAATCTCAACCCTGTTTTTTTAAACACAGTAAACCCACTGGACACTTTCAGAAGATCAACATCTTAGTTCATCCATTAACAGAAGAGGTCACCTGAAAAAAATAGCTGGAAGTTTGAAAAAAATTACACTTGATCTTCTTTTAATCATTGTATGGCAGCTAAGGACCAGCACAAATACCCAGCACTGATAAATGATGACAGTTATTGGTAGAATCAGGAAGTTTCTCCTAGCAGCAAGATTTTTCCAGACAATGTCCAAGTTAAAGCTGCAGACACTGACATTACAACTATGAAGTTTCATCAGTTTGTGCGAAGCCAAATCAGTCAACCATGATACACTTAATGGCCAAGTTTTTCTAGGGTAAAACTTCTGTAAACCCACTTTTGGTGTCCCCCATTCAAAGCAATTCTACAATTAATCTCTAGATATCTTGGGCTGCAATTTAACACGTATTCAACTCATCTCTAGCCACTGCTAAGAAAGCCAGATCCAGGTCAGGACATCTACCCATGTATGTGCATTCCGGGACATACACGGATTTATGCTGCCAGGAGAGAGCACTCCCTGAAACAATGCAATCAAGTGTTCACACAGTAACTGAGGAGAGATCTATAGCCAATAACACAAAAAAGACCACAGCAAGATACTACTGCAATATTTTGCTGCTTTCTGGATGTCCATAGCTGCTAAAGCATACCTGGATTTACAAACTCCATCTTGAGGAATAAATGCTTAATCTAAAGCAAATAGACTTTTTAAAAATTACTCATACTTCTGATCACACATATACGTCACCTAACTTTATTTTAAAGGAACTTTTTTCCCCAAAACACACTTTAAAAGGAAAATCACTATTGAAAGAATTTGTACAAATGGTAATTCATTTGTTATTTACATAGTCAAAGATATGTGGCAAAACGCACTTCAACTGTAGGACGCAGGTGGTCTACTGAGCGCTGCTCCAGCTACTATTATATATATAATACTATATACAGTATTTTTTATATATATATAAAAAATATATAATTATATATATAAAAGATATATATAAACCAGCTATATATAACACGAGTAGCACAAAATCCTCAACATAAAAGTTTCCAAGAGTAACTGCGAGCAACTTACCAATGATCACTTCATCCCGTGTGGGAAGCTCTTTGCTAGCTTCCAGTGACGTAGGCTTCTCTGCTGCCATTCCTGTACACTGATGGGCATCACTTTCACTTCCCCCTGGAGATGCAGACTCGGATTCCCTCCTCTCAGACTTGCTAGGAGTCGGGGATTCTTCTGCTTTTGCTGTTTCTTGATGGATTTTCACTTCTACCCCCACATCTTTTGTGGGTTCCTTCACAGACGTATTCTGTGAGGTTACGGGCTTGCATTTTAATTCTGATTTCTCTTCAGCCTTTTTACCTGGTTTGGGCTTGCTCAGTAATGGCTGTTGCTTCCCTGTTTGAGGCGCAAGTTCATTTTGCTTACTGTCTCCTTTCACTTCTTGATTTGGCTTAGTGCTGATGTTTTTAGGACTCTGTTGAGGTTTTAATTTGTCAGGTAGCTGTTTGAGTCCTTCCACTTCTGCTAGCGTGGAGGATGGGGATTTTACTTTGGGACTTTTACCTCTGTGATCATTTAAGTCTCCTTCCTTGGTCATCTCCATCTTTTCTTTCATTTCAGTCATATGTACATTGATGGATATCCTGCAGAGCAAACCGTTGACATTTTATGCGGATGACTACCCTTGCTTTTGTAACTTGAGGGGGGGGTGGGGGTGGTGTGTGTAAGGAAAAATCTATAAGCTTCCAAACCCACAGATTTCTACAGTGTTAAAGAAATCTAACCATACCAATCCTCTTAGGAAATACTCAGAGCACTAAGGGAAGAGCATCAAAAAGCATGCCGATGCTTCTTCCATGTCCTCATCCGTGTATATATGCCTGCCTTCTGCTGAACACAAAATGTCTCACACTGCAAAGCGTTAATCCCACATTGGAAAGCTTACCCACTTTTTGCAACTATTACAGTTGGTCCAATAAAATACCACTCATCTGGGCAGAGAAGGGGTAGTGATTGCCTTCACGAATTACAGGCTAATTATCTAAATGGCTGACTGCTCATACAGCTCTACAAATCCAAAGGTTTCCATCCATCCCAGTCCTCTTCCAGCTGGCTGACTTGCACACTCAAACATCTGTGTTTGTGTCTTCTGATGGGATAGCACTCTTTCCACAGCTTTCTGTTAAAAATGTAACTTTCATGAACTCCCTTACACCATCAATACTATTTTCCTTGGCATTCTAGCTACCGGAAAAGTTTAATAATTTTTTTTCCTCTTGTGTTGCCTAAAAAGAATACAGGTTAAAACCAATTCTCTATGTTCCTAAAATCTAAAGACATACGTGTGATAATTTCTGAGTCAATTGTTACTGCTCCAACTGCCATGAGCACGCAGCCTGATTTCAGTGAGGCTGAATTGAAACTTGTGAAGTTGTAAAGTAGATTTTATACAACACCAAGCAAAGAAAATTTCTGATGTCTAGGAAAGAACGTATCTAATTTTCACAAAAGTTATTGCCTCTTTCAGTGGAGTGACCTTATTACAAGAGATGTTATAAAAGACATATCTGCTTTTGCACAAGAGTCTGAAGTTTCTCATTTTCAGCACCTTTAACACTCTTGCATTGTGTTATGAATCTAAAGCTGCACCAGAGTGAGCTACCAGAGCAGCTGAACTCGGCTCTGAGCAAACACTTCCACTGCTATCTAGACAAGCCTGAACTCGGCAGGACTCGTGGGCACCTCTCCAAGCAGGGGAACGCTATGTTCTTTTGACGCTTCGGCGTGGGCTTACAGACTTCATTAAAACTTGCGTTCGTTTTACGGAGGCATTTACCACCCTCGTGTGACTTCACACACAAAAGCATAATAGGTACCCCGTGCAGGAAGGCTGCAGCTTCCCCTGGGGTCCACTCGAGGTTCTGCCTTCCAGTTACCTGTCGGCTTCCAGTTACCTCCCCAAACCAAAGCCTTTAGTGCTCAGACACCCCCCCGCCGCCCCATCCAAACCAACCGGCTGCTTCGGAAGCTGCTGCCTGTCCCCACCTTCACAGCCTGGCACATCACCATCGGCCGGCCCCGACTTCCAAGGGGTAACAGCGACTGTTCCTCCACAGCTCCGCAAACATCCCCCCCGACAGGCAGAGCCTCCAAGGCAGCTCCAGCGACGCTCCAGCTGCTGAAGCACAGAGCCTGCGGCTCGCCGGCCAGAGCCGAAAACCCGCGGGGGACAAGACACGGAGGTCCCCCTCTTCTTGGTGTTATCACAGCAACCAGTCTGGAGGTAACTACGTCTATGAACCGTACACAAAGTTGTTCCTGAATGTTTGAAAAAAGGCCGCAGTAGTGAAAGCTTCTACTTTCTCCTGACGCGTCTTGACACTCGGCCTCTTAGGAGAAAAAATATCCCAGCGTGCCAGCGTTCACAACGAGCCCTTTTCCTCATTAAGCCTATGTGCCGCCATCAGGACAGCTTTCATTCAGTTTGCTAATTTATTCTTCATTCACTTTTTTTTTTTTTTTTTTTTTAAGAGAGTCCCATAATCCCAGCAGAGGATTGCACAGGATTACCCATTGCACAGGAAGATTTAAGTGTCCACCCTATATTCATTCACAAGTACTGCTACAAATTAGAGGTTTTCAAACTAGCATACACATAGTGTCGTGTTCTTGTCCGGGTTTCAGACACCGATTTGTACATATGAACAACGAGGAAATTCCACACACAACGAGTGTGTGTCTGTGTCTCTATCACCAATACATACACATATATAAACAACTTTACATCCACCAGCCCAGACAGAGAAAGTTTGCCACAGAATTTCCATGTGTTGGGGTTTTTTTGGTTGTGGGGGTTTTTTTTGGTGTGTGGGTATTTTTTAATTTAAGTAAACAGAATTAAAATCAAATGCTAAATAAGTAATTCAAAAGGAAATGGATTATAAAAGACATATTACAAAACACTTATATGAGTAAAGATTAGGCTAATAGAGATTAATAAATGAGCAATCTGGTCATATCTTTAGGTGACCAAGGCATAAAAAAACCCCACAAAACCACCAAGGACAGCAAATGAAACAAGTTGTTTGGTTTTGTCAGCTACTAGTAAATAATCTCAAATTCCTTTCATCCCCACGGTTATAGAAACAGAAGAGTTGGACAGGAGTGAGTGGTTTATAAATGTCCAACTACTTGAGCTATACTAGGGCGGTCACCTTTCAACCTCTAATACACAGAAGCCCCAATCATATAAAAAAATCTCACATATATCTAGCCCTCTGAGTCCTTAGCTTCACAGAAACTTACAGAGGGCCCTTGCTGCTTTGAGTTTTTTGCCTTAACCATTTGTAAGGTCTTGTCACTCCTATCCTAGCACGGCTTTTTTTCCCCTGGATCATGCCTCAGCAGGAGCTGCCTGCTTTAATGACCCGGCTTTCCTTTTTTTTCCTTCTACCACACGAAATGGTTTCAGATCACACAGAAAGCTACCAGCAAGGCCATTACCTGGTATGTGTCACTTCACACCCCGTGTCAGATATAGCCCGGGATGTGGAGGGCACAGCTTCCCGGGATGCCGCACTCGCTGATGGAGGTTTGTTTTCATTCTCTCCGAGTTTCTGATGAACAAGCTGTCTGTGGCACTTATCTAGGCGTGGGGCTCTGTCCACATCGTGTGCTTTAGCAGGAACATTTTGATTGCCTACATGATCTTGATTTACGAAGGGAAGACCATTGTGTTGATTCAAAGCTTTGACACCAACGTCCTTTTGCTGTTGACAGCTCTCAGAGCTGTGTGTTTTGCCAGCACCTTCTACTACTTGCTGCTGTGCTGTCCTCTCTTTAACTTGGGGTTTGGAGTCAGCTTTGTGGGCTGCAGCACTAGAAGCGTTCACCTTCTCAGATGCTCCCTTGTTTTCATCCAGCTTTTTCCCACTTTTTGTCTCTGAATAAAATAAACCATTAATAAACTATCCTTGACAAACGCAACAGCAAAACAGAGAGGGAATAAAGTAACTCACCATTCAAAATAACCTACACAGTTATGTACACCTGAAAAGGTAGCAAGAAACCTCCCAAAAGGTATAAAATCCTTACACCAGCAGGCTTGAGACAGCCCTTATTAATGCTCACAGCTTAATCAGAAGTTTAACTGCTCTGCTGGCTTTCCGGCAGCGTTACAGGTTGAACTTGGATTTCCATAAAGCAAACAAAAAAACCCGCAAGGCTCAAGCTCACTGCATGTAAAATCTGAAGTCACTCTCTGGGCAAATATAATGGGTAGTTCAGGCACTGCATACCCATCCGGGACCCTCTGCCTGATTAGAGGGGCAGAGACGCACCGCGCAGGACACCAAGGGACAACGGGGCTTGAGACAGCGCCTCTTGCATTTTCCACAAAAGGACAACAAGGTTCTTCAGCACCTTCTCATGACGATGGTTGTGAATATTAACAGTGAAAATTTCTAGGGTAACTTCTTTCAGGATTCAGCATGCACAGGTCACTGGCAATCAAGGTTAGTTCACAAGCCGGTGTAGCTTTTGAGTCAGAATTATGACCGTCTGCTTTATTTTTGTCACTTCCTAAATGATTAAGCTAAAAAGAGGGTCGCCCATAATTTAAAGGATTCACTGGCAATTTGTGAAGACAACAGCATGACAGGGCCTGCTCAACATCATGTTCACCCCTGTTGCAACTCCACAGGCATTAATAATGGATGCAACCGGCAATGCCCTGATAGATGCATCCTAAATAGGAATCTAGCCCTGACATGGCAATGAAACTTGCCGACCAAAAAAAAAGATATTCCTAATGTCAACATGTCCCTTTGTCAGAGAGGGGGAGGAGGGAGGGCTGGTTCAGATGTGTTAAGGGAAAAGAATTTAGTAGGTTCGCTGTGCGATATTGCCACTACCTTCGTGGTATCTCTGAACAAGTATTGCTCTCAATTCAGCTCACTGTAATTCCAAAGAAAAAAAAAAAAAGTGCAGCCAAACAAAGATGCTGCTTTTAGTTTCTTGATCTTCTAGCATTTTGTGGGGCTTGATCTGGGGGACAGATCATCTTGTGGAGGAGGCGAGAACAACTCTATTTTCCCAGTACTGGAGGACAAAGTTACTTGGTTACACTTGAGTAATTCAGGTAGCGGGAAATAGCAGGCTATTAATTTCCAGTTTGTCTGCTGCACATTCTAGCGTCAAAGCTTGTAGGATCCTTGGAGTGGTACGTACCTTCCAGAGGCTTCTTGCTTTCAGTTTGGGTTCCTCTGTTACTAATCCCATGCTTAGGTTTTGCACCGCTCTCCTCGGGCTTATCTTTGGCCTAAAAATGACAGGGGAACACAAAAATAACAGTTACGGCCAAGAGTGTTTATTTCCACTAGGTTCCTCCAACTACGCAGGTATTCGGACTCTGTAAAATGGATGCTAACACCTCTGATCTTCTGAATTTTTAGTTACTTCTGTGTTTATTCCCTTATTCCAATCTCTCCCTGCTTTTGCAGACAGACATACTTCTAAAACAAGATGACACAGAATAATATATTGGCTCACTACTTTCCAAAATTTTGGCTGTCAAGAGATTTTGCCTCCTGTCATCTTTACTCATACTGATTATAAAACATGGCATGTGAAACATAATAGGGAGATTAGAAAAAAAATTATACTGTCTTTCTGTTGCTTTTTGGCTGGTGACTGAAAGATAAGCAATGTTTCTGAAGATATTTTAATATATTTGTCCAAGGCATCTAAAGATTCATGATTTGAGCTATGATAGAGGTGACACCAAAAAAGCACCTTTATTTTTATGGTAACTCTTGTGTATGTACTTGACATTACAGGTGTCACCTTTGGCATGGTTAACGACAGACTTACTGTCTTTTAGAAGCAGATTTTTATTTTTAAGCAAATTTCTTCCTCCAATTAAGAAACCACAGAGGAGGGATATTTTGTAATAGTACCACTAAACACTTCACACAGCAATGCATTTTAAATCAAATTAAAATTAAATAACTAAAATTTAGCAAAAAGCATTACACAAAAATAGGAAAAGGCATAATGTATTTCCTGGTTGGTACATAGTTAAAATCTAGTGATGAGCAGCCTCCTATCCTTATTTGTACAGCCAAACAAGCAACACTTAAAATATTTCTACAGATAATTCTGATGACAAATTGCTGCAAATCAGCCCCTTCATCTGTTAAGTAAAAGCAGTTAAGGATTTCATGCTCCAACCATATAGATTCCACAAAAGCCCCCCCCATCTCCCCCTTCCCAAAACCCAAAACACCCAAAGAGTAAAAGTAGTAAAAAAATCAGTACCATTTTTATTACAGCTCTAAGCAAACCTGCAACAACGACCAGGGGGAACATTATTCTTACGAAATCCTACGTGCCAAGAAAGCCCTGGATAAGTGACAGTTTAATGCTGGTGGGGTTTTCCGTCTGTTTTTTTAAGTAAGAAGTTAGAGGTTTGGGATCCTATGAAGCTCAATTCGTAGTCTTTTATTAATTTGACTCCAATCCTGCAGAACTTCTTCCGTAAGTATTCCCACTGCATCCCCGGAATGCTGCCATACCACCACCAAACAGCTTCACCCAGCAATGAAAACATGACCTCCCCACTCCCATCCCCACACTGAGTAACCTTGCACTAAGCCAGCTCCGCGATAAGCAGCATGCTGTTACGAAACAGCAAAGGTTGGAAAACAGAAACAAGCAGGTAGCAAATTCTTTTTGTGTGCAACCCCTGTGGAGCTCTTTGGACATATCTATACTGCTATCACAAAACAGGCTGCAAAAACTAGACCAAAGTTAGCACATGGCTCAGCACAAGTTAATTTGGTTTTGAATTCACCCATGCTTTGCTCCACGTTACCCCAGCTAGGTCACGTACATCCGCTACCTCCCTAATTCAAGCCTAGTTCAAATATCACTCAGCAGCCTGTGATCAAAGTATAGACATATCTTAAGGTCTTACAACTGACCTTCTGCTCCAATTTCAAAAACTGTTCATGACCAGAAACAAAAAAGGAGAACAATGATGGTCACACCGCAAAACTGGAGCTGCCCATAGAACTCTGCTTGCCCAACGCACGGTGCCTGTTCTGCAACGGAGGCAGTGCTCAGGGCCTGGGACACAGACCTCCAACCCGTCCTAGCCCAGCAGGTCAGTCCACCTCTCAGCCTCTATCTGCCTATCCACACAACCTGGATGAAGTTCTGACCTCCTTCCATCTCCTCTTTTGCAAACACCGATGAGGAGGCAGTGCACGGTGGCGAGTTGACAACTAGTCCCAACAGTACGCTACGAGTCCACGTGAAACATTTCTCCAGTATCCCTCACGTCACCTTCCTCTATTTACATCCCTCCTTACTGCTCTTTTCACTTAGAAGCTGACAATCCGGAAACAAAATGAGTTTATCATCTTTATACTCATCTTCACCTGGCCATCGGCACGCTGTGCAGTTCAAGGTGTGAGTCGACTGTATCTGTCTGCAGGCATTCTGCGGTGACTGCAGGCGGTAACATGGAACGATGCAGCTTTAATCCAAAAATCTGTAGAACTGAAATTGGAACTGCAAGCGAGTACAAGCTTCATCTCTATCCAGAATTAAAACTGATACCTAACATATGATTTATTCTTCTCAACACTAACGGAAACTTTATAAATTCTTCCGTCTCCTAACAGTCTAGCTCACCTGTCAGCCTCTGGCTCTTAAAAAGGGAGACCAGGGGAGCACTCAGGAAGCCTGAAAAGGTACGCCAGCATCTAGCATTGCCCTGTTCCTTTAGAAGTTTAGGTGTACCTATACATTTTACAGTTTCGGTGAAAAATACTTGAATTAAGATACAAATGGACATTTGCACTTGAGCTAAGTTCTCCTTACTGTAATCACACCTCTACATAACAAGGGACTCTTGCAATGAACAAAACCTATTCCAACTCTTGCAGTTTTTCCCCAATTCTTCCCCGCTGTGGGATAAAAGCCACAGTGAAAATTCAAAACTCCCATTAGCTAAAACTAATTCCAGCTGCCTGTAACTTTTAAAACCAAGGTTAATCAGTTCCAAAACACCGTATCAACTACGTACCAGTCTTGCCTGTTTCTTCCTCAGTGTTCTCAATAATTAAGAAATGCTTAGGAATTGATGCCTAGGAACTTGCAAACACAAGACCTATTTGATTTGAGGAGTGAACAATGTCGATGGAATTCATAAAGTCACAGTTTCATCATAAAAGAGTAGCTAAAGACAACTTAGATGTCTTAGGACATACAAATCCACGCAGTAGTATGACCATAAGTCAGCACAGGTTTTAGTAACTGATGTTGTGTTCAGAATTCACGATCAACCAAGAAAATAAAAGCTTCTTGCAACAAAAATGCCTCCAGTATGTTACTCATTTTTCACTGGGGCCTCAGTTCAGTCACTAATTTGAATGGCATTGCTGATCTTCAAGCACTGCTAGAAGTTGAATTTGTCTTTACAGTAGCAATCTACTCCTCATACTTGTTACAGGATTGCCCGGCACACTTTGGGAACCTCGGACATTAAGACTGCAAGGCAGAGACCAAGGCTCAAAACATGCCTTAAGAGCCTTGCAATTCAAAGGTCACAGCGGTAACCTGTAACAGCAATACTGAAAGGAAAACCTGAATTATACATGATGCAAAAAATTGGCAGGAGAGCCTAAAGCCCTGCTACATCATAAAGAAAAACATGAATAGTAAAATAAAACCAACCTCAACAAGGATTTCCAGCAGACTCCCCTTCTTCCAGGGCACAACGCCTTTGAGAATAAAATCCACTACTTTAGAATTTTTTAATACTTCTCCCACAAGTGTAATAACTTTATCCAGCGTATCAACCCTTTTCTCTATCTTTGCCAGCCTCTCCTTATGCTTCAAGGCATCTAGCTGGGCAGCTTTCATCAATTTCAACACTTCTGAGCATATGCTCTGGATATCAGTCTGGTGAGTACTGTCCGATACCTTTAGGCCTTTTTTCATTGCATCAGTCTCATCAGGAGCTGCTCGGGATACTGTTAGCTTGTTAATGCCTTTTTCTACATCATCAATGCCTTTGTTAACTCGCTGCAGTTTGCCTGTCAGATCTTCCTGGAAATGCAACAGTTTGTCCATCTTTTCATTCAAGGTATTCAGTTTTTTGTCCATCATACTTAAATTATTCACTTTTGTAGGCTGTAACTTTGTCAGGGCATTTCCCTCTGCAAGGTCCAAGTTACCCGCAGACATTCTGTCCAGACAGCAGGATGTCAGATAGATTAGGTTGGCTTTTCATTAATCATAAATTAGAAAATGACGGTCGGAAAGTTCATCTTCTTTAGCTATTCCTATACCAGACAACCTCACTTATTGGAGTCGCTAGACCATATCATGAGATAGCTACTGCACAAAAGATTTATTTCTGTGTTATCTGTTTCTTACTGCATGCTTTCAATGATGGAGGTAATTTGGCACCAGACTATATTTTCTTGGGCCTCCTTGACGTCACGAACCCATTTAAAATTCTTTCTCGAGTGGCTGTTGATAGGCAAGCATCTTAACAATTGCCAATGCCTGAGCAGACCTCTGGAGGGAGAATTGCTTTTATGAGCATTTTTAGTTCCCTGATTGTGAAAAGAACTTGCTAGAGCATTTCTCTTCATTAAATAGGAAAAATACAAAA
Source organism: Aviceda cuculoides (assembly GCA_035590195.1). Taxonomy (NCBI): domain Eukaryota; kingdom Metazoa; phylum Chordata; class Aves; order Accipitriformes; family Accipitridae; genus Aviceda; species Aviceda cuculoides. Next base: position 28,837,912 of record JAVJGG010000088.1, on the reverse strand, counting down.
GTAAATTCAGTGGCCTTGTGCTAAAGCTTGGAAGAGTTCAGCTTTGTAGCATGGATGCAGAGCACTCGGCACAGATACAGGGTGTGCTCTTTAGGTTGGCTGGCACTTGAATTTAAAAATAGAGTACAATGACAAGGATCTGAAATACGTATCTAGCACCAGCATGTCTTTGTCAAGTGAAACTTCTAAAATTAAATCTTTCTCCCAGGCTATGAAAGTGAACCGAGTGGGGAAAAAAAAAAAAAAAAAAAATCTTCATGAAAGCACAGCAGAATTAGTCCAACTATTAGCAATAAAATTATTAAACCATAAATCTTATTTAAAGGATTTGTTACTGACTTGCTTTCACTTCTCAATCACAGCATGTCTACTACAAAAATTACAGTCAGTCACCAGTCACTTTGTATTTGCACAGCCCCCACTGCACAGTTCTGAATGCTTTAGAAACATTAATGAATGTATCCTTACAATGCAGAATGAGAGTCAGTCCTCTTCCACAGAGGATGAGCTGTGGCATCAAGAGATAAAGCAGTTTATCCCATGCCAGACACGACGTTGTGTCAAACTGCATCTAGCTCTCCCAGGTCCCTTTTCGCTGCTATACGTCTGTACAGCAGGGGGGACAAAGCAGTGGGGAAATCCTGCTACTGCCGAAGTCCTGGTGCAACACAACAATGGAACCGTGTCACAGCCATGGGCTTTGGGATACCGAGCATCCCTTTGCCTCCAATCCCTTCATCATTTTTTGGAAGGGGCTTATGGGAAAAAAGTGTAATTCTTAAAGTGAATTTGCTGTATGAAATAGGATGTTCTAAAAATTAAAATCCTTCCTCTACACACCGCAGAGTAATAGCAGCATTAAAATTACCCTCTGGAGAAAATGTTAAATGCTTGCCACTTCGGTAAGACAAGGTTTTTACCTTTTAAAAAATAAAATAAAAAAATTTTGTTACATCTACTGAGGCCACCAAATAATTATAGCCAACTTGGTGGTTCTGTGACATTTAGAGGCCAATAACTGGCTTTACGAAAGATACCAAAAGCTTTAAGACTTGGAGTGTTCATCACCTTCAAGGGAGAGTTTGAATACCAAGCAATGACTTTAGAAGAAAACGTGGCTTGTGAAAGCTGATGGGAGTCGGTATTTCATGCCATCTCACTTTTCCTGATCAAAAAAGTATTTTAGTCACTGGGATTTTCACAGTGGTCTGGGATAGTATTGCATAAGTTTTATGATATCCCATATAAACTTATTTCAATGATCAAGCACACAACGCAGTAAAATATACAGCTCTATCTTGAAAGTATAGGACATTGGCAATAAAAGCTTTGCAACTCTACTACTGCATGTAAAGAATCAGAGCTTTCAGCCAAATGCCTATAAGTAATTAATTCTGTCAAGCCTACAAACATGCTTGACAACAAATATTCTTAACAGCCAATTTTTTTACTAAATCAAGAGTACCAGCTGAATGTTGTCCTCTTAGGGACAAAAAGAAAAAGGTTGAGTCATTAGATTGTTATGATTGCTATACTTAAAAGTCAGACAACTTGCAGCAAATATTTCAATATGGAAACCTAGCCATAGAAACTCATCCACAGTTGCGTACTTCGAACTTAGGTTGCCACCACCAGTGTGCTATTACAGGCACAGCACGCATGGTTGTGAAACAATGCAAGTACAAGAAAAGTGCTCAACTGGCCTCTGTGTATGTGTTTGTGGGCAAATGGGAGTCTTTTTAAATCTTGAACCACCTTCTTAGTTATTTAACGATTGAGAGCAAAAAGCATTAACACTGCCCCATTGTTATTTACTAGTATTACTGTTCATATAACTCTGGTTATTTAATCATCCTCACATACAATGGATTCTAATGGTAAATGCTGTGTAAAACAAAAAAAGAGGACTTCAAAAAAAAAGAAAAAAAAAAAAGGAAACCAAGGGCCACAAATCATCTCTTCTCCTCCAGATTCAGCCACATGCGCTGTGTATTCCAGCAATATGGAACAGATTCCACCACCTAATACCCACTCACACAGTGCACTGTGAGATGTATAAGATAATGCACTAAGGAGAATTCTTGCTATGTGCAGCAAATATTCCTTGCTAATGTTGTCTGAGGTACATACAGGGAATACACAGCCGAAACTGCCTCCTACTCAGATACAGCTGTTAGACTTATAACACTACTTACATTGTACTGTGCATCCCTAAGCAACTGCAAAATTACAGGTGAGATGAAGGACATGGAAGAAGGAAACCTCATCTGGCCCTTAGTGTGAAGTTTTAAACATCTGTCACCAAGTTATTAAGGTCAGCTTTTCTTTTTTCTTTTAATTGCCTCTTCCTTTCTCTCCCCTTTTGAACTGCTGGCAAACACACAAAAAGAAAAAATGGCTCCAACAGATCTAACTGACTATTTTTCTTCGGGATGATAATATGCTCAAATACTGGCAAGCCCCCTTTTATTCCTTTTGCTCTGAATTACAATAGAAAGCAATTTTTGTTCAGAACATTGATTTAGTGCCCAATGTTTGCACCTTCCTTGAGCAGCCCCAAGAGAGCATTCAGTTCCATTGACAGCCTCAAGCCTTTCAATACTTACCAAAAAAATAAAGAGAAAAATCGTAAATTGCCTAACTGCACATTACAGATCATAGTATACCCATCCTTAGACATCACAAGAAAGTACAGTTACTGTAACAAACGCAACAGCCTATTAAACTCAATTTTTCTTTGTGAGGAGCTCTTGCTTATAATGACATTTTGCACTTACGTACTGCAACACATGTTGCTTCATCTTCAATACCCCCCAAATTACATCTGAAGAGCTTTAAGTGTTGTATGAGCAATGAATACCAGTGAATCTTGCAGGACCTCTGCAGATTGCAGAGCTGTGCTCAGTCACCCCATGTTGTCACTGGCAAAACAAACTGATGATCCACAAGACTCCGTCATAGTCTGGATGTAACCTGAATAAAGTTTCTGATGATAATTGGTGTCCTGTGGATCTCTGCTTGTTTCTTCCAGGTAACAAATAAAAGGAGCACTGTGAGATGGAGTGTGTAGGCAACTGCCTCTATTCCATTAAGAGCTGACCTGAAATGAACTTTTCAGATACCTTTAAAATATCTCCAAGGTATCAAGTATCTCAGGAGTGCCAAAGAACAAGAACACAAACGCTGGAGAACCAGAACTACGAGTGACCTTGAACTGATGATGCCAAAGAGACTTCTATTCTCAAGGGGGAAACGAGAGCTTATTCCTCTTTGGCTTCAACCCCATGCACACTCTCCCAGTTGTGAAAGAGAGATGTCAAAAACCAAGAAAAAATTCACATTCAACACAAAGAATCTGTGATATGGCAATTCAGTTATGATACCTCCTTGCTAGCTCTGACCTAAAGGAAGGAAAAAATACAAAGATGGGGTGAATAGAAAAGTAAAAAAAAAAAAAAATTTTTTTTTTTTTAAATTCTACAGCATGTACTAAAATGACAGCAGAGGCTTATATCTGAAACAAGAAATGTCACAGAGGTTAAAACCAGCTGCTCAAACAGATCATCTCATTAGATTATTGCATTGCTTCCAACAACACAGTAAAACCAGAGATGGCTGAAAATATGTAGGTAAATGAAAAAATAACCTTTTATACGGCCTAAACAAAGCCAAAGCTTAACAGAGAACTTAGGGGCTTTGGGAGAAGTTTGCAGTGGTTGCAATGCAACAGGGCTCTAAGGAGATGAAGAACTCAACGTGGTAAAACATCAGGAGCTTACAAAAAGAAAAAAACCAAACAGCAGATAAGCTCAGAACAATCTGGCTACACCTCCTAAACATTACCCAGGCAAAAAATACCAATAAACATCTTTCGCATATTTAGAAACCACCTGTCAACTTTTCCAAGTTACACTGAAAATCTACTTACTCTACATCTAGTTGCTGCAGCTCATTAACATACACTTCTTAGTTTTTCCCCCAGCAAATGAAAGGGTAACTAAACTTTTTTAGGGTACCAAAACTTTTGAAAAATTAACCCCTACACCAGCGAGTAATTTCTCATGAACAGCATGTTTCCTAGACACATGAAAGGTAATAAATCATGACCACAGTGCAACGGTGCAGCCACAGATCAATTCTCATGACAAATGGCAAGCACTGAAATGGGCATTGGCTCTGATTTAGAGGAATAACTTCCAAGGGCAAGATATGCCATACATTCCGAGTGAGTCTGTCTAGTCCAATAGTTGGGTTTCCTGCTGAGAACAGATTGTACTAGGAACTGACCCACACCTGCTTTAGAAGGCCGAGAACCTGACATTTAACACATCAGCTGTTGGTCGAAATCCACCTGCACAGTAAAAGGGTCTATAAAGCACTATCGGTCTCCCTAAGCATGACACACTTCAATATTGCCTAGCTCACAACAGTACAACATTACTGTACTACCAGAGCAACTACATCTTAATCGTCATACGAACTTTTTTTTTCCTTTTTCTATATATTTAGTGACAGAAAACTGTTAACACAGTAGGTTACGAAACCACTCTCTTCCAAGTCCTGACTTCTTCCCCCCTTCTATTATTCTTTTTCAAACAACGGAATCTAAGGATAATGCTCCCAGGCAGTGGCACAGCTAAGGATAGGTTAATGAATCTCAGATTCATTACTGTATTGTAATGCATCTCTGTCAAGCAGCTGACAGCGGATAGCTGAACAGATCAATTATGACATTTCATTTACATCAAAGTGATGAGATTTCTAGATAACACTGTTTACCCTTTGCCCACATGGCTTCCCAAGAACCTTTAAGTCCTTCCTCCAGGTTACTTTGCCTCTCAGGAGGCCAAGAGAGCACCCATTGCCCATCCACAATCACTTACTGGACCCCAGAGCTTATTCTCACTACCACAGAAACTACATTAAGAATTTGTTTCACTACTTTTCATTTTCACTCTTTCAAACTTTATTTTTTTTTTTAAATCCAACCATCTACTAAAGTATTTTGCCACTCTTCTGGTCCCAGTTGGTAATCAGTAATGTTTCCCTAGTGTGATTGTAACGATTCACCTTCGCACTCCTCCACACCCTCCAACCAAGAGCTCTCATCTGGAACCCGAACAGAAAAGTCATGTTGCTTATTCTGCTTTTCCTGAACTTCAGTGATTTTTTTAATCTAATGCGTATCATAAAGCCTGCTGACTTTAACAGTCAGCCACAAAAGCCACCCTTAGATTCACGAAGCCCCTCATTTACAAGAGTCCTTCTCACCACTACTAGGAGCTCATTAGAGAACCCTAAGGCACCTTTTACACCTGCCAAAAGCTCTTGTGTCTAAGGCAGTTTGCTCAGGTACAAGTAACTGTAAATCAGTAGGCGTCCACTGTAATACTGAAGAGTAGCCTTGGCTGTGCAATAATGCCAATAGGAATAAAATCAGTAAAAGTAAATTCTCGTCACTGAAGTGATGTTATAGGCCTCTGAGTATAAATATAACAGGAACCAATCTGTTGCATAAGAAAGGGTTATTTCTAGACAGTCAACTTTTCAGAAAAACACCTTACATAATCCAGAGTTTGCTCCAAAACACATTGAAAACAGCACAATTGTTCTTACTGACTTGAAATTTGGCTGGCTTCAAATCAAATCCCTCAGAAAAATCTCTACTTTGCCAGCAACACACTTTTGTTTGAGAAGACGAAAATCACCAAATTGCACTGTGCTTTGTGTTGTCTTCTGTTCCCTTCCTACTTCAGAAGATCTTTTCAGCTTCAAGTTTGAAAAATTACCACAAAAAACCCCATGCACACAGAGCTGTACCGACTTGCTAATTTTAACCATCATTTCCAACTTCACCTTTCTCAACACCATGACTGACAACTACGGTAAGAATAAATTCAACTTTTTTCTTTGCTCCTCCACTTATATTTCCAAAGTTAAAAGGCTATAATACTGTTCCCCCAGCTACCCTTCTGCCCTTCACAGTTACTGACTGAACTATGATTACCTCAAGCACAGTTTTACATTGCATTAAGTGTTTGAAAGGTAAAACACACAAGCACCTCAAATCCTGTCAGATTGCACTGGAATTAAGTGAACAAAGCATCCATGGACAATCACACGAGGGGCAGCCTCCAGCCGCTCACAAACCATTTGACTGGACTTGAGCACGCCTTGGCTACCGACACACACTCTTGGAAACTTGTCCCAAGTAATTTCAAAAGCAGTTAGTGCCACCATTTCAGGCCTTGTGCAAACTGGAGTCTCAGTAATTGATTTTTTTTTTCTCTCCCTCACATTTCCATCTGACAGTTGCCGTTGGGGTACAACAAACACCAAGTACTGCGCTCAGTGTTCCTTGCTAATAATGGTCTTTACAGGAACCTAACAATGGGGTGATTTTTTGTTTTAAAGAAGAATACTCCTTGACATTGCTATTCCCCACCAACAATCAGAACACCATATTAAGGAAGTTCAAATAAATAAGGAAGAACAAATAAATAGTCCTCTGTCCTATAATGAAGTCTGTTATGTGCTATATTCACCTGCTGATTTAGATCTCTGACATTTTGCTTTGGCATCATTCACAAACACAGGAATCATGTCATCAGTTCAGGCTTAGTCTCAACACAAACTCTGCTTTGAAAAGGATTCAGAGTAAAAGAGTTTGTGTACCAAAGCTGGTGGTTTTGCAAACTCTTCTCAGTAATCAAATACTCGCAGAGAAGCCACTTGCACTCCTTTAGGTGAATGTTTAAACATCTGGCAAAAAACACAGAAAATGCTGCATCCATTTCAAATGTTCAAAAGACCTCCAGCTAAATTTATAATGGTTTTAATCAAGTTCTAAGAAAGATACAGCAAACAAACAAAAGAATGTCAGCTACAAAAAACTTGTCTAAAAGAAAATTATACTGCATGCCAGTGGAATTGCAGAAAGCAGCTAACAACAGGCATCAAGCTTTCCAGAGCAAGGAATGAGAAGGCAATTTTTTAAGTTTATCTCTCTGAAGCAGACAGTTTTAGAACAGTTGCATATGAATTAGAAGCCTTGAGTTAGGGCCCCAGTGGTATGACTAAGCACAGTGATCCATTTTTCCATCCGAAGTTGGTATCTCAGTACAAATATCTAGTAAAAACAGAAATCCAGAGCACATTTGGTGCAGCCGTTTTCACTCCCAGAACAGCGAGTACCCCCTAGTGCTTCTCTGCATGGCTTCTACTAGAACCCAGGAAGTTTTGCTTCCCTTACTACCTTGACAGCCAACAGACTCCAGAGTATTAATTTTAAGAAACCACATAGAAGGTTCTCTGCACTCATAAGAAGCTCCCAAATTAAAACTACTGAACCATCAATTTTGCAATTTGCTATTAGGTCGGTGACAAATTAATCTCCAGATGCATGCAGAGACAGCTGTAGTGTAAACCCAGATACACCGATTATCAGTGCTAGACTAAAAAAACAGCACCAAGTCCTGGCACCATAAAGCAAAAATCAGAGGAAAGGAAGGAAATAACACTGTTGATAAAAGATCCAGGATATAAATGGTTTGGATTTCACATTAATTGATATCAGGAGCATTTGTCACTAAAGGGTAGTATAGCAGTGCCAGCCACACATCTAGTAGCAGTACATCAAGATCTTCTCAGTGTGAGAAATTAGGTAAGTAGTTAAAATGCTGGGCGGGATGCTGGAAAAGACTGCAGTAATATTCTGCAGAGAGGTGACCAAGTTACGCCTGGCAAGAGTCTCTACATACAGTCCATGAAAAAGGTGAAATACAGAGCTCCCTGGCTCTTGTTCAGCCACAAAAGGAGGGGCAGGAAGATTCTGCAAAAGCTTCTCTAAACTCGATCTAGTGAAGAGTTATCTTAAGAAATTCTGCATTGACCATAACCCAGTGAAAAGTGCACTGAAACAAGCATAATGCCCCACAGCAATGACCAGAAGCTTTCTACCTGGCTTACCAAGACAAACGATCACTGACAGCCGTGGTAGGAACAGCCTCCCAGAGCAGGATGACCAGTCAGCCATTTGATAATTTATGCCAATGTTTTCTGGCTCTAAGATTGATAATTCTGTATAAAGCAAACCCCAAAAGAAGAAGGTCAATCAATCACCAACTTTGTAGCAAACTACTTTCTTTTATAGCAAGAAAGATCAAGGAAGATGCAAATCAAGCTGTGCCAATTCCTAAAGAGGTGCTGAGAATTAACCAGGACCCTGAAGCCTAAGCTCCCCACACTGGTCTTCCGAGGGACTTCAGCTGAAACAGAACAGGAACCCACCAAGAAAATATCCAGAACAGAGCTATTTATAGAAAAAGGGCATTTCTTTTTAATTCTACTAATTTAATTCTTCTAATTTAATTTAATTCCAGCCCCATACAATACTAGTGAGCATGCAATGACAGTGCTGGAAAGAATCAGGTCTCTGAAAAGAATCTTTCAGGACAGTACATACCTGAAGTCAGAGGCATGTGTAAATAAGTTGGATGAGCCAGAAAGCACATGTACTCTCAAGCCTGAACACCAAAACAAGGACACAAATGAGAGAGTGAAAGGTGAGCCACAAATATAGAAGATAACAGCAGAAGGACCTGCTAGCTCCTACTATCTCAATTCAACCATGGCAGAAGGTGAAAACAAACCTGTTTTGTAATGTCACAGACTATATATAGTTTACTACTCTTGTTTCTGGGATATGAACTGTCTGAAAGGATACTCAACAGAATATATTTAGACTGCAAACCACTATACACTGGTACAAAATTTAAATTGGAGCATATGACATCTTTCTCTTGAGTTCCCACAAAGCCTAGGAAGACAGCATTAACAATTGAGATGCTCAGAAATTTTCCAACCATGTATTTTTCTAAAAATCCCAATCCTTCAAAATGGCTTACTACTTCTACTGATTTTTATTTTTTTTTCCTTCCCCAGTCTGCCTGCCTTTCTGCTAGCTCTCCATAGCAGTCTGCACATAGCCTGCCAAGAGTCTGGACCCAAGGGTGGTAGTTTAGACCTCTGTAGTACACACACTGCCCCAGAGCCTGGAATCCCAGATCCACTCTGCTGTGTAGAAGAGCGACTCCCCAGGTAAACAGGAGCTGAACTGCAGATGTCAAAGGCCTGGCCTCCATCAGGCCTATCCCAGCAGCTCTGTAATCCAAGCATCAAATACCTGCACAAAAAGCGATAGAGCTGTTCAGAGAGATTAAAACAAAGGTAATTGCTGTGCAGTGCAAGACAGTCAAAAATGAACACACGAAGGTCAAGATGTGAACCAAGAGTACCTGAAGAGTTCCAAATAACCCTACACAGGACTCCCAGAACTAAGTCTGAGTAGCAAGATCATCAAAACTTTACCCAAAAAAACGTGAGTGGCATGCACACCCCCTACCACAAACAAGAAGTAGGAGAGGAGAATCAATATTAGCTTATGTGAAGGACTAGGTGACTTCAGATACCTCATTAAGTGGCCATATCCTAAAATAAAAGTCAGCTCCAGCAAGTCAGAAGAAGAAAGAGAGCTGCACCACCAAGGTTAAAAGGGTTGATGCAGCCGAACATCAAAGCTGTTAAGCTAATGGGAAGGAAAATACTGGAGGAAGTATAGGCAACTCAGTCTTCAGGCAGATGTTAGAACACTCCTATCGCTGCTTCTCCTCACAAAGAGTCCAATTAATTTCAGAAACACAAAATGCCTCATTTTAGTGCTTGAGCATGAACTACACCCTCCACTGCACATCTGAGCAATAACAGATTTCCAAGCAATCCGTAAACACACTTAGGCCCCTGTTTACAGAGCTGCCTGGTGTTATGAGTCCTTCCGTAACACCAGGATCAGCTGAGCCAACCACTTGAGTACAAGCAGGCAGATCATCAAGTACTATGCCAGAAAGAAACTACAGTCAACAAACATGCAAACGACAGGTTCCGCACTGCAACCATGGAAATCAGAAGTGTACATACGCTCATCAGCTCCTCCTGGAACAGGCTCAAACCCAGCTTATAGGCTGCCATTCTACATGGGAAAAGAGAGCTCTCACTAGGGTCAATATTAAGCTTACAGATTAGAGCAGTTCTCATCAACTATAGTAAAGACTGCGCGCATGCTCCAAGACACTATTTATCCTTATATGCTTCTCTGCTGGTCATATCCTCCAAAAGCATCTTTCCCTTTATAACGTTCCATGAATTTGAGTGCTAGCTATGTGAACGAAACAAAGAATGATTTTCCAAGAGATAAGCATAATGAGTTTAGTAAATTGGCCGGAGTGATGTAATCCAAAGCAAGACATCCAAAACAAAGTTATTTTTGATTCTTAGCTCACTGAAGACTAGGAAAACCAGTAAATCAAACTAAATCCAAGATAACTTTTACCTGTGGACCTTACTGTGTTTTCAGAAGAGAAGTACCATTATCACTAGCTTTACACAAAGGGAAACTGAAGCAATGAATACGAAAGAGTTACTCAGTCACCCAATGGATCAGAGAGAAACAAGATATTCTGAATCTCATTATAGCCTTCATATTATTGCAAAATACTAACTCTGATCTGCACAGAGCCAAGCCACACAATGCCATGTAGACAGATAACTGCTTTAATTACTTTCTTCCCCAAAGACATGACTAGTCCAAAAAACCCTGGATCATTTGCTTTGATGGTTCTAAAGCCACCTTCTGTAGTCCTTCCTGAAGTATCTTTCATTTGCACTCCTCTGGCGACAAGCAAAAGAAAATTGCTTGTGTCTGAGGCTGTTTAATATCTTTCTTTAACAAAAAGATGAACATAAACAATTTAAACACATCATTATCTGTTCAGCATGAAGAACAGTTGAGCAGTATATTCAAATTAAGAGACCAAAATGTTTTTTCTGCTATGTTGCCATAAATAGGCAATAAATCATGTGGCCACAGTGGTATGAAACATATCTAGTCTTCTGAGCCATGCTCTTTCTTATGTAATAAACGATAACAAAAAAACTCAAAATCATATTGTACTTTTGGCTATATTAAATCCACTACATGACATTACATTAGATGAATTTAAAGCTTTGGAACAATATCAGACTTGTTGAAATTAGTAGAAATTTTGTCCTTTTCTTCAACTGGGCCAGAATTTAATTTATTCCTGTTGATTTAGTTAATTTACTCCATTGGCTCCTTAAAGAACAAAGATGATTACAAATATAAACTCTTTAAGGAAGCCCGTTAGAGCTATTCTTGAACAAAACACATGAGGAAATCCTTTCTTCAAAATTTTGAAAGAGACATTCTCATCTAAAATGCAACTCTTACAACTTTTTTTTTTTTTTATCTACTTAAACTTTATTATATGTACATGGCATTCTTTTTAAGGCTGCCTAAGCCCATCTTCTGCTGGATGGTAATGGTCTTTTCAGCAAGCCAAAAGTAGACGAATGCAAACAAACTGAAGAAAACAGAAATGGTGTTTCCCTAGACTCCCTACCACTGTAGCAACTGAAACTGAACTCCACAGATAGCTTTAAAACACAGTGTGGTTTGACAAGTAGCTTACAACGGCAGAAAAGCAGATCCCTATTCTCTCTTCCACCAGGGACATCTCTATGTCTCTCTCCTCTCGCAGCGTTTGTGGTCTGTCGGTCGGTGGTTAAGCTTTCTGAGACAGACTCTCTTTCACTTTGTTTCCTCAGAGCCTTGCACAATGGGGTTTTTAAGTGCTACCATGCAGCACACGTTAGAGGTATCGAGTGTCCACTCCTCAAGCTGATTGCACCGCTTTTACCACAGGTTGAATGGGCTCATGTAGAATTTGGCTTCTCATTAAATCACCTGAGTGTGAGCCAGCCCAACAGATTCATTGTCTTAAAACTCTCAGACATATGACAACTAAAGCAAAAGGCTGTAACAACCAACCTCCACATAATCTGAATGGCAGTCTGGCATCCTATACTACAAATATACCACTTAGAATAAAAGTTTTAACGTGCCAAGGCTCTCATGAAAATTAAATTTATTTACAAAGGCAAAGCCTGCACTCATCATTTCAGAAACACCTCCTTGACATCGGCAGGTGTTTTGCAAGCCAACAGACTGCACAACCTTGCCAAGAATGTCAAACACACATAGCGCTTTACAAAAGGCACAGAAACCAATACTGCACCATCAAGAAAGCTTTTACTTTCCGACTAGGCTCACGGTAAAACACTAAGGAATCCCTTACCGTAAATCTCTTTGTGTAATCAGAAACACAAAATCCTCCCATGCTCAAAGAAAGGGATCTGTGCAGGGAAGATTCTTGATACAAAGTTCCCATCCTGTTTGGCCCGTATGGTGGTCACCCAGGTAGCCTGGAGCCTTTTACTGAATAAAGCTGCGCAGCCTCTCTGGATCTGGCTAGAAGTCTGCTTGTGTGATAAACTAGGCATTTCATCTTATCTAACACTACACCAGGCATTTCAATAATTTCAATTCCTTATCAGCAGTACTAAGTTCTATCCTTATCCCAGCAGCTCACTTCCTGAATTACTGATAACAGCTACTGTAAGGCACGGAAACAACAGAAGATGACAGCCAAATCTCGAGTCACTGAAGTCCCTTCTTCGCATTTCTCTGTTCCTTAGTTTATTTTTGCCCAATTTAACTTTGCTCTAGCTGTAACTTAGGGACAGCATGTTTGCTTCAGCCAAGCAGTGACAAGACTGTCATTTATCTGACTGCTGTTCTTTTTTTCAGTGACACCAATTAATGCTGCAGGATATTTGCTTTAACATAACATGATTATTATACATGTGGGCACTTCTTTTATTTCCAGTTTCTTAAGCATAGGACCAGAGTGAACAAAAGAATGGACAAAAAAGGACAAATATTCATCCTCTATCAGAATTCACATACCTATTTATGCCTTCAAGCACTGTTTCTACAGTCTCATGCTATGCACATAGAGCCACTTCAGTCTGTGAAATACCTCAGTCAGACAAAAGTACTTACACAAGTGCATGTTGCCATGAAGTCCATGTTGCCATGAAGTCCATGTAGGTGTATTTGTGAACCCCTAGATTTAGAATATTTCAAATTTTTTTTTCACCTACAGTTAGATTAATAAGCAGCCATGATACACCCAACTGATGTTCCTCCTCACACATTTGGTCCTCTACTAATCAATTCCTTTTTATTTTGCCCTGTGTAAAATACATATCTCTTTTTATTCAGTTCTTACCTATAAGATTGTGTCAGTGGAGTACAAATATACAAAGGCAACAGATACCAAGATGCTGGGTGACCTAAGAAGGAAGGTAAGTTCTGGAAAAGTAGAAGCAAATCTGCTTTCAATTTTCATCTGTGCTGTACTTTCCTTTCCCACTCTGCCAACAAGCTGCAGTAGAATTCTCTCTCGTTATTAGCTACCAGTGATATAACATTAACCTGAATCACATCAGGCATGGGTATACAAAATGACAACCACTCACTGTGGACCAGCGGCCTTTGAGCAGATGGACAAGCATCTCAGACAGCAGTATCTGGGCTTAGCATGGGCCACATCCTCACTGCTTAAATCAAAACAGAAGTGTGTTCTACCACAGGATGAGTGCACATGCACTCTCCCCTAAAATAATCAAGCAAGCAATGGAGATGAGATACTGTACCTTTATCATTACGATCTAACAGATGTCAGGTCCAGAAGTGTGGGTATAGATCTGGCTACCCCTCTCACAGCAGAAACGAGTGCTTTGTCTCCACTTGGGTTTGTACAGCAAGATAACCAATATGCTGTTAAAAAACAAAATAAAACCAATGTGAGTACAGACAAAACCAGTGAATTAAGGTGATTGAGGAACTCTCACAGGGCAAAAGCCAGGGAGGAGATGGCCGTGCTTGCTATGCTGCAAGTATTTTTTTACTGCCCAGCAGGGAACATTTTTCAGGCCATTCAACAAACAAGTGAAAAGGCCAGGGATTGCCTGGGGTACAGGATGAGATGACCACAGCTCACAGAGGCAGGATAGTTCTCCCAAAAGGCCTAACATCCTGGTAAAGGGACACAGGCAACCTGAGGCTGCCTGAGACGCTGGACTTAGACCGCCAGAAATGGGAGGCCAGTCTCGACTGCCAGACTCCTGTGTAATTTCTAACTCAATCTCTGTGCCTGGGCTCTTACACCTGTAAAACTGAGTTAAACTCTTCCTAGCTCACAAAATATTTTCAGAGTGTTAGAATCTATTACTATTCCCCCCTTTAAAAGGCAAAAACAACCCGTGAATCCTAGCTCAAAACTGCCTCAAAAATTTTAAGATGCATCAAGCTAGCTTCATATAGTGGTACAGGAAAACTGGTGTCTTCTGAGCAGTAAGCAGTGAGACTGCTGCTGAGCCATTTTGCCTGGACAGGGTAAGACTTTTGCAGGTTTGTGGCAGCACCTCAACAGTATTCCTGGCATTTGCACAAGAAACACTATCCAGCCACTCTCAGTGGGAGAGGAGACTACCCACATGGGCACCAAGCTCTCGAACACAGCCTTAAGCTTTTTTTATTAACATGTAACTGGTCATATTAATTAAAGACCCCTATTCCAGATTGTAAGAAAACAACAAATACTACAGCTATTCAAAAGGTGTAGTGCTTAGTAGATGAGTCAGGAGATCCCTAGACCCAGGGGACAAAAAAAAAGTGGTTTTAATACATTTGTGACTTACTCCAATAGCACAAACAATCACGTTGTTACTCCAGATTTAATAAAGAGACGCTATTACTTAATGTGGCAGCAGAGGCATGTACAGCATGTAAGCACCATGCCACGGGGGAAAGCTTGCACGACAAAGAGAATCCTTTAGGAAATTTGGCAAGCACTCCGGAACAAGCAATGCTCAGCTTGCGACCTTCCATTAGCAGTTCTAAATACAGAACTGTAGTGTAAAACAACACCTTCCTGCAGTATTTTCATTAATTAATACTAAGAATATAATTATTATGACGATGAGCTTCACTGATTTTGCTTTTTCTCCATTTTAGCTTCTGAAAAAAAAATAGTTGGAGCTTTTCTCTCCCCTATTTTCATCTGAGATCTTATGATGCCGATTCTGGACTGTGTTTTCAGAGAAGTATTAAAAGCAACAAATCAGTAGCAACTACCTAACATCCAATCCACAAGGAAACAGTCCACTTTTCATAAAGTTCAATGTATTGCTTTGGATAGAAAACAGGCAACGGACACAGGACTACATTTTCTTTAGTACTAGAGAAAAGTCTAGTAGATTTTACTTAAAAGGAAAAACAGAGTTTGGTGCCTTGCCCTAAAATACTAAAAGCTACAGACAAGGAAAGTGCTCACTTAGAGTATAGGTATTCCAGTAGAGGCTTTGTAGATGTCAAGAGACATCATTTACTTATAGAATAAATGCAAAGCTTTTACAAAAATCATGCAAGTAACACCAAACAAATGAAATCAAGATCAAGGTTAGTGCTTTAGCTTTTAGAACAGCTCTTTGAATCTGCTATACTTAAGGCTCCAAACCTCCTCTTTCAAACCAAGAACTGTTTGACAGCTAAATCAGTGCACTTGGAGCAAAGACCAAGAAAAGGAAAAAGGTAATGTTAAGAGGCTATTAATTATTACTAGCTTCCCCAGCCAGCTGCTGACAGATATGCCAATTCCTGCACTATCTACAGAGTAAAATGAAGGGGCTCAGCATTTTTGAGAGGACTTCTCTCATCTCCCAGCACCAGACTCCATGAATTAGAAGGAGGTACATTGGTCCACAACCCCATTTTCACATCCCATTTTCAGGGAATTTAAACAATATTCCTTAGCTGAAACTGTTAAAATAGTAGTTAATACCGAGTATCTTCCTTCCCAAAAATAAATGAGGAGACGCTTTAGTCCCTTGGCACACTTCATTCACACTCTCAAAAGTTACTTAAGTATTTTTGAGCCTTTTTGTCATTAATAATCAGGGACCGGGAGCTGCTAACACTGATGTCACCCAGTTTAACTCATCACTACTATGCCCAAAACATCTAAATGAAGGTTCACAGTTCTTTTCCAAAAGGGATTTCCGAACTCTACCAGTAACTTACCCTTTCATTACACTTCCATCCATGCAACAAGCTAGAACTGAATGCCAGCATGCAGGAGTGTTCCCAGGGAAATGCACGTAGAATCAGCAGGCAGAGTATTGGTACCAGAAATGTTCAAGTCCCCTCTGTATTTGATCAGGACAAGTATTCAGGAGTCTGTGAAGACTTAGACTGATGAGGCATTTTCTAAGAGCAGTCAATTCCTGGTTGTCTCTGTGCCAGTATCAGCACGTTTCTAGAGCTGCTCCACTCACAATGGATTAGTATTAAAGGCCAGGTCTGAAAGCCTCCCCACCTCATTAATATTCATTTTATCTTTTAAATGCCATTAACATGAAGACTCATCCCTAAGGCTAGAAGCCTCATAAATTATGTTCCATTTTTAAACCTGCAGTATTCACTCTCATTGTTTCAGAAGGAAAACATTAGCAGAGACAGCTTTAGGTGGGCTGCTTTTGTTTAAAAGAGCAGTATCTAAAGCCCTCCTTTAACTTCATTAGCCCACAGAGATTTGCACTACAACAAATCCTGCCTGTAAAGCACAAAAACAACCATCAGCAGATTTTCATTCTTTCATTATTCTGCTTTTGTTTCAGCTGCCAAAGCAGGTAGGTATAACATCTGCAGCTGAATAAACTCACAAAAAGCAACTTACCTAGTGAACACTTCAAAAACAGCCTACAATCACCATAAAAACAAATTAAAAGAGACAAAAGTGACTCAGTATCTACTTCATCTCCTGGCAAGCATGGGCAGATGATTTCACATTCAAAGCATACCACATCACGTAGCAAACCTGGCTTTGATGGTCATAAAAAATGTCCGAAGAAGAACAGATTCAAGCCTTCTCTATAAGGATAAGGGCCAATTTTTGGATAGTAGTCTTTTACTTCTGTATAGCACAGAGCCTTGTTACACAGGTCAACCCTACAGGCAGCAACAAACAAGTTTGGGATGCTGAGGCAGACAGCGCCTGCACCCTTCTAGTCTCCAGTAGCGAAGGAATGAACAGCAAAAGGAAAAAGTAAGATGAATTTTTCTGGTTTTGCCTTATTCTCCTTTACAAAGCATTTTTTGTAACACAGATTTACTGTTCAATAGCCTGTTAGTTTTTAATGTGGAGAGGTAACCTTCTGCAAAAGCCTGAAACCAAAAGAATTTGACATCATTCCTCCACTTGCCCTCAAAAAAGCCTACAGTAGTGAGAAGAACAAATCAAGCATGTTTCCCAGAGGTGGGCTAAGTAGGCTGTCACTTGCATTGGATAGATTTTTATCAAGCTTCATACACACACTATTCTGTACTTTTTATAAAGTACTCATACTTTCTTGCCCGCTCTGAGGCAGCCACAAAGCATAGCTGGTAATTACAACCTCTCATTTCAACGGTCCATTAACTAAAGAAGACATCACTTCTGTGAATAAGCCCCATAAAGTACACACGCAGCATCAAAATTCTGTGTCCAATGAACACAGATGCAGAAGTCAGATTTATAGGATCCTTTACATTTGAGTTTGAAATTCAGAGGTAATTTTAGATATACTTTAAATTCAGAGGTATATTCTAGGTATATTTTAAATTCGGCAGTCTAGATTGATGGCTCTTCTTTTTTGCTCTTTAAATCAGTGTCCACTAACTAGGTTCATTTTAGTCCTCAAAAACCTTCTTTGTAAGATGTTTCCTGATTTTGAATCAGCTCTGAAAAACAAGGATTAACACTCTCAATCCCCCTCCAAGTGGTGGTGGGGGATCTTGTTCATCTTCCACATTGTGTCTGAATCTGTTTCCCACAAGACAAGCCCAGTAAACTCACAACTAAGGATACAGATGGGGAAGGCCAAACACCACAGGAAGAAAAGAATACAGCCTCTGGAGAATTCATTTCTCAAACCACCTATTTTCAGATAAAAAGGAACTGCTCAACTCTGAGAAAAAAAGCCTGAGTAGCAGTATCCTTACTCCTCCCACATACACATCACCTCTCCCATCACCTCTCCCCTGTTCTCCCTGCCTCTCCTCACATCTTCAGAAATCCGAAACACATCCATTGCTTTCTCCACCATGTCTCTCTCCCAACACACTCATCTTTAATTCTCACCACTATACCCTTCTCCACTCTCTAGCTAAGTCTAGTTTTTCTTTTTTCTACCCTCACCATTCCTAGCTTGGTCACTCTGGTCCCTGCCTCCTTCTCACGTCTGGAGCGAGCCACAATCACCTTCCTCCCTTTGCTATGTAAGGAAACGCCGCTGCAGCTATAACAGTGGCTAATAATGAAAACTGCATGCCTGAAATCCCAGAAATTGAGATTAATGTATTCATCATACAATAACAGTCTGCCAGGGACCTTTTAAGTCATTGTGCTTTCGACTATTACTGCAGTCGTAAAGAGCATAAGCTGTCAAAACCCCCTTAAGATATCACAGCTCGATCAGCAAAGAAGCAGCAGTAAATCCACAAGCAGCAAACAACAATCTCAGAAATAATTTATCTAATATAATCTCAACCCACCTGTTAGTCTCACAAAATATTTATATATCATTTTTGTGACTTTCTCAGATTCCCCACGTTCAAATAATTAATCTTCTTGTTTCCCAGGAATGTATTTGTAACACAGGCATTCAAAAATAGAACGCGTCCCCTGCTCTTTTCCATTTGCTGTATTTCAATTTTTGATCTTTCTATAGTTGGTAGAGTCGTGTTCTGTTCATTTTGTTTTGAAGTTTTGTAATATATTAACAATTTAATAAAAATTTTAAAAGACAAAATTATTGTAAGACATATTTTCCTATATACTATTGCCATCAGTCTCAAAATCAAAACTGCTGAACAGCACGTTTCCTCTTCCAAACTCTGTACTCCTTTAACCTTTTTTTTTCCAGAACTACATTTAGATGCATACGCACGAGCTGTACATAAACGTGAGCTTCACTGTTGCTAAGTAACCGTGTGCCAGTCAGTAGACAGCACTGTGAATGTTGTAAGCAACATCATACAAGCTGCCAAGTTCGTAATTTGGTCAGCACTAAGAAATGTAAGCTAAATATTTTGGATGAGACTCATCTTTTTAAAATGGGCATGTGCAACAATGAAAGAGAAATACATTGAGAATTGATTAAACTCGTAAGTAATGCTACACGCTGTGGGACACTGTTCCCCTATCAGGATAGTTATGCTACTTTTCAGAATGCAGCTATTAGTATTTATCTAAATTAGGCTTCTTTCTCCATTTCCATTCAGCCCATTATCCACTGCTTTGAGGTACTATTTTCAAAACACTCCTCTATGTAAGTGTTAGAAAGACATTACATAATTTTAATTATTCAGTTAAACAGTTTGTTTTAAAAGTACCTTCTTGAAAACCTTCCATTGGATGTCAAGACCTGTCATTGTAAAAATATCCTAAGAGTAAATTCTAATGCTCATCTTCAAATCTTAGGATGGATTTGTCCACTCAGCTTGGTAGGGAATTCTACTTGTACAATTTTTTTTTATTTTTACAAGTCTTTAGTTTAGTTTCTTCTTTTTCAACAGATTTAAAACTACAAGATCAGGCTCTGAATTAGTACCTGGCTAAGACTCAATATATCTCAACCTCTTAAGCATTTCCTAACTTACTGTATCATTTTTCATTCTTTGGAATTGCTCTGTCTTAAAGAACAGAGACATTTGTTACTTTTTCAAGGTGATAGAAAGTAATGATTATCCTCCACTGTTTCAGAAAGCTAAAGTAAAAAGCAATTATACTTTAACCCTCATTCTACAGTAACACGCGTTCCTTAGTTAATTTTTAAAAATTGAGCCTTGCATTTCTAACTTCATTCAAGGCTACACATCACCATTTCAGAGTTTTAATGTGGTCCTCCAGCTGCCTCATGCAAAATAAACGGCTATTTTTTTCAAGAGTTTCTTACACTCATGACTTCTTTGACTTCTGTCTCGTGTTCAAGACAAAACCTGTACTACCTTCAGGACACTCTGTGTGGTTTTACAAGACAGATTTAATACCTAATGCACTTCTTACGCACTTACTTATACGCATGACATACCTCTTACGCATAACACTTACATGGTATGACAACACTAGATCTAAAAATTCACGAACTATGCTGTTAAACTGTATCCCTCGACTCAAATAAAAATATTCTTTAATACATCAGAATTATTTTCATTTATTTGCCAAAGAAGTAAACTCCATCAATAAATGTTTTCAAATACATTCCAGACTACCATGCAGCACCAGTAAAAATCAGTGTTAGGACTCAGTCTCATTTATTCATTTTACTGAAAACCAGAACTCCTGGTTCACCTCTTGCTCCAGCTAGTTCAGTGACCTTAGATGAAACACTTCTTTGCTTTTGTTGATGATCAAGACCTGGGGCCCAGACCACCAACATAGACTCCAACCATGCGTCTCACCATTATGCATGCTCACATGTGCATATACACACACACAAACACACGCGTTCTGTGCCACAACGTCCCCAAATAAAATAACTCTGATCTTGACGTGAAGATTTTTCTTTATTAGCAAGATATTTTCAATAAAATATTCAAAAGCTGTTTATTCCAAGATAAAACAAAAACCACTGTGACTTCAAAAATTGCCAGACTATTGATGTTTGTAGTCCTGGTATCTGGAAAACTCATTGTTAACAGCATTTTGCAGCCTTCGATACTGTCCAGGATTAAAAATAGTATTTATTTCTTAACACTTCTGACAAAATTAAAGACTAAGTTATGACTGAGAGCAATAATGCATAGCAGGAGACTAAAAGCAGTAAACTAACTTTTACAAGATGGAGTTCAGGTTCTACGTACAAAGCTAAGAAGCACCAAGAAAAGCAGCTTGTGGGGGTTGGGAGGAAGATGAGGAAGGGGCACCTGACTTTTTCCTGGAGGATATGCTGCATGATGACACCAAATGATTAATGAGAATGATATTTTGAGCTTTAAATTAAACAACTTCTGTAAAAATAGGTTAGGGTTTTCTTCTGATGAAAAGAAATACACAGATTTATCCATTTCCACTGCCTTCTGCCTAACCAACTTTTTGCTTTTTACTTAGATTGCATATCCCAATCAACGGCTAGCAGGTATGAGCAACCCTTTTTAAAATAAGAGTAGAAAAAACCCCAATGAAAACACTCTAGTACATTGATTTACATATACTTTCAGTTCATTATGAATTCACAATATCTACTGAAATTATGCAGTGTATTTCTGCAGTGTCTGATCAACCACAAGGCAGCAAAATTGATTATCTTCATCTCAAAAGAAAAACTGCTTAATCAGATATAACTTGGGGGCAGCCAGACTGTTAGAATTCTGTAACTACTAGTGAGTTTCACAAATGACAGCCTAAAAAACAAAAAAAAACAAAAAAAAAAAAGGAAAAAAAAATTTATTCTACTACTACTTAGAGATGTCCTACCACCACTGCTACCTAAGCAGCAACCTCCAAAAAGGATAGCCAAATAAGTGGCGAAAGCAGTACCTTGAAATGCTATGGTTATATTCACTAGAGGTTATTTGCCAGAATCTACAGTGAAATAAAAAAATAGGAAGCTCGCTACAAAACACTGATGACATTGTTAATCCTTTGAAGCATAAACTGCTTTCAGACTCACCTGAAAGTGTTGGTTAAACTTGTTAACATTTGCTCTGCTGTATTTTCATAATAAGCAAGAAGTGAGGCACAACAGGAAATCTGTAGTATGGAACAGTTGGTACAGAGAGCCCAACACCTGCTACAGGTAGCCCTGGTCCTGCAGACCAAGCACCCACTAATTGCTGAAGGACATCTTCAAGGTCCATTTTTTGTAAAAGGAATCTACTTCCTGCTCCCCAAGACCATTCCATGATGCAAACATAAGCACTGGAAGTATAGACTATCATGACATTTGCTTGAAACACATTCTCCTAACCCAAACAAAAACACTTGCACAGATGCACTCAGAGATACAAAACAGGACACCAGCAATACCTGCACATGTTCACGCATGCAGAGGAATCGTATTCTGGAAAACAGCAACCCAAAAAGGCATAAGCAAAACACTGGTTTAAGACAGCTCTCTGGTTACACTGTTTAATCACAGGTTATCAATACCTTAAAGGTTATCAGTATCTTAAAGAACAAAAGTCAAGCACCATGCCTTGTGAGGCAACAAGATACTAAGCCTTCTTGATAGTACAGTAAAAATACAACGAAGAGACACAGTGCTGCTAGTAGCCTACACAAATCACTGTTTCACACTAAAACCAAACCAAAACAAACAAACAAAATCAAAAGCACTAAGTAAAACCAACTCAAAGACCTTGTTTGGGACCTGATATTTGAAGCAAATACCTCATTTCTACTCTCCCTCTCTGTAAATCCTGCTGCCCATCCACAGGGCAATGATAATCTGTGAAGTATTGCCCAATACCTTGCCCCATTTTCAACTTTTTTTTTTTAACTCAACCATAACAGTATTAGAGTGAAAATAACAGGAAAGGTACAGATGTTTGTAAAATCTGACCAAAGAAAACTTACATATATAACACTTCCAGAGGAGGTGAAGAAAAGTTTCCTTAAACCATTTTTATTAACTTGCCAACTGAAAGTTCAGAGTTCTTTGGTCTTGACAAATTATTCACCTCTACCAATTTTCACAGCTCAAGAGCTAACATCCCACACAACTGATGAAGTGCAGATGGCCAGTAACACCCGTTAGCAGGATTTTAAGCTCCCATGTTAGATATGAATGAGTGATGTTCTAAAGAAAAATAACCTTTCAGTATACTTTCACCGAAAACCAAATACTATGTTCTTCCTAGTACCAACAGTAAGAATGCCTGAATAAACAGTAACTGTCTTTAGAACAAGACTGCCATCTAGTAGCAGAGTAGAGTAAATGCAGAGAAATCTCAAGAGAGAATTTGAACTGTGAACCTGCTTGATGGTCTGACATGCTATTATACAGAGCTATACACACTGGAAGAGTTGTTCTTCAGAAAAAGGTAAAAGTAACAGAAAGGAGAACTTGCTAGATGGTGGTGTATAAATAGGCAGGGCTTAAAAACTTATACTGGAACTAAAGAGTCCCCCCAAAAAATTTTGCATAAGCAACTTCCTGAACTGTTACCATATTTATTCTTGCTTCTTGGAAACTATGCTGTTTCCAAGTAAGTCAGAGCTGCAGTACACAGAAATTTTCTCTCTCATCCTTTAGGTGTCACTGGCTTTATTTCAGTTTTGCAGACCAAGAGCTGATACATTTTACAAATATAATCTACAATGATTTGCCACAGTATTTCATCCATTGATCATCTCTAACACACAAAGAGCTCTTGAGATGCTATTATGTTGATGCCTATTTCGTACAACACAGACGCTTTCCAGTTCGGTCCCTGAATACGTTCCAAGAAATCTATGTCTTTGCATACTACAGCCACAGAGTTACCAGGCCTTCTGGAAGATGCTGAAGCGTCCTGTCTATATAGGAAAGAATGGTTTGTTTCTGGATGGTGGGAAGAGAAAGTCAGGACTCTTGCTTTGCAAGATCCACTGGCAAAGAACTACTCTCTCCCTGGGATATTTTCAAGGCCACCTGCTTCCATCACAGCTTTCTTTAAGAAACTGGAAGCCAGCAGGGGAAGAACAACAGCATGACGAGAAGTGGGAAAGAGCTGACAGCAGAGACCTGGGGAAGACAAAGGGAAGAAGTACAGAAATAGAACTCAACCACTGCTTCAAGAGAGTCTCCACCAATGAAGGAGAAAAAAATGACCTTGCGCTTTTGAGAAATACAAACATATTTGTCAGTACTTATCAGTGAAGGCACAAATGTAAAAATCGTAAGTTAGTCACATCTAACAACATTAACTTCAGTACTCTGAAGATAACTTTAATTCCATGTACAGGAGCAGAAAAAAATAGATAAATGTAGGAATGCAGGTTAGAGTGCTGAACAGACTGCATTAGTAGTTCCCTTTGTCCCTTCTTAACACAGTAGATCACAGTTCTAGCAACAGAAGCATCACAAGCCTGACCATACCCTTAAGTTTTCAAAATCAGAACTTCCCTTTTGTCATTCTGACTTTAATAACTTACCATGCATACATATCCTCTATCCTCAAGAGTTACTCATCTGTCCTTACTACTGGTATCTGTGACAGGCTACAGTTCTGGAAAGCAGAAGTCTACATGATGTAGGGAAGTAGGTCTTGTGTTCACAATTCCTCATTTACTGGAATAAAGACAAATGTATATTAGTCGTTTAAGTGCACTTCCACACCCATCCCTCTCATCCAGTGTTAAAATGGTCCCCAATTATTCCTCAGGAGTTAAAAAACCTAAACAAACAAACAAACAAAAAAACCAAAACCCACCACTTTCCCTGTTTCCTGCTTCTGCTTACAAAGTTTGCATCTTATCAGCCCCTTGTGGCTTAACTCAAAACTATCATAGCTCCTTCCTTTAACCAATAACTAATAAACAGTCAGTATTCGATAGTCTAGCTCTACTAACAAAAATCTCTGCTTCCGCTCAGAGATCAGTCCTATAGCAGAACCTCATCAGGTAATTCTCACTATTAAAGTAATATGATACTGAAAAGCATGAGTAATACTGAAGAAAAACTAAGACATTTAGTTGCATTCCCCTTCTTAGAAAAGAGTGAATGAAAGCTGACAAAAAGCTAGTATGTCAGATTTTATGAATGCAATTACCTCCTACACCTCCTCCCTCAGGATTTTACAGGGCTTGAGCATCTTTTTTTTTTCCTTGGTAAGACAAAACCCCCACATATGTATGAAAGCAAGAGTTTTGGCTCAAATTACACTACACCGCTTTAATGAAAACTACTTTGCTGAATGTCTTCCCCAAGCCTATTTCTACCAAAACAGCTCATTTCTGCACACTTGGGTAGACTCTTGCTTTGGTCTTTACAGTCAACAGTCCAAAGAAAATACTGCTAAGAATAACACTTTCAAAAGACATACCAAAAAAAAAAAAAAAGCTATTGAGAGTAAAAGGAATTAACATAGCCTCATCTTTTGGCAATACCAGTAAGAAGATGCTAGCTGCAGATCTACATCTCTGACGCCTGCTTCTCTCAGTCTCCAGTAAATGATGGGCCAAGAAAGAGTATGGAAGTACTTACCGGCTGGACAAGGCAGAAACCCAGCAAACAGTTGTTACAAAACAAGTGCTTAGCTCTCAAACTTCAGGAGTCGGACCCCCAAAAAGTATGTGTGATTTTTAAAAAACAACTCCATAACAGGGAATAACTTACTAGAGAGAATTCATAAACAATATGAAATTGTCAAGCAGAATAACCCCCCAAAACAAAACCACTTTAATTTTCTTCCTATCAGAATTATATCACAGCTATTAAAAAAATGCAAATCTAAAGTCATCCCTAGGATGAACACCAGATTTCTAAGAGGTTTAAAACCAATGCACCCTAAGTATCACAAATGTACTTAATTCTCGGTTCAATAAAATATTTGAATATCAATTTATTAAAAAGTTATGTGAACTGTACATACATAAACTGAAATATAGCTGAAAAATCTGAAATATATAATTTTAAAGGAAAATCATTTATTTCTGAAAATATTTAAAATATTGCATTTCTGGCAGCAAATTTAAAAGAAGTGCTCTGGAATGGGTGCAGTCTCTCTGTGCATTTGTCTAGCATTTGTCTTCAAGGCGTAAAACATATCTGTTTTCTGATTTTTCATAGCACAATCTTGTGAACACTTTCTTTCTGACTTGTAGAGACATAATTCGATTTCCGAGAACAGCAGCAGAATTTTAACAGGAAATGCTATGGTCCTTGTCGGTGCACACAACACATTTTCCGAGAGTCCACAACACCTTGGAAATTTGCTAGCCATTCTGCATATAAATGCAGCAGATTGTGCTTACAAATTACAGAATAAGTCTTTGATTGATAATTTTTCTGTTTATTTCCGCCAAGGCCACTGAAAATACGAAGGCCTTTTCATCTGAAAGGTTAGCATACATGTCAACTTCTTTTTCTTGTTTCTCTGTAGAAGAAAAAAAAGTCACTATTAGAAGCTTTTTCCATTATCTGAAGTTAATGCAAGTTACATGGTAGTTAATAAATTATGTGGAATGGAGTAATGGAATTGAAAAGAAGTTAGACAATCAACTCCTATGCAGGGAGGGATTGAGAGAAAGGAGGAAGGAATGGAAGCACACAAAGGTGCTAGAAGAATCACAGAATTAGTCATCCAAAAGCATGACTGAATTTCTGTTCTTTAACTATGAAGAAAGAATGAGTCATCAACATTATATTGATTCCTGACACAAACGAGTATTCAAGTGTTCCTCCTTCTTTTTAGTTTGTTGGGTTTTGTTTTTTTTTTTTTTTGCTTTTACACAAACGTCTCCCATGCTAGAAAAAGTCATTTTACATTATCCTCATTAAATACAATATTTGTCTGCCTGTTTTACATCTAAGTAACAGAAACCCAGGAGTTTAATTACAGCGTCCAAGACTAAAGAACAGATACATGGCAGAAGTCGTGTTCCAAACTTGTCACCATGAACATTTCTGGACTTTCTATACTGCAGACTTTAAATCTTATCCCAGATATAGAACAGTGCTAACACCTCAGCGAGCAAATTAAAGCCTCTGAATTCCCTCTGCTGCCTAGATGATGGCTTGTTTCAATGCTACAGACACACAACAGCAAGTCATCAAAAAGTTTCCATACTGCAGTGCTCAAGTACACTAAGTTACACTATAGTGTATGACAAAACTCATAGAATAGTATGATTTCATAAATACCACTTATTCCAGATCATGACTATCTATATCTCAGTCTAGCTAGCCATGTGTAGCTGACACAACTCAATAAGGAAAAAAAAACAAAAAACAAAAAACAAAAACACACCACCAACAAAAAACCAGCTTTGTCAGCAGAAAACCAAGCCTGTAGACACAAAGAAGAGAGGAATACACATAGAGCTTTAAGGTTGGTGTCTAGCTGTGGAACTCCATCTCTAAACCATGTCCACAGTGGCCTGGACTAATTTACAATCACAACATACCACTCACCTGACAGACCCCTCTGTCTCATTAACACAGACACACACGTGCACACTCTTTTTGCCCACAGCACGCTCTGGCAGACAGCTCCACCAAGACACCTAAATCAGCAATGGGTAAGCGAAAGACAAAGCAGCATTGGAAAATAATGGAAAGTGCCATATGGAAAAAAGATCCCAGCATCTCCTATCTCCACCTACTCACAGAGTTATTCCTTTAGTGGGTCCACATGCATAACAACATTTTTAGATCCGGCTTCACATGTGTGTTACAGCTATGGACACCATTCCAACAGACTGCCTTCTCTGTGAAGTCAAGTGCTTGCCTTAAACAACTAAGTGGGAGAAACTGAAAAATCCTTTACCACTGTGCTTTGATTTAATACTGATATAGAAACACACAGAAACAAAACCATATGCTTAAAGATTTCTAGACAACTTAATCACACACACGCTCACCTTTCCCTACAAGTAAAACTGCTTAATGAGGAGCCTGGACACACAAAGATGCATCAGTTTTTAATCTGAAAACAAGAAATTTGCTTAGCAAAGTAAGACAAATCAAAGCATGTTTGATATCTGGAATGTAAGTGATTTCTCCTGGTTCCCTGGCTCCACAAAACAATATTCTCTAGTGTAGTGAGCTTGAAATGAAAGCTAAGAAACTGAGTTTCACTTCAAGTCCTACTCCGTATTTAAGACAAACCAGTTTCTGTATGTGCACTCAGTCTCGGTTGTTCCACTTCCTCCCTCCCACCATTTCCAAATTAACAATGCTGGGAGTTGTTCTGAGCACAGACACCACACACACTGGTTATTCCACATTAATCTTTTCTATTTTTCTATCTAAACACCTCCCGATTTTTCATACTTCCTGATCCAAACAAATCCCGCCACCACCTGAATACGTCAGCAGCCAGCAAAATTAAAAATACTTCCCCCCCCACCAGTTACAGTTAACGGACTGTAGACTTCTCAGCAAAATAAATAAATAAATAATGATTTTTAAAAATTGTCACGTTTCCCTTCCCCCCCGTCCTCCCAAAGTACTGGCTTGCTCTGAGACTTCAGCTTTAAAGAATTCAAATCTTGATATCAAACAGCATCAGAGATCAACAAAGGTTTGCAAGCTTTATGTGTTCTTAAGTTCACTTAGTTCTCATCTAACTAGTGAAGAAAAGAGCTTGCACCTGCGTGACATTTCATCATATGCTACTCATAGGACACCATGGTTTCTACAGACACTATTAAAACTTTCCGCTTCAGTCTTATCTGAAAGTAGTTCTGACTCATTTCTCTATTATTAGCAAAAGACTGTCTTACAGAATCATAATACCATTTTTGTAAGACATTAAAAATACTAAGTCTTTTGCTATACAACTAAGAGGCTACTTAGGTGAAGATATTCAGTCTTTCTGGAGCATGTCTCACAGCCCCAGATCTCCTGCAACCCACTAGAACCACAGCCCTTAAAATAATGATTACGTATAAATCAAATATGGACCTCCCCCCCCCCTCACAAATTTTGTATGGATTCAAAATCCAAAGTTCTGAGATTCACTATCCAAGATAGTTAGTTAGTTCAAATATGCACACTGGGCAGCCAAATGTATACATAATACAGGCAGAAATTACTGGAAAAGGAAAACTTGGGTCAAGAAATTTAATACAGCTTAAGTTTTATCAGGGTACTGAAAAGTATATATCTTTATAAAGATTCATCCCTTGTTAAGTATCAAGTATGCTTTAGTAAGACAACACAGGCCATTCTTAGTGAGTCTCACTTGATGGTAACCTCTTTCAGAACAACCAATACCACTTCCTCCTGCATATGAGGGTTTTTTTGTTTGTTTTAATATAATCAAGGTTGTTAACAAGGCAGCCTGGGAACCGGTCTAGCTGTGTATCACAGTTCCACATAGTAAACTAAAAAACATACCACCACTACAAAATCAGAATGAAATGATTATGAAGATTTTTTGTTTTCAAAATATATTGCAGCATTTCTGACAAAGAAATTAAACAACAATTTTGACAAGCCAAGCCTGCAGGGAGAAGTCCCTACTTTCCAGAGCCATCACATGGCTCTAAAACATGCGATAGGCATATTCTCTGGGCCCCAGCACTCTGCCATATCCCCTCAATCTACGTCAGCTTCCTCCTTCCTCCCCCTCCATTCCTTTTTATTAAATCTGCAGAAAAGATAGCTTAATTTAAAAAGCGCTTTTCCTTCTCCTATTTTTCTTAACTGCTGTTGAATCCTGCAGCTCTTTGCTCTAACATGAACCAGTCACGAAGGATACAAAAGAACTAGTCAAAGGCACAGACATAACTGGGAAGAAGCACACTACGTGTGGAAGAGCATGACAAGCAAGAAAGCAAAGCTACGGATGTCATGGGTGTCTTTCGGAAGAAGCTGGGTGGTCTTCAGATGGACAGATTATCTGCTCTTGCACACCATTATTATTCAGGTATTCTCTGTCCTCCTGTTTTTCCATCTACAAACACATTAGGCATTGCAGAAACCTGAGGCACCAAATATTTGACAGCTTTGCAAGCAGTGGCCTCTTTTCAAGTCTTTTGGGGGAAAGAAGAGTAGCACAATCTCTAGTGGCAATTAATGTATACCCAAAATATCCTAGAAATATACAATAGGCAAGTAAATAAGACACATGAAGTCTAACACTAAACTAATGTCTTGGACTCCAGAGCTGACTTTCAACACTACGCAGATTGATACAAGAACTAACAATGAGTCATATGAAAATCACCTTAATTGTAATAGAAGAATTAAAGTTGCTTAATATGCTTTTACGCAAACAACACTATCAAGCAACAGGTTTGGTAAAGGAAAAATACTTCTAAAATTCCCACTAATTACTCCACGCATAGTAGTTAGGCCAATTTTATAAGCCACTGGAAAAGTCAATGTTAACTTGTTTTATAGTAATTACTTACAAAATTATGAGCTCTCTGCTGAATTTATTTTTATAGGCATGACAGCCATATGTATCAACTTTTTGTTTGTTTTTTTTAAATCTGCCCAATAACCACCACAGTTGTCTACACGCATTGAGGTCTGACATAACCAGAAATAAGTCAGATGTAAGAAAATATCCTAAGCCCACTTATTCCTAAACAATAAGGTGTGCTGCACTGGTGAGGAGCAAAGATAATTACAAATGACCGTGAACCCAAGCTCTGTACCAGGTCTGCAGAAGAAGAGGTTGAAGAAGAAATAGTAGCAGTAGTCACAATACCAAATGAAGGGGATGGTAAGACAGGACAAGATGAAGGCAATCTTCTCAGATGAGATTCAGCTTCAAAAAAAAAAAAACACAACACCAAACATGAAGAAAACAACACACCACACATGCATTCTTATGCAAAGATCTCACTACATCCGTATTTCTAGTTTTCTACCTCAGAGCACTGGCATATTGTCACACGTGAGAGTATGGAGCAAGAGGTTAAAAACATTCAGCCTAGTTTTTGATAGGAAAACATGTTCTCTAAATATCCCTCATGCTTTCAAAATCTTGCTTTTTGGAGACTATAAAACAAGCATTAAGAAAATGGATCTTTTCTTTTGATTGCTTAGATTGCTTTCTTCTATTTCAGGGGACAGGCAAGAAGATTTACATTTCCAGGGCAACCCAACCAGCTTGCAGGAATTTTCGAACCAAAGCTGTGTGTAAACTAGACTGGCAGTGAAATGCCTAGAAATGATCCTATAGGTGCTAGACAAAGTTTAGCTTAGATCAGCAACAAATAGGGAAGCTCTGTATTCTGTGAAGCTACATACACCAATAAGCCATATGTAACAGTGAAAATATTAGATATTATAACTGTATTCCTATTACAGTAAAGCAATTACCATTCTGAAAACATACAGAAATCAAATTCCATCTCCTCTTTCCACAGCCAAAGCACTAGAACAACAAATCCCAATTCATATTTTTATAGGAAAGAAAATTTAAGAAGGAATAGACCTACATTAAACAGCAGAGACAACAAAATTGGTTTTGAAAAGTTAGAAGTTAAAGGAACTCACTTTGCAACGCAGATTAACACCCATTTTTTGTTAACAAATAAGGTGGCAGGGAAAAACACAATTGCGTTTCTGAATTATGCTACAAGTTATTCTTGAAGGTTTCAGTAGTTTTAAGAACATGATCTTCTGAATACTTATATGAAGTCTTGTTCTTCCCCTCCTATCTGCCTTCCAGCTTTTTTAAGTCCATGCTAAGTTTTGGATTCATTGTTCAGGCCTTAAATTAATATCTCCAAACCCACAGATAGCAAATGCAGTGTCAACACACTCTTAAAAAAAATAGAAATCCTAAGTGATAGTCACATACTTGAAGGGCTCCAAAATTACTCTAGTGCATGTAATGGTCTCTTTATTGTATAAAGATTAAAAACAGCAGGTCACCAAGGAACCTTAATAAGCAAGGAGGTGTTCTTTCCTCTAGAGTATTATTCTGTAGAAACATGGGACAAAAATTCAGGTCATAGTAGTGACTCAAGGTGCCCTTTTCACTTGGGCTCTCCAAAAGGTTTCAAGGAACTTTTTAAGCAATCTGGTCATCCTAATCACTCTCTGACACTGCTTGTCCTTGTGATAGAGAGCAGCAGTACCTCAAAAAAACCCAAACCAAACCAACCAACCAAAAAAAACCAAACACCACCACCTATTAAGCACTACAGTCCAATGGCTTTCAACCTACATGTTGAAACTTGATATGGTGGCTAGAAACACAGACTTAGTTTTTTGTAGTTAGTTCTAATCAGACACTGAAAAAACATAAAACCAGAGGTCTCTACAGATGTGAAACAGTCCCGTCCCCATATTAAGATAATGAGTATTTGCTGAACTAGTCCAGTTACTTAAATGGTTTGAGTGGTATAAAGGTTTATTGATAAAAAAAGTCTTCATACAAAAAGTAAACCAAATCAACATATTCCTCCAGTTCTCATACCTCTTTCTTCCTCATGCTTTTTGGCTGAGGCACTCTTAGGTCTTCCTCTTCCTCGTCTGCTATGATCTGAATGGCTGTTAGACCTGGATCTTTTTCGGTTTTCTAAGTCTTTATTTACTGCAGAATTTATCTTCTCTCGCTTAACTCTCTCTGTCCGTCTCCTTTTGGCCTCACTCTTGTTTTCTGTGCAAATGAATAGAAATGGTATGATCTAGAGTTGTTTTCATCTTTGTTCTTAATTTACTCTTAGTGCTTACCCCACCCAATCACCTTTGTTCTTTAAATCTCTTAGAAAAAGTGGTTAGATGTCTGTACCTTTACAGAACAATTACATCTGCACGATATCCATGCAGAAATTAAGGTGTCAGATCCAGAAAGACACTTTACTTCTTGATTACAAGGATCAAGCCTTTAATTACTTCAAATGCATTTTGCAATGAGACATCTGCTAGCATACAAAAAGTTCACCGTTTCCCACAATAAGATAGAAAAAACCTGTACAAATCACAGCCATCAAGACTGCCCATTGCATTTGTTTCCACTAGCCAAAAATAAAGAATTTTATCATATAGGCAAACAGCAAAGTACTTCATCATCTTTTGACATCAACAACAAAATCATTCCTGCTGCTCTCACAAATTAAAACGCTGAGTCAGTAAACGCCACATTACATAGCATATATGTCCCACCAAATCCAGCCTATGACAAGGCCTTGTAACACTCAGTGCTGAACAAGTATACTGTTTTCCTACACAGCAGAGTTAAAAAAAAAAAAAAAGTATTTAGATGAGTTTCACCTGTAAGTCAAGTATGAATTAATGAGCTTCAGTACTGGAAATAGTACAGTCACCACAGTACACTATTCAACACAGACTAGCTGCACATTTGCAAGGCTGGAGCACTATTCTGTAGTAGCTATATTGTGGAAAATACTGAAACATTGTTTTCTTAAAGAAGTTGCGGTTACCTTATGAGCACAAGATAGACATACACGGTCTCCCACTATATCTTCCTGTGGAACTGGTTTCCTTTTGCTGCAGTTGTGCCATTAATCTTGCATAGACACAGAGTACAAACTGGACAGCAGGGTAACTTGTCTTTAATATTAATAAGAGAGCTACATTTCACAGTATCACAAAAAAGTTCAGGTATCAAGAGACCTCTGGAGATCAACCTGTCCCACCCCCTTGCTGAAGCAGGGCCACCTATAGCCTGTTGCCCAGGCCCATGTCCAGATGGCTTTTGAGTATCTGCAAGGATGGAGACTCTACAGCCTCTCTGGGCAACCTATGCCAGCGCTCGGTCATTCTCACAATACAAAAGTGCCTCCTGATGTTCAGAGGGGGACAGCCCGTGTTTCAGTTTATGGCCACTGCCTCCTGTCCTGTCACTGGGCACCACTGAAAAGAGCCTAGCTCCATCTTCCTTACAGCCTTCCTTCAGGTGTTTATATACATTGATAAGATTCCCCTGAGCCTTCTCTTCTCCAGGCAGAACAGTCCCAGCTCTCTGTGACTTCCCTCAGAGGAAAGATGCTCTAGTCCCTTCATCATCTTCGTGGCCCTTCACTGGACTCCTCCAGTACGTCCACGTGTCTCCTGTACTGGGGAGCCCAGAACCAGACACAGTACTCCAGGTGCGGCCTCTCCATCGCTGAATAGAGGGGAAGGATCTCCTCCCTCGACCTGCTGGCAATACGCAGCCCAGAATTCCGTTAGTTGCCTTTGCCGCAAGGGCACACGTTCAACCTACTGTTCGCCAGGACCCCAGGTTCTTTCCTGCAAAGCTGCTTTCCAGCAGGGTGGCCCCCAGCATATATCTGTGCATGAGGTTCTTCCTCCCCTATTGCATTTCCTATGTACAAAGCTGAATTATACAAGAGCTCTGCTCTACCAGATCATGGCCTTCAGCTTCATTTAGTAACTACTTTATCAACAATTGGGGGGGGGGGGGGGAACTACCAACACTTCCAAACTACCCCAGACATTGCTTAACCTCCTCCACCTTGAAAGTTCAGTTATTTGGCATAATGTCATATAATTCCTACAAACTGGTAAACTACAAGCATCTTTCAAAATACTGATACAAAATACACCTAGCTTCCATTTTGTAAGCCTAGCACACAATTTTTAAAATATCATATACTTTTTTTTTTTTTTTTTTTTAACATCTTCCCT
>JAVJGG010000088.1:28756467-28786668 GCA_035590195.1 Aviceda cuculoides | reverse complement strand
CGGCCCCGGCCCCGGCCCCGGCCCCGGCCCCGCTCCGCTCCGGGACACCCCCGCACTCCCGCCCCTTCACACGGGAGGCGAGAGAGGCACAAAACAAAGAAACCCGCCCTCCGGCTACTGTTTATCTCGTGTCAGTGACTGCGTAAGGCAAATACGGCATACCCTCATAAAGCAGTGTTTACATTTCTTCAGCCACTTTGACCCTTTGCTGCAATCCCATGTCCTTTGTGTCATGCAAGGGGGTGACTGACCGGCTTTCATCATACTGATAGAGCGTTTAAAGCGCTCCTGAGGATTTTAGAGATACTGCCCTCGCCGGGGCACGGAGACACCTTTGAAACCGGCGGTCTCCGAACATGTGAGATGGACCCAGCTCTTCCCCGGCACTGCTCCGCAGCCTCACCCAGCGCTCCCCTGCCTCTGAGTTTTCCAAAGCCGGGGAGACGAATGCTTTCTGAGGACACCACCGACACTGGGCTTCTCTTTTCGTAATGGCAGAAGTTGAGGTGCTTGAGGACAAGCCTTCCGAGCACAAGTGCTCGGTAATGCTGCCCAAGGTTTTAGGTGGTTAGCGCTTTTAGGAGGATCGGGCAATAAAGCCTGACACGAGATACTCCTGAGGGTCTGGGCCAAAATGTACTAAATAAAGCATCCAGATCAGTCAGTGCTTACATTTTGTTCTTCGTGTTTTTTTCTTATTCCTTATCTTAATATTGAGACTTAGCATTGAAAAAAACACAAACCCTTAGCAATTCAGGCTTGGTTTTTGGTTGTACTGTTCACATCACAGCTTCCTCTGTCAGCATGAGGACTCACTATTTTTGTTTTGAATAAAGCATCTGGCATAGTTACTTTTCTATGATTTCAAATATTATTCCCTGCCTTCATTGCTTTAGAAAGTCTTGGTAATATGTTATTACAGGTACTGCGGACAAATTTGATTAGTATATGTAAAGTGCTTTGAACAAAAACAGGGCCATAGCAATGCCAACAAGAAGAGATTATTTTAATTGTTTGGTCTTTGTGTTACTTGCTTTCCCTTGTTTTAGAAGGTGAAGCATGTTTTCAGCTCACTGTGTATTATATACATCAATTACTTATATCTAACTCAATGATTATTAAGATCAGCTTCTTTTTTAAAAGTCTACTTAAAAACTTCAGAGTGGTGGTGGAGCTTTCATTTCAGAACATTTTGGTTTTGCCTTAAAACTTGTTTATAAAGGTGTCATTGACTTCATGCAACTAGGTTCTCTAGTGGGTGCGTTTTCCAGAGTATAAAATCTTCCAGTGTTCTCACTGAGTTTGTTTTCAAGTTAACATCACAGGGCAGGAGATATTACTTGACAAAGCAAATAGAACACGATCTTCACTAACTCCTCCCAACTCCCCTGCTTACTTCAATTACCAGCTGAGTCACTGGCAGAGAGAATAATCGTCTGTGTGCTTTTTGAAAAATGCAAGGCCAAGTCGTTATTAAAAGATTGTTATGGCAGTTTTGTCCCCGCTTACATGGCATTTTCCATTTGAAAGTTTTTTTTCTTGAATCAGTCTCATGGGATATTATCAATGGCTACCAGCATTCATAGACATGTGACTAAGATGACTAAAGCAAACAAAAACCTCCCTGTTGGCAGGGAAGGAGGACAGTATTACTGAAAAAG
This sequence comes from Aviceda cuculoides, assembly GCA_035590195.1. Lineage (NCBI taxonomy): Eukaryota > Metazoa > Chordata > Aves > Accipitriformes > Accipitridae > Aviceda > Aviceda cuculoides. The sequence continues at coordinate 28,785,007 of JAVJGG010000088.1, read as the reverse complement.
TTGAGGCAGCGTATCTGCAGAGAACACTAATCAACTTAAGGAAGCAGCTAAAAGACTTTTTCTTCCACACTGCTCAAGTTATTTGTTCCTCTTTGCCTTTCTGATAAAAGTACAATATTCCTTATATTGTTTAATCAAACTGTCTGGTAAAGTATATAGCCTTGAGTAGTACCTAGGTTCCTTATAATTGAAATACAAGTTATCTAAATGTCTATTTTTTTGGTCTAAAATTGAATTCTCTGTGATCACAGGTCAAAAGCACTTCTTTGTTTACTTTTAATTAAAACTGGACAACTACTTTTTTCATCTCTCTCAACCTTAGCTCAGAGTTAGGTCAGCCACTGCCAGCAGAATTAACACTGCCTGATAAAGAAAAGAGGCTGAAGCAGTTGTCAGAGAAAGGTGATGCCCCACAGCATGTCTAGATCCGTGATTACTCTTCACTGACAGCAAAACGGTTGCCCCATAGCAGCTCTACTACATATGACGGGGAAGGAGCTTTGCATGGGCATGAAAGCACGGACTCCATAGCCTGACATGGAAGTGCTGCACTGGCTGGTGGTAGCAAGAGCAAGCAGAGGTGGAGCAATGATATACCCACTAGTAAATCTGCATTCGTCCTGTTCTGCCAAGATGCTTTTGTGTCATTTGTTTCTAAACTAAAAGCATCTTAAATGCAGACATTGTCTAATCAGATGCAATAGAGGCTCTCCCTGCTTAAACTTGGTTCAATTCAGTTAGACTTCATAGTTACGTAACTTACATAGCTTGTTATGTAGACAATAAAATAGCTACTTGAAGCTGTTTGCACAGTGTAAGCTTTCGTCTTCCTTGAGTTTTGTTCCGCTGTCTCAGACTCTGAATAGAAGTTCCTCTGTTATTCTATCTGACACTTGCTTCTTTTGTATATTAACTGCAAATGATTACAACAGGAGCTGCAACTCCACAGTGAACACAGAAATAAGGACTAAAATGGTACTTGAGAAGTCTCTGACTAGGCAATTTAAGGGATAGTTCTTTAAAAAAGTAAATAAAAATGAGGCATTAATTTCAGCTAATGTGCTCAGGATTAAGCCAATGTAAGTGGCAAGTTAGAATACTCTATTAAAGCAGAATAAGATTGATTGTTCAGAAGTACAGATGGGACATGCTGTACTTGGATTTCATAAATTTGTTGGCCTGTTACCTGTATTCATCTAGGTGGAAAATCAAGGTTTTGATCTACATTAAGTCTTTCCAGCTGGAAATCTTTATGCAAAATCACTTACTTGAATCACTCCTCTGAATATTTTTTTTTTAAATCATTTTGAAATTGCATCATGCTTCAAAAGTGAAAACCTGATTTCTCTTCCCCTTTGCTAATGGTAGTAATCATCTGATTCTGGCTTACTAAGGTGATACATGGAGAAAGAACAGACTTCAGCCATTTTCCTTGGTGTTTCTGGAAACTTGAAAGCAAGCTAGAGCACAGGCATATTTTAATAAATTATTATACTCTCAACAGAACTCAAAGAAATAAGATCTTTTTTCTATCCCCCTTTTTTGGACTTGCTAACAGATGGCCACCATATCAAATGTTGATTTTAATTACATTTCAGACTAGAAATTTTAGCCTGAACATGAATTCAATGCAAGAATAATGTAGTCGCTGGACAGAGCCCTTCTCTTTACTTAATCAGTAATAACAAGCTAGTTTTATCTTTACACAGGCAGCACATGTACCTGATTTGTTAGTTTGCATTTGTGCTAATTTTAACTGACCTTGTTATGGAAAGTCCCTTCATATCTGTTACTCTGAGATCTCTCTCCACTTACACTCTCCTTTTTTCCCCTTTTCCTGCTTAGGTTTTACATAATGTCAAGTTCTATGTCAGGTTAAGTTGGCTTACACATGCTTGCAAAGCATGTGCATATTAAACAGCATTTTCAGATCCACAAGTCAACTCGTAACATTGGAAACTGTGCCTGGCTTAGTCACACAACATTAGGTCCCTGTTCAAAACTTTCAAGTTACTGAAACAGAATTGTAGGGCAGGCAGGGGTAGAGGGATGGTATGCAGAGATACATTGGTAGCATGTAGAAAGTTCCTTCAGATCAGCACAGGTGGTTAGCATATTCCACCACTAGGCCTGGAACTACGTGCCTTTAATGGCACTATGCAGTCTCTACACATTGAAGTCCATTTTCTTCTGAACAGCCACTGTAGCCTGACTTGCTTTTACAGTAAAAGGGTTGTACACTCATCTCCTGTGACCATGTTTTTCATTTGCATAACTACAGGTTCCTGTTGCATGTTTATTCAAGTCACTGGTTTATTATTAGATAATAAAACTACCAAAATCCCTTTTACTTATGTAGCTATAATCTTAGGCAGCTTCTGCTGAAGTATTTTGGTTAAAAGACTGTAGAGCTTTTCTCTTTTTTTACTAATTCTTCAGGTTTTTAAATTGAATAGAAAAAAATCTGACTTAGAATCCAGACTTAATGTGAGTTGACTGTATCCCTGGGAGTTGTGGAAAGATATAACACAGTTTAGACAGTGACATGCAGAAATATAATTTGACATGCCAAGAAAAAGATACAAGATTGACTGGTATACCCAGTAATGAAAGATGTTAAGCTTAAATTACCATCCTGTAATTTTCTGCTTTGAATACGTGACTGTGTGCACACTAAGAAAGTATCTTCCAGGCAAGAGCATTTGACCTCATTAAGACAGAACTGTTGTTCCTCAGTTGCCTGTACATGTTGCATACAGAAGCAAATCTGTAGTAAAACCCATGTTTTTTAACAGGGCAAAAACTACTGCAGAAGAAGATGAAAGAAAATCAGTTTTAAGAATATGATTGCCAAACTCGTGTTCAGAAGCACACAGTCCACAAGATCCAGTTATCTGACCTTTTCTTGTTGAATTCAGTAGCAAAATCTATTCCAAAATAGCCCTTTTCCGATAGATCTTCAAGTTAAGAGGATCCTAATGTCTAATCTCCTTCTAATAAGCATTATTTTAATTCTGTCATTTACAGTCACATTAAAATCTAGGGCTTTATTCACATAGGCAAAATTTCTGAATGCAAATGCACTTTGAACAATGTATAAGGCAAAAGTAACTTGAGGACAACTCCTGTTCTGTAATCCTTGCATCAGATCTTCCAATTAATGGTCAGCCCCACAGATTTTCTCATCTAATATTAGGGGGCATGCAAGTCATCACTGCCAATTCAAGTCAAAATCCAGAATTTGCCTTCTCCTTCCTTCCAACAACAGTTCATGTCATCTGGAATTACACATGCATAACACAAACTCAAAGCCTTACTTCGCGGTAAGCAGGTCAGGTTTATTTTTCTGCTGTGAGCTGTTTTAATAAAAAGATTGGAATGCTAATTCAGGCCTTCAAGTCCCTATTAGTTAAGGGCCTCTGGGTAGTGCTTTCTTGGCCCTTTGAGAAAGGGGGGAAAAAAAAGCAACTTGGCTACTACAGCACAGATCTCAACCATGCTGAAATGTTTGGTTTTGCCAGCTCTCTTATTATACAGCTTGTTTGTGCAAGTCACAGCAAAAACAGACTCAGCTTACGCTAAGGAAATAGCACAATGTTTCATAGTGTGTTATTGCCTGACAACCATCAAGAGGAGGCATAAAACAATGGCAATGAAAATGAAACAATGAGGAGCAGCCAAGAGTGGACAAATTCTGAAATTCAGAAATAGCTGAAATACCATGTTGCTCTTCCAGGATTAAAAGCACCTCACATTTTCATGGCCTTCTCAGGGGAACCCTTTTCAAATCTTTCCTATTGCCATTACCAAATCCAAACCACAGAAGCCTCTCTACAGACTGAGGGTTTTCCTTTGAAATTTGCTGAAGACTTTAGCAAAGACAGCTTTAGGTCAGTTTGCACCCTTCTTTACTCTTTCTGGGCACAGTGTTATTTTGCACTTTGCCAGTATTCTTAGATGGCACCATCGTAAATGGAACCTCCAGGCATACTAAAACTCCTAAGACACAAACCAGCTCCTGGCAGTGCATTGCTTTCATGTTAGTTCTTTGGGATAGTGTATGTTCTGGCATCATATCATTTGATCAAATAATTCTCCCAAAGCTTCTTGCATGGTGACTCTCTTCTTGAGAGACAGTTCATCATTTCATACTGTACTCCTTACCTGCTGGGTTTCTTGAGGCCCAGAAAGAAGGAGAAGAGGAAGCTTCTCCAAACCTGGCTAACTACATAAAGATTTGTATTGACTCTGCACCAATGAATTCTGGTTCACGTATGAAAATGCCTTCTCCCCACTTTATGTGATACTTAGAACACTGATAAAGCTGTTAGAATAATCCTGTCTGACCTGCTTCAGGTTTCAGAGCTTTTTCATCTCGTCTCTTAAAAGACTGTATTTCCTCTGAGAAGAGGAGAGTAACAGAAGTAACTATTGAGGGAGCTAATTTCCAAAGAGCTTATTCCAAATCTGGGAAGATTCCTTTATTCCATTTAAATCCTTTCATTATCAAGAAGACAGCAACTGAAAAAAAAGTGAACACATTTTTATATTTTCTGCTTTACATCTGAATTTGAAAGTGCAAGATGGCTTCTTCAGCTTTAAAAATGGCTACTACAGTTAGTCCCTTTGCTAATAATTTCAAAAGAATGGCAGAAGATTGGCTTTATTCCCAAGATGGAGATGTATCATGTTGTTAGGACAGTGTGAGATGCCACCAAAGGCAGAAGGCTGTAGTGGTGGTTGTTTTGTAGGGCTGGGGATTGGTTTTCCCCCTTGATGTGGTTCATACACTCTTCAGGAGACATGAGTATCAATTTGGTACTTACTGCTCCTGAGTTTGTTATTAGAGCTCCTGTTCTGCAAGCTTCACTTTTCCAAATCTCTGTCTGCTGGCAGAGGCCAGTTAAAATCCAGTCAGACTGCCTCTAGAACACACCTTGAAAGCCTGCCTGTACAGAGGAGGGGGGGGAATGAGAGAGAGAGAGAAAATGAGAGAGAAGGGATGAGGGAGAGTGAGAGAGAGAAACCAAATATGAGAGAGAGAGAGAAAGAGAGGCTAAACAATTCCAATGGCTTAGTTTCTGCTCCCCCCATATGTTCCTTGGCTTGCCAGGGACTTAAATTGTCTCAGCACTGGGATGTTGCTGACGTGGTCAAAGACTGCTTAGTCTCCTGCAATGAAATAAATCTTGCCCTAGCAAACTATGTCCAGTTGCAGCACTTTTCCTGTTGTTCTACAACCTGATGTTGAGGTTATCAACCTCACATTCATACTTTCTCCTTTCACACAGATTTTTTCATAGACCTTACAGAAAGTATTTGACATTAATCTTCCTTTGGATACCCATGCACACCAGTGCCATCACCATAGCAGAAACCTTGACACAAGTAACTAGTGATTAATGCCACTCTGTCTTAAGGATTTAAGTAGAGAGTCATAGGCACTGTCTAGACTTCCACTGATGCCAGCTTCTGATAATTCTTGCTTTGAAACTTTGACTCATTAGCATTCAACACTTGTTCTTGCCTGTTACTGTTTCCTGTTCCTTCTTTCTGAAATGGTAAGATGGAACTTTTTGTTCTGGAGGAATCAAAACTAAATCTGAACAACTTATGATATCCCTTCTTTTCATAGAAAGACTGGAAATCAAGTAACAGAAAAAGATGAGACAAAACCTAAGTAGTCATAAGAATTTTTCTTCTAGATTTCACTAGGACGGAATATAGTCAATCTCATGAAGACAGCTCTAAACAATTGCTGTTATTAACTCATTGTCAGGGAAGGCAAAGGCCCCAGTTATTTAAAAGGCATCTCTCTTTTGAAAGAGAAAGAGGGCAACAGCTCTTGTAGCTGAGACCAAAAAACACAAGTTAGTCAAGAGGACCACAGGCCTTTAAGCAGGTATGTGGGAACAGTGTGTACAACACAGAAAACCTAATTGTTCCTTCTATACCAGGATTTTACAGTAAGATAACTGTTTTCTATGTTTTGCTATTTTTTCCAGATCAATTATTTTAGTAGCAAAGGTAGCATGGGGTTTACGGAGTAGGTGATGATTATATAATCACAGTTGATGCCCAAAGGCAGCGAGGGCATAAACACTGAGCTTGGCACTAGCAGAGATCTGGATGGTATCAGTGCTAATAAGCTACAACATTATTTACAATAAACCTGACACAGACACCAAAAAGGTCTGCTACCTTTATTGTAAAGGCTGTATATATAAAAACTCCAAAGGTACATTATGAAATGCAGGGTACCTCACAGCATTTCACTAACCAAAGAAGCAACTATTTTTTATTGCAGATCACAGTAGTATTTTTGTGCAAAACCATCTCATTCGTCTAACATAATATATTTATTTTTTTGTTTGTTCCAGTTTTAATCTGGTAAAACAGGGTATTTCTGTTTCATCTTATTGCTGAGAACTGCTATGTTTTTTTAGGCTGCCTAACTTAAGGCATCTCTTAGTCTTTAACAAACTTGGATTACTGTGCTAATCTAGTGAGACTGATTCAGTGTGCTGTAAGAAGGACCAAATATAACCAAAATCTGTGGCAATTTTTCTTAATTTCATGCAAACTGAATTTGTTCTCCTTCTACATGTATCTTTCTTTTCCTGCTTATTTATAAATGAGAATGAAACAATGTGGTGCTATCAGTGGACCCCAGATAGTTTGAAGAGAACCTATTTCTAGCTGTTTGCATTTCTCATAAATTGCTAAACTTCAGCCTCAGATACCTGTAATCTTTATCTGGCATCCCTATTCCTAATTCTTTATTTAAGGTTGAAATACCACCACTCTTGTTTAGGTACTCACTTAGATCAGCAAAAAAAAGCAAATCACTTGAGGGAGTCAGTGTGTCACTTTCAATTATTTTAAGTGAATGTTTTTATATAAAATTGACCCTTTTGAGTCAGGATGATGTAAGTCTAATTGTCTTGTTTTAACACCATTTCTAAATACCTATTTAATTTCAAAAGAAAAACCTAAATGCTGTCACTTATATGACGGACTAGATCTGTAGTGGGAATTTGAATCCCATTATCACATAACCTCTCAGCCACATTCCGCAGCTGTAAACCTCCAAATCTGGGAATTTGTATCCCTGGTGACTACTAATATTTTGGTCATTGTTATCTTTGCACATCTGGGTTCCAGGCTGTCACTGAAGTCCAACACATAAGCCATGGTAGAAAAGCAAAAATTAGTTAAGGCTTGCCAGCCACATATTCTATATCCAAAACCACTAACTTGCTGTAAATACATGGGCCAGGAAGAGGCTTTGTGAGTTCAGTCCACAGCCAGAGCAGTTTGTTATAAGTAATTTTGTACAGAAAACTAATCGGTCTAATTTTGCAGTTCATTAGTCCACATGAAAATTCTGTCACTGTTATAAGGCCTCCCTACTATCTCTCATATTTAATGTATATTAGAAAAGCTATAAATTTGTTCTTGCCTACTTGATTTATTCTTCTTGTAATGTTGGCCTTTACTTTCAGTTAATCTTTTTATTTAAATCAATCGCATTTTTTTCTACCAATCAGTTCCTTGCCTTTTTTCCCTTATTTTATTTTGTTTTTTCAAGAGCTGTGATTGCTAATCAACATTCATCAACTGTTTTCCCTCTGTTCTCATGATTTATTCAGTTCCTCACAGGAAAAATGGCCGTCTGTTCAGATTTCAGAGATTAGGAAGCTTTTAAATATTCATGGTGATTATTTAGCACTTCTGCTGTTTATCATATAGACCCTCACTATGATATACTTTGTAAAACACCTGTATATGGAAAAGTGGGTTCATCACACAATGAATATTTAATCTAAATAGAAAATAAATAAGCAAGCAGTATCTTTACTCTTTTTACTCTAAAAAGTGCTAAAGATCTTGAGGTTTCTTTTGTTGGTGGATTTCTCAAATGTCCTCAAATCTTTTTAGCTTCTTGACTGATCCATCCCTCCCTTAGGTGCATCAAACAAGTTGTTCTAATACTGACAATTCAAAATGCCTCTTTTTCATCTTTTCTACTTCAACGTGTATTTGCCAGGCAAGGCAATCTCTTACTTGTAGCTAGCAGAAAAAAAAAGCCAGCCTATCATTTAAAAATGTGTCACAATTAGCATAATTTCTGTAAAGCATTTAATATTTACTGGCAGTATTGTTTAAGAAATACATTAAGCTTTACATTAAACACTCTATCTGTTCTGAGATTAGGCACTGTTTAGTTACAGTCATATGACAGATACCAAAAAAGAGGAATTCTTTATCACCTACTTCAGCCCTAACAATACATTATGAATTATCTCTTTTTAGGGAATCAAAAAACCTTTTACTGAAGTAATTAAAGCCAACATTGGAGATGCACATGCCATGGGACAGAGGCCAATCACCTTTCTCCGTCAGGTAAGAATATTATAAAATATTATCCTTCATTTTTTATTAGATTACCAAGAATGCCTTAAAATCTGTCTGATGTGTGTATGAGTATAATAATTCCCTAGATAAACTTAGACTTAAAATAGTTCTTTCTTAAAGAACTAAAAATTTTGATTTCTGAGACAAAGTCCTATACCTTTCTTGCTTAGTGTCCTCCCTCAACACAGTAGCTTTCCTTACTTTTGAGATCATTTCCCATCCATACTTTCTCCTGCTACTTCTCCTATGTTACCAGTCAGCACATTCATTATCAATAATGCACTTCAAAAAAGAAAGTGGTTGTCTTCAAAGAAAAAAGCAAATGCCTTTCTTTATCTGACAGTATACTTCAAGATCTGCACACAGTTGGATACAACTAGTTGTACTGTTGCTAATTTTGCACATTTTAGCTCTGGGCAAGCTAATTGGTAGGTTAGCTTTTAGGAAAGGCTACAACAGAATCCATGTTTATGTATTATTCCTAAAACACAAGCAAGGTTTAAAACTAGGATTACATTATTTATTGACCATCCCTTACATACACATGTAAAATCCTCAGTCTGTAATAATGTAAAATTCAGAGAGTCCCAGGACAAACTGAAGCTGTATCAAACTGGGGGTCCAGGTTATAAAATTTAGGTTATAAAATTGAGCTATACAGCAAACTGTCAGCAAACTAGGAAGACCAGAGCTTCTTACAAATCATTCAGATCCAATGTTATTAAAGAAAATACTAGGTAAATGGGAAATCCTTTCTCCCCATGACTGTGTGCACACATGGAGTAATCCTTTAGTCATTGTCCGATAAGATGACAACAGCCTATCCATATGACACCATGTAAGCATAAAAATGAGAGAGAGACTGGAACAAATTACGCTGGTCTCAAGCAAGACCTCTAGATTCCTTCTGTCTTACATTCCTTCATAAACTTAGTTCTGCTAGGTCATGTTTCTACTTTTACTATGTTCTATATCACCACTTCTTTTTTAATTAAATATTTCCCACAAATTCAAATTAGTAATAACTACAAGTTATTTTGGGGAAGGATTACTAGAACATGCAACTAGGACTTCAAAATTTGATCATATTTCTCAGTTCTGCTCCATATTTAGACTCTTGATTTCTGGTCAAGTGGGCTAGTAATACACAAGTGGGCTAGTAATACACAAAGTGTGGAGGATAGAGCTGTTTAGAGATAATATATGAATAATTAACTGTGTTTTACTGTGTTTGCACTATGCATAGCTCACTTGGACTCCAGTCTTCACTGTCCATAATACAAATAGTTAATAATTCTGTAACCATTTTTATCAGCAGAACTTGGAACCCGATAAGATTTCTTCACTTCTGTAAGCACTACACTTAAAAAAACCTGCAAACTCTTCATCAATAATCTTTGTTTAAAATTAGCTAGTATGTGATCTTAATTTACAAGGAAAGTTAACAGTAATATTACCAACTTAAAATAACCATTGAGAAGTGGCCAATTTACATTTTCTTGGCACTTTAGGTAGTGGCACTGTGTACATACCCAAACCTATTGGACAGCCCAAGTTTTCCAGAAGATGCCAAAAAGCGAGCCAGACGGATCTTGCAGGGTTGTGGAGGAAACAGCTTAGGTAAGCGTCTGTTTCAGTTGCTCCTGTTGCTGTTAGAATCAACAAAGGTAGTTTCAATATCTGCAGTGCTGAAATTTCTTAATCGTGTTTTATATGGTTACAAGTCAAATGGGAGATGGCCTAGGGCAAAATGATAGGGGGAGAGCTCACAGAGTGGCCTACTGATGAACAGTGACTAATAGCACAAATTTTTGATGAGGCTTGTCACAGAAGAGGACAAGATGAGGATTATACAGTTATGGAGCCCTCACCACAATAACATCTAGGCATAACCCTAAACAGAATGCTGAGCTTTTTTGTATTAGAAAAGTATGTGTCAGAGAGGACTAGTGAATCTTTGTTATTGTTTTATGACATCTGTTAATCCTGGGCTCTGACAGCTATGTCTCCTGCTAAGTCTAGGTGGGGCTGTTCACAATTTTATCAGCTCTAGATGTTTCTCTGCCAAGGAGTCTACTGTCCCTGTAATGATGGTATCAACAAACAATATACGTCCATCTCAGCTGATCCAGTTCACAATCCTGTATCTTAGTTTTGAACCATCAGTCCAGCTATGTTTGTCAGGATATGAACTGAGGCATCAGAAACTGAAGTACCAAGGTGATAATGCTCTGCAAAGGGAAAGCTGCACAGCTGAAAGGTGGTAGCTTTTTACTTAGCTGAGATAGATAGTTTTAACTGAAGATGTCAAAGCCCTATTTCTCTAAAGTAAAATAACCCTTGAAAGAACTAAAGAACTCTGTTATTCAATCACTGTTCCTGCAAAATATATGTATAATATACACATAAATAAGTACAAACTTCACATATTCAGTAGAGAGGAAATGGAAGAGACAAATTTTTTATCATCTAGCAACTGTACTGCCTACACATACCTGGGAAATGCCACTAGAATTTCTACTCTGCAGATAGTGTTACAGCTGCTGGGTACGGCAAAGAATCTGGCACACTTAATTACCTTCTTTCAGGTAGGCTAACAGTGACATTTCAGAGTACGTATTAGAGTAATTGGCATATTTCTTAATCTTTGTGCTTTGCACAAGTGCCTATTTGCACTGGCATATTTTGAGAGCAGGTGATGTGAAACAACAAAATAAACAAAACCTAAATAGTGGTTACGTTAGCCGTACTTCAGCCTTGGACTATCCTAACAACACAGCCTAATACAGCATGTATTTTATCTTCACCTGTTTTGCATTGGGTTTGCTTCTATGTGTAGAACATTAAAACCACATTTATCAAAACTGAGAAGTTCCTCCAGCCCCATTAATTCCTTTCCTGGCTTACTTTGGAACAATTAATCCACATAGTACTAGTTGTCATTTAAGAGTTACTGGAGATACATTTGAATTTTGCCTTATTCTTTCTTTGTAGTGATTTTCAAATTCAGGGACATGGTAAGAGTTCTCAGAATGCTGGGTCTTGGCCCCATGCTAGAGTGAAATGAAAGGAATTCAGCCTTGCATGATATTTTAGAAATAACGTTGAGTCTGTACAAAATCTCCTTTTCAGCAGACCATATATTTCAAGTAATTTGCATTAGCTCAGTAGACACTGAGGAAGTAGGCCTGAAATTTGAATTCCCAATTCAAATAAGATGCTCATTCTGAATACACCCTTTTAATTTCAATGTATAAACGGAAGTTCTGTAAGTAACTGGAGTCTAAATTATTTTTTCCCAATATGGTATGTACCAAGAACAACTGTCCCTCTAAATTCCTGAAAACTAAACCCACTGTAGACCTTACTAATCTGCTGTACTGGTTTATGCCTTCTCTCCACCCTCCCTGTCTCCAGTATCATGTATCAGCCCCCTCTCTTGGCCTCAGTTGCTCATCAGCCTCTGCACAGCACTCCATAAACACACAGTCTGAGGCAAGTAGATGTGCAGCTGAATGGAACTTAGTCCTATCGCTTCGTTGGTATTCTGACACCTGCTGTTCTTTTCATGGCTGAGAAGGAGAAATTGGCTTTCTTGGGAAAAAGCAAAGATCCAAAAATGATCTCTCCATGTAGCTTTAAGTGGTATGTTGTGCTCTAATAAAACCTTATTTTCAAAAAGTTTGTCAATCCAACACAGAAGTGGCTTTGCTATATATGGTCAAACTATTTGAAGCATTGTACCCACATCTATAGCGGCCTATTTAAATTTATTAATTGCAAAGTTAATATGAATTTCTTGACCTCTGGCTATGAACTAGAATAACCTCACTTCCACTGAACATTCATTTGGCAAAACTCTACTCACAGTATTGAGTCTTGCTACTCCCAGACCATGTATGAAGGCTCAGATATGTCCTCAACTTCTGTTGTGTTCAAATACTCTGGGATTCTTTTGACGTCACTTACTTTGTGTGTGGGATAACTGTCATATCTTTCCAGGCAGTTGAGAAATTGACCCTTCTCCTATATATGAAAATATCTAATATATACACACGCAGCTTTTTGGGTTGAGTTTATTTATTTGCATCCCACAGTACAAACAGATGCGTTCTAGTCAAAGTTATCAATTGAGTACAATTAAGTGTAGAAGACCTGAAAATTGAATTCAGGTCTTCTGTATATCCTCATTGAGTCATGGGACTCAGCCCTCGACAGAGCACAAGACAGAACGACAGCTTAGGTTTGCTCTCCCACTTTAACAGCAGCTTCCTAGCTGTGGTCAAAGACCCATGTATAGACCCAATATAGCTTTTAGTTCTGTAAAAGTAAATGTCTGGGACATCAGGGAACTTTGTGCCCTGAATTACCATTTAGTCCCATGCAATTGTGCAGTACTTGCAAAGGTTCTCTGTCTTTATAAATTATGCTTTCACAGATGTATTATCAGGCAGACTACTAGCATATAACTGAGTGACGAGAGTTAAGTCAGGCACAATTATTCCACTCCACCCCACAAGCAAAGAAGATTCTGCAGCTTCACGACAGTGTTCTAAATTAGAGGTACACTTGTCACTTCATTGTCCATCAGTTTTAGGCCTCATAGCTTGAATCCATTCCTCACCTTGGCTTAGGCTTATTTTTACTCTTTTATTTGTTGCACATTCTCAGCAATGATGCACACAAGCATCTATCTTACTTTATTTAAGATTATTAGTTGTGCTCTGTAAACTGCACGAGGCTTATAGATTGGGGTGATCCCAGATGTTTCTGCTACAAGTAACTGAAAAGCGGTTGTGGGAGATGCTGTGGGGGAAGAGAGAAGCAGTTCAGGATTTGGGGGGTTTTAGACTGTGGGAGAAAATGATATTCCATTATTTGCATATTGCAAATAGAAATCTTATTTTTGTCATAGATTTGAAGGAGTTATTTCCTTTCTCTTGTACATGCTATCTCTGTTCATTGTTCCCATTACTTAAATAGGTGTTGGCTGACATTCTGAAGTGGATTTCAACATAAAGAAAGCAACTGGGAGATAGTCAAAATGGGATTGCTGTCCCAGTTTCCAAAGTAGCCTTTAAATCCTACTTTTTACCAATCCAGTGTATTATTTTTGTATTTTAGTGATACTTACTATATTTGTCTAATTCCAAGTGAATTCTTTTGGTCTATGAACAAACCAACTCCCTGTCCTACTCCTTGAAAAAACAAACCAACCAACCAATCTTGGGGATCCAAAGCCCTCATTTATACAAACTACTTCATACAATACTAGCTCAGGAGTTTTGCTAGCAAACGGAAAATCTGATGTTCATTGTACTCAATTCTCATCTCATTCTTTATTTTTCACAGGATCTTACAGTGCCAGTCAAGGTATAAATTGCATCCGTGAAGATGTTGCTTCATATATTGAAAGAAGAGATGGAGGGGTTCCTGCAGATCCAGATAACATATATCTTACCACTGGGGCAAGTGATGGTATTGCTGTAAGTGTTAAAATTAAACCTATCTCTTCTTGGTATAAACTATAATTTATCAGTTACCTTTGCAAATACAGATCTCTTGAATATCAGGTCTCACAAACTCCTGTGAGTTTGATCTAACAGATGCTGAAGTCACATCAAGTGGATATCAAATACACCCAATTATGTGGATGTAAGATGCCAGCTAAGAAACAGGTGCATGGAGACAAAGTCTCTTCATATACATTAACTTGTACCTTTTGTAAAGCTAGTATAAACTATGTAGGTGCCTAAATATAACTTTAGGAGATTCAGAACATTCAGACAAAATAATGGTGTCCTCAGTGGTTAAGATACATCAGCACTGAAGATTAGAGGGTATGAAGCAGTGGCAGAGAAAAGAGCAAATGACCTCGGAGGTGAGAAGTCTCAGCAGTTCTTCTTCCTAGCAAACTCTCTGCTAGTGCAGATTAATGCCAGTGAAAATACCAAAGATCTGTTTCAATAGCCAGCTTGTTTGGGAAAAACTTGAGGGTTTGGCTTCAACCAAGGTTCAAAGATGGTCGTCAGTTAAGATAGGAATAACTGCTTTTATTAAGGCAGCCTTTTATAGCTTGTTTCTAAAAGCTTTTTTTTAAATGACATCTAGTGGCAGAGTTCAGAATGACAATGTTCTGACATGAACAGTTCTCCAGATCTCTTTAGTGAATTGGCTGTCCAGAGTTTATGATGCCAAGTGTTATACTGGCAGCTTGTCAGGAATGGCAGCGTAGCATATCAAATCTATACCATGCTTATTTGATTTCACCAGTGATGAAAAGTTAGAAGTACCATGAGTCTCGTTATTTGGCACTTTCAAGGATAAAACAACTATTGTTTCATAACTTGGGGGACAGAGAGTGTTAAGAAGTTTTTAAGTTTGCATTTGGTCCTGATTATACATTTTGGATGCTTGGTATTTTTCAACTAGTGGTGGGTACAAAATTATGTTGATTATAACTCATTAGCTTAGCAGCTGAGTTAGTGTGTGAGGAGAGGCACAGAAGGGCAGATTTTGTTCTAAAACCAATGAGAAACTTAAAGGATACCGCTGTTATATCTGAAGAGGTATTTTTGTTTTTACACTATCAATTACATGTCGGTAAGGATGCCTGCTTTGGTTGCACCTGTATTTTAGAGTTCTCCCTTGATTATAAAGGCAAGAAATCTCTCCACTTCTTGCACCAAATGCACTTTTATTTAATTCACATGGAAAAAGCCTGCACATAGACACACACAGACACACAGCCATTGGGCACAGGTAAATCCTCTGGACTGACCTTAGCACAAGCATTACATTTCTGTCTGTATGTTCTGGGCATAAACTACATATGATACATTAGATTTCCATCCCAAGACATGCAGACTTTAGGTCTCTCCTATTACTTGAAAATGAAACCATAATGCGAGTCTCTAACCCTGTTCCCACCTGGCCACAACTGCTCCTAATCTAAAACAGGTCTCTCTCTTCCACAGGAAAACCTCCACAGGCCCCAGTTCTAATTTCTGGTTTTATTTATTGGCCTCTTGCATTTAGAGAGATAAAATGAGTGGAAGGCAACAAGCAACAACTAGCTGAGGCTTCTTTGCTTACAACTGGGCACAGTAGAAAAATCACTATCTTGATATTCCTGTTTCCAACATTCCCTCTAGCCTTGTGCTCAGAATGTTTTTCCTAAATTTTGCAGTTGATCAGACATGATCTTTATAAGCCATGACATGCAGAGGCATTCCATTAAACTGAGTTAGACCATCCTCACTCAGCCAGTAACTTAATTTGAAATAAATGCCCTTTGATATGAAAAAATGACTGTATGCTTCTAGAATAGAAATCTACCTTCACTCTAGATTTTTAAAGGAAGATCAGTAACTTATTCTAGAGTATACTATTAATTCTGGTGTGTGACTTCTTTTTTTAAATTCCTACTTTTTCGCCAGACAATTTTAAAGATTCTGGTCTCAGGAGGTGGAAAATCCCGAACAGGAGTGATGATCCCTATACCACAATATCCTTTATATTCAGCAGCCATATCTGAACTAGATGCTATCCAAGTGAACTACTATTTGGATGAAGAAAATTGCTGGGCTCTAAATGTGAATGAACTTCGCCGTTCCTTGAATGAAGCTAAGGCATATTGCAATCCAAAAGTCCTCTGCATCATCAACCCCGGAAATCCCACAGGTCTATAGCAATTTTGTGTAGTGGATGGGGTTTAAGACCAATTTTTTTTTTTTCTTATTTCATTCATTTGACATTGCAGGCAAATCCTCAATACCTATCAAATATGCAAAGCTGAGTTCTACAGATCAGTGCTCTAAGCAGGACAGTATGTCATACTTTTAGAAACTTATTTTCAATATCCTGGAACTCCAGGCAAAAGAGGGAGCAGGTTCGTTTCACTGGATCCCATTTGAAGCCACTGCTGCCACTGAACTTTTGCAGCCTTGTGGAATGACTTTTAGTCACTTTTGGTCTTTGTCAAAGATCTTGTCTCTGACATGGCCTGGAGCCTCTTGCCTCTGAGAGGCAATGACTACAGATACACTCTGAGCTCAGTGGCAACCACTGCCTCCCTCAGAAGAATTTAGTTTTTTGAGTAGTTGAGGTTCATTAGTGAAAAACTAGCTCCCACTTAACCGTCATGCATGTGAGTATTTCAAATGATCAGTTATATACAGACTACTCTTAATAAGTTATTGATTACTGTATCTCACACTTCCGTTACTTGAGATGGACTAAGTTACCTTGAACCATAATTCCTCCACAACCGTTCCTTACTTTCACAGTTAGTGAATTGAATTCTAAAATCAGTAGCACTTTTCTGAGAAAGAGGGATATCTTACTGAAAAGCTAGTAGTGTAACTAGGTCTGGGCAAAAAGATTTGTATATATATGCGCCACTAACTTTCTTCTTGCTTTAAAAATCAAACTACAGGACAGGTGCAAAACAGAAAGTGCATTGAAGATGTGATACACTTTGCTTGGGAAGAGAAACTTTTTCTTCTGGCTGATGAGGTAATGGAATATTCTGTTCTCTCAAAAGCACAGCTAAGAGTACACATATGAGGTGTAATTTTGTTCTATGTGCAGTATTGGTATTTTTTAAGTATAGGGAACAGATTCTTTGTTGTCATATTAAGATGTGAACAAACATGCAAGATGCTTAATATCAGAGGATTAATATGAGAGGTGGCTTCATCTGCATTTGAACTACCGAGAAAGTATAGGGGGCACAAGCAAGGAGACACAAGGAAGAACTTTGCTGGAACTGACCTAAAAACCTATCTGATACTTGGACCACTTCAAATGGAAGAAACAGAAGGAAAATCAATTTAAACATACAAGTAAAGGTTAAATTATACAAAGAAACTCACTGTTCTTCCAAAGGCTAAGCTATTAAGTATGGCCACATGAGATAAAATGTATCATTACAGTAACTATTACTTAACAAAGAACCTTGTGTCTTCTAACGGCTTTGAGTGTTACCACTGTTTCTTCAGTTCAGATCTGGCTCTCTAAAAGGCCATCTTTTATCCTTAGTTGGGGGAACAGAGCACATTAATGTCTTCTGACTGTTCAGGTTTACCAGGACAATGTGTACTCTGAAGGATGCCAGTTTCATTCTTTCAAAAAGATTCTGTATGAGATGGGACCTGAGTACTATAACAATGTTGAGCTGGCCTCTTTTCACTCCACCTCTAAGGGATACATGGGCGAGTAAGTCTGCTTTAGTTTGTTTTTTTTTTTTATTTCATCTTCCTCATTAATCTGGTTGGACAGCCGTTTCATGTTAGTGACCTGAAGGTAATCCACTGTCTTCTATTAATTTTAACTAAAAACTATTAAGAAAAGGAAAACAAGCATTTAAAGCACAGAGTAATGGATTAGCTCAGTGGTTTTCAAAGCACCAAATAATAAGTGTATTTATTTCAGACATCTAATGCCTCAAGTCCACAAACCAGACCTGTGATAAAGAAAAATACAGTTTCCAACATTCAAGGGAACAGCTCAAGAATCACTGGGACATTTGATACAAATGTTGGGTTTGGTTGTTTTGGGGAGGAACAGATGGAAGAAAAAGAATTTTCTAATTAAATGAATGCTGCTACAGCCATATGCTCTCGTTCTGAAGAGCAAACAGTCCAAGTTAATCGTTAACTTGCCTAACAGGGAAGCTGCATGTACACAGTTTTCTCTGTATGGGATACTAGGTCTTAATGACATATCATTTAGTTCCATCTTAAAACATTATCAGTATAGCAGCTGTTTCAACAACCTGTATGTTACATGTTGTAAGATTCTCATTAATTGTCTTTCCACTTCTGCCGTTATTTTCATTACTTTTCCAGTATTTATACACTTGAGGTTAACTGATCTTTTCTGTTCACTTTAATGACAGATGTGGCTACAGAGGAGGTTACATGGAGGTCATTAACTTACACCCAGAAATTAAAGGACAGCTTGTTAAGCTGCTTTCTGTTCGCCTTTGTCCTCCAGTCTCAGGACAAGCAGCAATGGATATTGTAGTGAATCCTCCAATACCTGGAGAAGAATCTTATTCACAGTTCATAAAGGTCAGCAATAACATGCTTGTTCTTTTGTGCATTTCCAAAACCTATCCTCAGTATTGTGAACTCAAAATATGCACAGAGACCAGACTTCTTTCTTCTTGGACAATCCTGTAGTAACACCAATTTACAGAACTATGCAGGGTATTTTAAATTAACTCAATATGACTACCTCTAAAAATATTTTTTATTCCTTTTATGGTTCCTTTGTTTAGGAGCCAAAAAAAAGCTAAGAAGGCATTATCAAATCATCTTTCTTGCTGATAAATTCAACTTTTCTCCTGTGTTTAGCATGGCAGAAGAATTACTAAATAAGATTTGCTTTTACTAAAATGTAAACAGGAATGTAAGTTCAAATACAGCTATAAAATCAGCCTCATTCTTAGGTATCCAGTGCCTCTATATACTGAACATGGTATTCTGTATTAAAAGTATACATAGAGTTTCTCACTTGTAAAAATGAAACTGAATCTGGCTTAAGACATTACGGTATTGAGCCAGATCAAAGGTTCAGCTAACATGGTCTCTAAAAATAGCCAAAAGTGGATGCTCAGAAGGAAGAATGTAAGAAGAGGGCATGCAGATAGAGACTTCTGCAAGTTACTGTCTATCTACAACACTTTGTAGTTGTATCCTGCTAATGCCTTTTTGCATTGCTGTCTTTAAGAGTATGACTGCAATTAGGAACACCATTTGCTCTAATAGCTCAGCAAAGCCCTAAAAGTGCTTAATTCGGGGAAGGCTTCTTGAAGCATCATAGTTTTCTCTGGCAATTTTATTGCCACTTCAAAAATGTCAAACTGAACACCTTCCTTTCAAACAGGAGAAGGAATGTGTTTTGAACAACCTTGCCAAAAAAGCCAAACTAACAGAAGACATGTTTAACAAGGTACCAGGAATCCACTGCAATCCACTTCAAGGAGCTATGTATGCTTTCCCACGAATCTTTATTCCTTCCAAAGCCATTGAGGAAGCAAAGGTCAGTCAGTCATTTTAACCCCAATCCATTTTAACCTTCACACACTTGTGCCTGCCACTTCTAATGACGAATTTTTATTCCAGAGATAGAGTAAGCTCGTGTAGTTACAGAAGCAATACTTCATTGACTACGTATGATCTTAAATATAACATGACCTTTATTTTAAGAGAGGAAAACAAAACAGAGCATTTCATCACAGTGGTAAAGCTTCCAGGTTGAGAATGTTACCCAAGGACATTAGTTTTAAATAGATTAAATCACAGGGTGGGCAACTAGCTGGACCTGTGCAAATTCCAAATTGCTGCCTGTGCCTGGGTTAGGTAGGCCAGCACGTGTGACAGGGATTGGGAATGGCAGTGTGCTACTGACCCTGCAAAAGAAGCCCCATTCAGCAAGTGCGGGAAAGAGGGAGGGAGGTTTCCTTACAAATTTTATTTCTGTACAATACCTTTTTGTATTTGGGTCAGTAAGCTATATTACTAAATGACAAGTCTTTTTGTTCCTAACTAGAGCTCTGTTAGCTAATGTGTAATATTCATTTTTTAAAGGGAATTTTATCAGCATAGCTGAGAACAAAAATAGGGCTGTTTTTCGGCTGATTATTTGATTAGGCATATAACTTGCATGTATTTAAGAACTTCCACAGTTTATTAAACTTTCTAGTCAGCAGATAATTCAGGGGAAAAAAATAGTAACCGCCAGCAGAACTGGAACACACAGCTCTCAAATTATTTTCATCTTGTCAAATGTCAGTGGCTTAGATTTTTTTAAGTACGATTTTGAGACTTTTGACAAAAAGTTTCAAGCAAGTCAAGGATAAAACCAAAAATATCTAAAACCTTTCTTTCAAAGCAGGTGTTTTGTGTAGGTTCTTCAGCCTTGTTCCTCTATGAAGTACTGTTACTTAATTCACAGTGTGAACTGTCCCATTAGCAATTGTTCTTCGTCCTCTTTAGTAAATAGAATAAGAAACTACTAATGTAAGATAAGGTTTCAGGAAGAAAAGCAATCATGAAAATCTTTATATTTGGAATATTTTGGCTTCAATAATTCCAATGTATGCATTCCCTTAGGCTCATAAAATGGCACCTGATATGTTCTATTGCATGAAACTTCTGGAAGAGACTGGAATATGTGTTGTACCTGGAAGTGGATTTGGCCAAAGAGAAGGAAGCTACCATTTCAGGTACAGTTTCTGTTTGTTTAAAATCAAATTAACTGTAATAAGCTAAGTACCATCCTAGTACTTTCTCTTCTGATTAAATATAAGAATTTTTCAGTTTATGTTGTCTCACTTTCTGCTGGACATTTTCTGTGGACTGACAACTAGGTCAAAGACCTGGTCTGCTAGATGAGCTGTTCAGGTTTTTACATTTTTTTCACAGCCTGCTAACATAGTTTTGTTCTATTTTTATACACTGACATTTGAAATGCCTTCTCCACAAATACAAACGATGATAATAGCTTATACTCTAATCTTGAAGTTGGCTAAGGCATTACAAAAATTGCCCTGCTTTCTTCTGGGGGGAGTGAGGATTAAACAGTGTTTCCATATGGAGAAACTGCATGAAAGGTGCAGTATCTTCCCTATAGATCTGCTCCTTAAACACATTGAATAACTCTTCACTTTACCAAAACAAGATGTTGGACTACATCTTCTAATACCAAAACTGTGAACATAAATCTATTGCTTTTGTTTCCAATAAACAGCACGTTACTCCAGCCAAGCCACTGACAGCTAGAATTTATCATAGAATTTAGTCTTGTTTGGTCTGAAACAATATAACAGAGGGTACCTTTAGCAGTCATAGTTCTGCAACAGAGATAGCTTGGTTAGATATCTGGGTGCGTGCAGCTCCAGGAAGAAGCTAGTGTGAGTCCATTCCTGTAACAGTGTAGGAAAAACATTTTGTTCTGTAGGTCCTGCATACATACTTAGCATGATTTTCAGATGATGCAGAAGAAGGAATAATGGGACTAAAAACTGCGGTGTGGGATGTTGCATTGTTTTAATGCTCCTGAATTAAGTTTTCAATTCAAAAAAAAATGTGCATTTACTCATAACCGCCTGGCCCTAAAGCTCAAAAAATTGGGTATAATTTGGCATAACTGCCCCAAAAATGGAAACTGACTTGCTGTTATTTCTTACCGATAACCTTCTTTATCACTCAACAGAAAATAACAATTCTTAAATTCCTATATATTAACCAATTGAAACCATTTGCTCTGGTTTAATAGTATAGTTCAATTAAAGCATAAATGCAGAAAATAAGAGAATCACATCAAAACAGATATTAAACTTAAGACATTACTAGCTGTGCCCTGAGACTAATCAAGATCTGTGCAAAGATCACAGTTTAGTTTGTTTTGAAGATAATATGTGTTGTTTCTTTTTTCTTCCTTTAAATATTATTTTTCAGAATGACCATTCTTCCTCCAGTAGAGAAGCTGAAGATCCTACTGGAGAAAGTGAAAGACTTCCACATAAAGTTTCTTGAAAAATATGCATGAAACTACTGTGGCTTTTTCCCCTCATCCCCTTCCCTTCGAGGCGAATGCAGAAAATGAACAAAGGTGTGCTGAGAATGTGCTGTTCATCTAATTTAACTAAATTCAAAATACATAGAAGCAATCTCAGATACTATAACAACTTATTGGACTGTTAAATTTAAGAAGACATTGTTACAACAATTTTTTTTTAAGAGGAAGGTGAGAATGTGAAGAAAGCGGTGAGAAGAAAGAGTCAGTAAATGATTTTGTGCCTTGATTGGAAGTTACGTTTGTGAACTTTTGACTCCATAGGTTGGGGAAGGGCGTTCCTCATTAAAATTACTACTGTTGTGTGGGTTTTTTTACAAAAGAGAAATGCCAAGAGCAATTGTTTAGCTAGGAACATGTTTCCCATCTTAAAATTCTACTAAAGAAAAATTCAAAAGGCTGCATTATAGGTATTGCGTGGTTTAATTTTTTTTGTTGTTAAGTATGAAGTGTTCTCCAAATCTGATTAAGGATGTAGGTACGGTGAGATTATTTTAAAAAAATATATCTTTGGCAGATGTGTGCAGATACCTGTGAACGTCTGTTAAAAAGAAATCCTGCCATCACACCATAATCTGAGTGGAATATACAGTTTTGATCAGAGGAGTGAACATGGTGTCTGCTTGAACCCTGCTTTTATGAAACTGAAACATAATGAGGAATAATAGCTCCTTACTCATATGCTATTCAACACATTATCCCAGCATAAGATAAGAGCACTGAACGCTTCCTCTCATAACAACTCCATGAGTCTCCTGTTAGGTCACATCTTTTATATACATGGAACATAGTAAGTTACTGTTTCAAAGCAGATGTGAGTACTGTCAATCCTTTCAAATAGGGTAAAATATAACACTATTTCAGAATTGCTTTATCTATGGAGAACATTTCTTTGGAACCACATGACTGAGAGACCAGTTAGCTGGCCAAAATTCAGCTTGAGCTGGCAAGGACTAACAAATGTTACCAGGAGAAATGCTGGGGGTGGTTTCTAATGAAGGAAAAGGTATTCAAAGGAAAATGTCTTGCACCAAGCATAAAGGTAACAATAATACAGCTCAGTCTTAAATCTTCCAGAGTCATACTGCTGGCTAAACAATCCTGAGTGCTTATTAAAACCCAGCTAAACCAGGTCACTCTCTAGGAGTACAGCTGTATTACTCTACTAATCTATGCCAGTTTCCCTGCACAACAAAACAAGGCTTCTGTTTCTCTGGAGTTGGAAGCTGGACACCTTCTGCCAGCACTGATAAAGGACTGAAGGAACATAGCTTCCAGTACTCAGCCATGAAACCATTAGCATTTGTCAGGCTTAGGCTCAGCATTTACGAAGTTTATTCACATTAAGAATATCTCATTTAATCTAGTCATTAATTTTAAGTTATTATTTAGAAGTAAACTCATTTTAATGTCTACTAGCACTTTGATAGGCTGCCTTTGTATCTGGTTCAACATCCTATGCTGATCTAGTTTACTAAAGCCAAGGGCTAGAGAATTACCGTATGGATAAATTATGTGCCAATCTATTATGTTGGAAGACAAGAGATGTTGCCAATAATTGTCCTTGCAAAGGCAGCTGCTAGTCTATGACATAGCATTAGCAGTTGGTGTACTCACAGTTCCTTACTAAAGTCTGTAAGAAGAATTTAGTACTTCTCAATCACCTGCCAGGGGTCACAGGTTCATAAATGAAAGTGGCACACTGCTACACAAAGTTACTATGGAGGCTTGGAGAAAAAAATGTATACTTTTATCCTTGGAGAAATGGACTTCTTGGAGGAGAGCAGACTGAGAACACTTACATTGCTACTATCCATTGATAAATACAACCTTTTATCTGTTAGCACTCTCCACTTGGCATCCTTAATATGCACTAATAAAACAAATCCAGAAAGCAAAACTGTAGTAAGAGGTCAGAATATTGATGTAAAAATAAGACAAACAGCACTTTCCTATTCAAGGAATGTGTCCAAATCAGATCTGGCTTTGGACTTGTAATGCAGTGTAGATTGAAGCTAAGATCTAACAATGGGAGTTAGAATATTTTTTTATATTTTTGTAACTACAGCTTTTTCATGGGGTAGTATTTGTAATCTAATAAGTCAATAGATTTTATATTTGCCTTGCATTTGCACCTGATACTTCTGGAAAAAAAGTAAAGGTTTACAAGTTTCTAATGATAATTTACAGGTGTGAAAGGCTTTTTGTTTTAAGTCGGGACAGCAATTCTTACACTTTTAAATCAAAATACAATGGCATAAACTGAGTTTTTTTCTAAACATTCTATATGGTGCCTTTTATGTTTCTGACATTATAAGGGATAACAATTTGTTCTTGATGCATCTCATATGGAAGGGTGGTGATTTCTATTGTCCATCCACAATATTTGTATGTACTGTAATCAGGTTAATGTGCATTTTTGTGGAACAATCCTGTAAAGCTAAGAAAAGAGGCTTATTTTCAATGTCTTTGAAATATTTCATTAATAACAGACAATCCTTACTTTCAAATGCATGCTTCTAGGTTTGATTTTCCTACAGGTGCTCCTTATAATGGTACTTCAGATGTATGAGACTTCCAAATAATAAAGCACATGTTAAATAAAAAAAGCTAGTAGTTCTCCATTTCCTATGTCACTGAAGTAACACTTGCTGGATTGCATTATGAGGCATCTAACTTCATGTTCCAACTAGTATTTACTTTAATCCATGTACCAGATCATTAATTTCTGCATCACTCCAATTTATGGACTTGAAAATTGTCAAACTTGTTACCACAAAACTATATCCTACCAATGCAGAACTGTACATAGAGGTGGTTTTAGGCATATTTTATGGTCATAATTAATCACATCTTTTTATGTAAGGAGTTGCAACCAGGAGCTAGGCAAGCCAGACTTCTTTCTTTATAGAGAGGATCAGTCAGTTACGGTTGACCAACTGTGGCCTGAAAGCTTTGGTGAGGGGTTTGTTTGGTGTTGTCAATTGTTTCCTTTTAAAAAAACTCCTTACACAGCTTGTATGAGATTAAACTTACAGAGCAACACAATCTCATCTTTTTGCAGTGACACTTCAGAATGACTTTAGCGGCGTTTGTTTGCTAATTCAAAAGAAAATGAAGTTTAGGGAAAGGGAAGCTAGTCCTGCTTCCCTAAACATAAATTCATTTGCCAGCGCCATAGCAAAAGCAGACTATTCTCTTTGTATCAGGTATTTGAGTGTTTTCTGGCGCAGAAACACTTACCTGTTGTTTGGGGAGGAGTCAGTTGTTTGTTTTACGAACAAGTACATTGTCTGATATGAAATGTTTATATTATGAATTGCCAGTCAGATTTTTTGCAGCTTTTTTTGAGTGACATAGGCTGTTCCATCTGGACTAGCAGATAACGATACTGTGCCAGATGCATACGATACAGAAAAAGCTACTAACTTTAGAGCACTTGCAACATTAACTACATACACTGTGAGAAAACCCCAAGTGGTTTAGCTCCTTTTTACACAGTTCCCTGGTCAATAAAGAATACAGGTTTGATAATTTGTACGAAACCTAAGATATTCGTACCTCTGGTGTGATTTTTTTATTTGGATGCATGTAAGATAGTAAGTTTCTGCAAGGAATTCTACTTTTAAGGATGTGGCTTTGAATGTTTTTATACATTCAATACTACCTGTAGTCATGCCTTTCCAATGTTCCACATTATTACATGTTTATTAAATACTCTCGTCACCTGATTAGAATTTACACAACCTGTAACCATCTGCATCAGGCAGAACAGGTTATTCACTTTGCTAGCTTTGAAGCACTGCATATTCTGCACGCTTAACAGCAGTAAAATAGCTAAAACCGAACCTCACCTCTGAAATAGGGTCCTTCCTATACAGCAAAAGGGTTTCCCAGTACCTGTCCAAACCCTGGCCGCACAACCACCGCCTGCCCCAGGCCCTGGGTCTGCATCAACATCCTCTGCCGCCCCGGTCACTACTCACCCTCAGGATGAAAGCGGTCATCTGCCCTACCGCAGCTCCCCATGTGCCGAGGTCAGCAGCGGCTGCTTCAAAGCAAAAAAAACAAAATAGCACAATCAATTTTGTGCCACCAGGACAAAGCGCATGTGCGTGTGCATCTACAAGCCTGCCCAGCTCCTCTCAGGACACCAGGGTCTCGGCTTCACGCCTGTCCGGCCGTGCCCAGGCCCAGGGGGACGCCAAGATTCCCGCCCTCCCCGCATCTCCTTCCCTCCCTTCTGACAGGAGAGGCCGGGGACCCCCAGGGTACCCTCTCCCCCCACCCCACCGACTGGGGCCTCCCGGGACGCCCCGTCCCCTCACACCCGCAGCCCCTCACAGGCGGCCGGGGCCGCCCGCTCCCGCCGCCCCGGAGGGGGTGTCCGGCCGGGCCCGGGGGAGGCGGCGGCGCGGATGCGAGCGGGGCCGGGCTGGCTGCCAGCAGGGCGCTCCCGGCCGTCCCCACCTACGCCCACTCTGTTGCCACTTGAGTTTTTCCACTCGGCTGCCCCAAAGAGGGTGGATGGGGGAGGGGACGGAGCTTGCAAAACCCCCGAGTTTCATGGCAACAGCGAAGTTCCCTCCGTGTGAAAGAAAACTTTGGCGGAGGGTGTGCGAGTGGAGCGGAGCTCGCTGGAGCTGTCAATCACCGGCTTCCCTTTCCGTCCCTTCCCTCCTCTTCCCCTTCCATCTTTCCTCCCTTCCCTCCTTCCCCAGAGGCACGGACACCCGCACCTGCACGGAGAGGGCTGGCAGCTCCTTGAAAGCACGGCGGGCACAGAGCTGCCCAGCCTGCCTCGCCCTGCCGCTGCGGGGCCGGGGAGGAGACGGGGCGTGCTGCTCTGTCCCGGCTCTTCCTCGTCCTCCCCCTGCGCCCTGCTCCAGTTCCGTCTGGGGAAGCCGGACGGGTCTCCCGGCCGGGGCGCGCTGGGGGAGGAGAGGCTAACCGAGCCCGGAGTCTGCTCGGAGCCGCGCTGGAACAGCCCTGGTGCCGGAGGAGGTGGGCAGCCCCGCCGGTTCCGCCGGTGTAGCTCTGAGCGAACTGCCCGGGGGCGTGTGGGGCGGAGGGCAGGGTCGGGGGGCTTGAGGTAGGGACGTGTCTGGGCATCGCGTCCCACGGGGGGCCCGGCGAGGAGGGATGCTCCCCCGGCTTGCCAGCCGTTGGTGGTGCTCCAAAGAGAAGACCGCGAGGATGACGACGGTAATCGGTGCTGGGGGAGAGGACACCTGCAGGCAGAGCTCCAGCCTGGACCCGCAGGCACAGCCTGGACCCGCAGGCACAGCCCAGGCCGGGCCGGGGAGGCGGCAGCCAGGGCGGGGGACGGGACCGCCCCGCCCGGCACCGCGCAGCCCCGCTCGGCGCTTCCCGCGGTCGGGGGGGCCAAATGAACCGGCTTAAAAGGGCACTGGTGGTGCTCTGGGAACAGCACGGTGTGGTGGTGGGATTTTTATGTGAGTGGGTCTGAGCGCTACTGCGGTTTAGCGGCTTAAGGCGTCACTCGTTTTGTGCGGATTTCTTTTTGGACAAAATCATCTCTTGAACAAAGTCGAAGGGGAAAAGAAATAAATCACACTTGCGACGAGCTGTAGTGTAGGTGCCTTTTTGCCTTTGTCGTTGTTTAGTTTGCTGCTGGTGTGTTCTTGTGTGAAGTGAAAACTTTGCATCCCGTGAGGACAGGGTGACAGCGGAAGGTGTTTCAGGCGGCATCACACTAGAAAGCAGACTTCGGGCGTAGTTCGCTTGTAACTTTTGGAACATATTGGAAAAGCTTCAGACAGTTGTAATTAACCTCAAACCCCTCCAAATATTTTGACCGCTCCAGTCGAGGTTTAAGATGTGCCGGGCTGGGCTGGAAAGCGGGCTGATTGATATAGAACCTGACAATTCTTTGAAATGTCTTTATATAAACTTTTATTGGAGGAACACACTTGCATGCAACAAAAAATGAGGCGGTACATGGAATTAGAGGACATGCTGAAAGCCTTGAGAACGCTGTTTCCTTCCATATTTAAATAAACATTACAACGTTTTTTCAGACTCTTACTTTGTCTTTCAATTTGTCGTTGCGCTGCCTGAGGCTCCAGTTACATAATTTTTTTCCCAAAGACCACGCTATTTAATTTTAAGATCCATATTATTTCAAAGAAAGACAACATTGCTCTTGAAACATCGCTAATCTCCTTGCCGATGAACTGAACCTGACTGAATAAAATAGTAAGTAGAGATTCGTGTATTTCCACACTTCACAGGTCCCTGTAACGCTCCCACCGCACTAGGGTTTCCGTGCCGCACGGGTTCTGAGGAGCGCTTAAAAATTGGGCTGATTTCTATTTCCAAAGAAGGGGTGAGCAGGGACGCGCTGCTCGAACCCCTCTGCCTGGGCATTACTGATGGGTACGCAGAGGGAACTCTCGGTAGGATGTCTTGAGCCATTGCAGCACCCGGGAGGAAGAGCCAGAAGCCACCTCCTCTCTCAGGCTCCGACGCAGTCTCACGCCCGGCCCGGTGCTTCACCTCGGGGCCCTATTTC
>JAVJGG010000088.1:28733134-28756367 GCA_035590195.1 Aviceda cuculoides | reverse complement strand
GGCGGGCGGCGGCCCCGCGTCCCGCCTTCGGCTTGGCCGCAGGTGCGGGGCGCGGCGCCGGTGGTCGTGCTGCCCGCGCCGCCCTTCTCGTCAGCCCTCAGGGGTGTCTGGTGGCGACCGTCGGGCGCTGCGACTCCCCGGTCGGATCGCCCCGGGTAAAGCGTTATTTTAACTTTCTTGTTTAATGCAGTCTGCCAGTGCTTATGTTTGGAGATGTGTAACACGTACGGCAGTGAAGGGCTGTTTTGTTTTTAAGCCAAGGAAAATATCCAGGAAATGAAGAAAGAGCTTGATTCGCTTTTGCAAACAGCTGAGAAGGCGTTTACAGTGGAGCTGCTGAAGATGCCGGTTGCCTTCAGGAAAATGAGAAGAAAAGACGTGGTTGGTAAGTGTGCGTGGCCTTATATTTGCAAGGGAGGTAGACATTGTTACAGCATGATGTACCCTTGACTAATGTGAGAAAACCTGTAGACTTGGTGACTTCCATGAAAAAGTTTGCTTTGTCTGCTGACTGTTTTGAGCTAATCAGCAGTGGTATTACACTGCAGGTGCTCAGTAAGTGTTCGCGTTCCATCAAGTAGACTGACCTGCGTAACACAGGGTATAGAATTAGTAGGTAATGGTGTATAGAGTCTGGAGCCTTCTTTTATGTCTGCTCTTAAGTCACCTTATTTAAAGCCTGAAGAGAGAAGGAATAATTACAAGTCTAGTATTTTCTGTGTGTAAAAACTTAAGCATTTCTTTCCATCTGAATCTGTTCATCCTAGCCACAGAGATTATTTTGTCTTTCTGTTAATTTGAAGTCTTTCACTACTGAGCCTTTCTCATCTCGTTGTTTACCTGTGATGATGAGCAAACAAGTTTAATTTTAACCTCAGGTTTATGCAGCAGTTTAAGCTGTGGTGTACAGTCAGCATCAGATGTATATTCTCGTGGGAACTGATGTTTTTGGAATCTACCTTGCAGCTGGAAATTGCAGGGGCTTCACAAAGACCAAACCTAAGACTCTTGAAGAACTTGAGTTTACTGTAAGCCTTTAGCCTTTGCTGAGTATGTACTTCAATGTCTTTCTTGAAAACTTCTGCCTAAAAGCATTAGCTCTCAGCAGCGCAAGGTATGGAGTTTTTCCTTCTTTGAATTCAGGTTATATACTGTGTGACTACGCTTAGTATCCTTTCAAAGATTAAACATACTGAAATGGCCTAAGATTTTAATTGTTGTTTTGTAGGAGTGGCTATCCTGCAAGACTTGAATCTTGTTCAGGTGCAACATATATGCTAGCTAAGATTAACTGTTTAAGCAGCTGTAATCCTGAACTACTTTGTTCAGCTTTATAGCCCATAAGAACCTGCAGATAATGTTTATTATATACTATTACTTGCATAATTAAGTTATACTTTCTTGAGTTACAGATTTGCAAGGAGGGGAGGAAGTGGCTCTTGCTGCTGCAGTGGTAAGTGTGTGTTTTCAAATTTTATCATGGCTTACAGAATAGAAGTCTTCTTTCCCTGCTGTAAACATGCGAGACAAATGATTTTGTTTGGCTGCCTGATTAAATACAAGGTGATATGTAAAGGCTAGACAGCCAGTCATGGTGCAGTTACGCACATTATCTAAAGCTTTAGGGTCATCTTTAGGCAGAAACCCAGATGTTTCTAAAAAAATAAACTGGTGTTTAGCCAGTCCTACTCTGTCATTTGCTTTAATGCCCATTTAGTTCTCTGTCTTTTGTAGGATAATACCCATTTACTAGGCAAAATCTGTTGACTTTCCCTTGTCAGATAAACTTTTTTTTTTTTTAGACTGACTGCTCTCTACAAGACATACCAAATCCAAAACTGGTGATGACAAACGGCAAAAAAGGCAAGTCAATCCATTAATATCTAGCTTGGTTCTTAAATTTTCTTCTTCTTTTATTGGTTTAAATGAGCATGTGTAAGGTGAATGTTAAGCCTGAAGGATACAAGAGGGAAAAGTGTGTAACTAGAAGTATAACATACAGGTCCCCCCAGCATTCAGTGTGGAGGATCCTGAGCTATGCTACAGTCGAGTTGCTTTAAAACATGAGATAAGAGTTCCTGCCCTTTGGATTTATCACTGAAAATGGCAAGAAGAGACACATTTAAGTGACTCGTCAGTGCTTTACTGTAGAGCAGAAGAGCTAGGAAAGTCACCCCTATTTTCTCACAGGTTCCCCTTTGACCTCCTACTCAGTGAGGTTTGTACAGAAAATACCATTTCTCTTCATAGTCCAAAATACGCAATGAGAAGGACACTACCACTGAAATGTAATTCTATTTTGTCTGGGGATTGAAGGGTTATCTAGTGTCTTTTAACTGTCCCGTGTGTCACAGTGTCTGTGACGAACACACATAGTTTGCTTTGAACTCTGTCCCAGGCAAATGACCATTGGCTAGTAGAACTGATACATAGCTGCTGGTGGGTAAATAGGCTTCGAACAAATGAGTTTGAAGCGGTGTTTTGTGCTCTTCATGAGATTTTTGTTTTCCTTGTCTTTCTAATATATTTCTAGTTAAGGTAACTACAATTGTTGAATATGAAGATGCCAAGCACGTTTCTGCAAAGAAAATACCTAAAAAAGTAAGTTTATTCCAAACAAACAACGTAAGGGTTTAATCAGTTCTGACCTGCTATGAACCCTGCTAGATCCATGATGGGGCAGGCCAGGGGCCTGCTGTTTGTCTGAAAAATCAGCTGTTTTAAATTCAATGTATTTTACATTAAGCAAGGCTAAACTGTATAGATTAATTTCATAATGAAATATGGTATTTGCACTTCTGGTAACTCATTCACAGACTCGTAAATATTGGCATAGTCATTCTCTCTTGACTTGCAATTAAGTCTTGATGGTTTGAGGAACCATTTTTTGTTGAAACTTTTTTAAAAGAAAATTCAAATTGATGTTTTAATACATGCTTTTCTATATTTGAATGAGTTGTTCATTCCTGCCCACCTTGATCTCTAAACCAAATAGCACAGGTCTATTAATTTTACCAGCTCAGTCCATCTGTGCAATGCAGTGCCTCAGCCAGCCACTGAAGTATGTAGCAAGGTGACAATAAAGATGGAAAGATTATGTGCAGTCACAGGCATTAATTATAAGAGGACTTACAAGTTGGAATGGTGTATATTAGAAAGGTGGTTGGTTGTACAGAACTTCAGTATGAACAAACATGTTTTGGCATTATCAAAATCTTGTTTTAGAATGCATATTTGCCATTTTATGTGTATGTAGAACCATATAAAAGGCAGCACTATGGGGCTTAACTGTTACTTTTCACCAGGGAATTCTTACAGTATTGTTCCCTGGAAATATCTATCATTTTGCCTTAAAATGCCACTTTTTAACTGCAGTCTTACATATACATTTTCAGGTTGCCAAAACAAAGTCGTTGGTTTCACTGGCCTCTGGTTTAAATAGCAAACTGAACTCTCTTTCTAGGTAAGACTGACCTGTGATAGCTTATTTAACTCACCTGAACTTGTGAATGCTCAACAAAACTCTTTTGAGGCAATAGTGGCTGAGATTTGTTGAGGCCAATAGCAATACATCTGATAAAGATGTCTTTCATAACCTGAATCAGATGCATGGTAGTGATGTGAACCCTGGAAAAAAAAGCACCTCTATCTGATGAAGGGATGTAGTTGTATCTCTCTCTCACTGAATGGTGTGCAGTTCTGGATCTATGTAATCAGTATAGATTTCCAAACCATACTTAATGGAAGAGAGTGTGTAAGGGAAACATCTTTGTTGCTCTGTTAAGACTAATGAATTGTTTTGTAATAATTTTGCCCTCATACATAGCTGAAAGGGAGGTGTCTTAGCAGGAAAATACATACTTGCAAAAACACCTTAGAGCTACTTACAGGCATGACGGACCAAATTCAAGTCTCAGTCTCACTATAAGATGTAATGAACTAAAAAATTGGTGGGTTTCTGCATGAAAATTTTTTTGAGAAGCTCCCACTACATTATGGCTCCAGTGTGTATACTTGTACCCACTGGCACTTATTTTGCTACACTCAAATTGTCTTCAGAAAAATACAATTTAAATAACGTATCAGTGTTTAATGTGCCTAAAAGAAATAAAAAAAATCTTGGCCAGGTTTAATTACTTTCTTGAATTAGGATTATAGAATTTCTGGCTCAACCAAATCAAACTAGAGAAGGCTGCTTTGCCTGGGGAAGCCTTAACTTTTCAGTCTTTAAAGGTTGCTTTTATTCAAGTACACTAACACTGGGCCAAAGCTGCATGCCCTTACAATATCTCCAAAATGTGTGTGGGAAAAGGGAGACACAGGAGGATAGGGTGAGGTAAACTTCTGTTATCAAGATCTCTGAGTTAAAATCCAAAACTGGAAAAAAATTATTCTCTGGATTCAGGTCAACCACGCAGGACAAATCCTGAAAAGTAATCCAGAAAAATTAATTCCTGCTGAAAAAGAAACTTATCAAGAAACTTTTTGCACACTCGAATAGAAAGCTGTGGATGTTCCCTTAATTTTACCCAGCTTGGGTATTGCAGCCCCTTCTCTTGTCTACTAATAAAATTATCCTTTCATTCCCCTGTGGTGTTAGGTCCCATTATATCATGTCCACCTCAGAAGGGCTTCTTCACAGGTATACACACTAGACTTCTGTCATAGAGTGCTTCAACATTCTCTAATTCACCAGCTGTCTATCTTCATCCTACCTAAAACTCTCCAGCAGATGAGGAGGAAATAAAAAAATAAAATAAAATAAACCCAAAACCAGTAATCACTTTTTTCTTTTTTTTTTTTTTTTTATAGGTCTGTTCACTCTTCTGCTAGTGTGACTGAGGCTGTTAAGTCTCTTGCTTCTGACTGCAGTGCCACAAATTTCAAAGCCACACCAAAGGTATCTAAAAGGTAAGGGGTTTTAGGCTTGTTATTAATAAATAATTTATTAAGATATATACCAAGACACTATATATCTACATAAATATCAGTCCAGATATTAATCATCATCAGTATAAATTTAGTAGATCTTGCTGATCTGCCACTAAATTTCATAGTGGGGCTGTGTACTAGTCACACCTCCTGCTTTGATTGTGGGTGTTAACTTACATTCTCATGGAGGTACACTATTTGATGTCATAACTAAGCCAGTTTAAAAAAAAAAAAAAAAACAAAAAAACAAAAAAACACAAAAAACCAACAACAACCAAACCCAAAAAACCCCACCCAGATTTAGAGTTGTCCTGGTTTTGGTTGGGATAGAGTTAATTTTTTTTCTGGTAGCTGGTATAGTGTTATGTTTTAGGTTCAGCATGAGAAGAATGTTGATAACACACCGATGTTTTCCATTGTTGCCAAGTAGTGTTTATACTAAGGGACGGATTTTTCAGCTTCTCATGCCCAGCCAGCAAGAAGGCTGGAGGGGCACAAGAAGTTGGGAGGGGACACAGCCCCGGCAGCTGACCCAAACGGGCCAACGGGGTATTCCATACCATGGGATGTCATGCCCAGTATATAAACTGGGGGGAGCTGGCTGGTGGGGATAGCCACTCTGGAACTAACTGGGCATTGGTTGGTGGTGCAGGTGGTAAGCAACTGCATTGTGCATCACTTGTTTTGTATATTCCAATTCTTTTATTATTATTATTATTGCCATTTTATTATTATTATTATTACCATTATTGTTTTCCTCCTTTCTGTTCTATTAAACTGTCTTTATCTCAACCTACAAGTTTTACACACACACACTCCCACCCCTGATTCTCTCCCCCATCCCACTGGGTGGGGGGGAAGTGAGTGAGCGGCTGCGTGGTGCTTAGTTACCAGCTGGGGTTAAACCACGACAAGAGTATAAATTCTACTTCTACCCACTGTTGTTTAAAGGTGTAGTTTATAGCTTAAACTAATTCTCAGAGCCCAATCTTGATTAAAATGTCACCAATACTGCTGTTTTAAAAAAATATAAAAAGAAACCAAACCCCCAAAGAACCCCAACCAAATAAATTAGCCATCAGTTCTTTGCTCAATGAACAGTTAAGGTTTTCAATTATTACCATTCTCTGTACACTGCAGAGCTTGATTTGGCAAAAATCATCAGCTGAAGTGAGGGGTGGAAAACTTAACTTACATGGGTCGTGAAACCAGCAAGTGGCCTGCTATAAATTCCAGAGGCTTGTTTCCATGCAGAAGATAACCAAATCTTACATCTTTGAAGTGGAATAAGAACAAATATATCATGAAAGAAGCTTAGGAATTTTGTATGGCATAAGGCATGCCCTGTACCTCTAAAAGCTAGCAGCTTTGGTATTTCTTGGTATCTCCCTCTGTAGTAGATAGATACAGCACGCATCTTAAGCCTAGAGGCATGAGGTTTCCTCTTTCCAAAACTGTAAGCATTCACTGCTGATATTGGAGAGTGGATATTCGTGTTACTGAGTGGTCCAAATGTCAGCTTGCTCACTGGCCTGTAACACAGACTTAGAAGGTTACTGTGGTGTTTCACAGTCATAAAATGTTACCTAGCAGTGCTAGTAAATGCTGGTGATGGTTGGATTTCCTGTTGTCTTCTGGCAGAATTGGAAAAATTTAAACATAACTGCCTTTCCATTAGGTACATTTGCTACTACTTGCATTTGCTTCATGCTGGAAAATTTTCTGCAGAGCATAGGAAGTTAACCTCTGAGTAACATTTTTATTGTATTCTAGTACTGGACTACAACAGACTGTCTCAAGAACTGTACCTACCAGTGGAAGAGTTCAAGGCATGTTACTAAGAAGTAAATCAGTACCCCAAGATAAAACTGTTCCGTTTGTAAACATACCCCTGGCTGATGGACAGGTATCAAAAAATCTCTTTTAAACACTTTCATTTTACAGTAGTTGATAAAACTTTGAAGAGTCTGATAGTGATAGCTCTGGCTATCCCTAAATGAGTTGCTGCTAAACAAAAGGAAAAATGGTTACTAAAGTTTTGCAGTGTAGCAGGAAAGCACATGATTTTCAGAAAAGCTGACCATGCAAGTAAAAACTTCCAGAACAGTTCTTATCTTATCTTATCTTTTCTTCATGTTTATAGACACTCTGTACGGCTGGTGGAGATCTCCATAATATTGATGTGCAACTACTAAATCAAGATACAGTACAGCATATTCATAACCTAGTGGTAAGCTTAAACTAGTAGGCTTACATGTAAATATTCAGACACCTAGTCTCAGGTTTTCATGTGAGATACTGTCAGGAATGCAAATTCTAAGTGCTTTAAGTCTTCTGAGGTTAAGACTAAATTGGTTGGCATAAATTAGAGAGGACTAGAGCAAGGGAGGAACAGGGAGGGGAGAACTGCTGCACGCAGATAATGCACAAAAGTAAATGCACTTAAATAAGCATGTGCAGTTTGGCAATTGCCTGGGCAACAACAGAAGCGTAAACTCTTCCTTCTAGGTTGCTCTGGTGTCTCCTACCATGCGAGCAAACTGCTATTCTCTTATCTCATACTCACAAAGGGTTGCAAAGCTACAGCTAAGTTTTGATTCTTGTTATAATCTCTTATTCCGCGTCCCTTGCTGAGTAAGAACTATACTCCTGTTAATTCTCTGCTGCAGTTGAATAGTAACTGCCTTATCTTTGGTTCAGGGAAGTAAACTGTTCTGATGCAGACTGAAGTTGGAACAAAACTTTGTAGCACATAGTGCCCGACTTCTGAAGATGAGGGTACCTGGCTTTTGGATGAAGTAATATGCAGCACTAGAAATCTATCTAGACATAAGAAATATTAATCAGTTTACAGTCTTGTAGGTATTAAGACTTGAATGCAGCTATATGAGTTAAGCTAAAAGTCTGGAAGCTATTTTGTATTTTGCAACATGGTCCTGCCTCTGTAGGTAGAGAGTGGGGGAATGCTTGTGTACTCCTTGCTTTAGCAATAGTGACTTTCCTCTTCCTTCTTGCAAGTTCTGTTAGGTAGCTTGAACTAAAATGAATTTTTCCCTCCTTAGAGTGAGCTGACTGTACTATGTGGAAAGGCAACAGCTAAACCGAGTTAATGGCACTGTCTTGTGACTACAGAATATTCATGACAGCTCCTGCTGCCTCTGAAGTGTTTAGAGAATGTCTGTAATGTCTTAATAAAGCTGTATAATGCCCAGTATCTTTTTATATAAAAGTTTACAATGTGATGTGTATGATTAAATTCCTGTTATCTCTTTGACGGATACAAAAGCAGAAACAAATAATTCTGCTTTTCCAACTTCTTTGTAAAAGGCTTAGTTAACATCTAACCTCAATTCACAGTAAAGTACACGGTAACAGTTTGTATGTAGGAAATGTTTTAACTCTGATATTCTAAATAGGACTCTGTTTTGTTTTTTTTTTTTATATAACCACTGATAAGTATAGAGCTTCTTCTATGCATGCCACAAGCAGAATGGAGTGTTGGTCTTCCCAGTTATCAGTTCCCTTGAATCTAACGGGAATTAAGCTAAAGTACAAGTTTCTAAATCCTTGAATAGTATTTTAAGGCATGTAACTTTAGTTCTGTAGTAGCATATGTAAATCTGACACAGAAATAGAACTTATTTCCAATTCTGTGCTGTGACATGACAGTAATGAGCAAGACAACCGGTAGTAACCCACACTTAGTGTAATTTGTGGTCTCAACCCCATTTTTCTAGTACTTTTGAGTAATTTGTAGGAAAGGCTTTTAACATCCTTCCAGGTAAAGATATCAGTTCAGCAGTCACTCTGCTGTGGGTACTCTAGTATTTTTCAGAACTTCAGGATGCACTTGGCTTTTGCTCTGCCAGTGTGATTTCAATTAAAGTGTTTTCACGGCAGTAAAGGATGGTACAAAAGACTCCTACATTCTTTAAACTAAACCATTAGTTTAAGAATAAAATCTAGATTAGTTTGGTTTTTCCTGTTCTGCTTCTACCCTTGCTCCACTTAAGGAAACAAAGGTCACAAGTTTCAAATAAGGAAAAAAGAAAGCTTTCCAAGGCATGGGAGGCAAAACTGGTAATGAAGTTGAAACACTATCAAACCTAGATTTAAACTATGCTCTTGCTTGGTAACAAGGAAATACAGGAATAAACCTCTCATTCAGATTATACATGAAGCTTACAGAACACTGAAGGCTAGCTAGTTCTGTGACCTAGTAGTTCAACCTGAAATAAATTAATGGAAAATGGATGTTAAAAGAGCATCGCATCAATGTGGTATCAGCCTTTGGTTCTCGCGGGCAAATGGACATTTCAACACAAATGATTAAAACTTTTCACTCCTGTACTACACTAAGGTAACCAAAATTGCAATGCAATACTGAAACCTGCAGTTCTCCAAATTTTTGGAAAAGTTACGGTGTTAGGCATGCTTTGCAAGATAGGCCAACACATTGTTGGGGATCTCAGTGGGGTCATATTACAAAAATAGCTGGTAGTGTTTAATCCAGCCTGTTGTTAAAGTATTTTCTGAGTTACAGTTTAGAGATTAGGTTTTTTTGTGACTAAAAGGCTACTACTACAAACTGGGAAAGTGGTGCCAGGCCCTGACACAGAGGGCAACATCACAGGCTGTACACTGTAATGAAACACAAGGACTCTTCAATCAACTGAAGTCATTTTTATGACTTGGCACCAAGCTAGGAAGCCTCCAGAACTCCATTTATATCTACAATGTTCCTTTTAAATTTGGTAAGGGAGGCATATAATTAACTGCCCCACACCTCTTTTACAGTGATTATTTGAATGTTATACTTGCATCAGCCTAAGGCTATTGTGGAAGGTTATGGGTTAATAACTGAAATACAATTTTCCTATTACATCTTAGATAGACAGCTGAGAAACTAACTTCATATTAACAGATAAGTCTTTGGCATGTTTCATTTTTTCAAACAACAGTAATCTTTCTTCTACTGATTATTTCTAATTTCTTTGCAAGCTTATTTTTCAAAAGAACATAGCCTCATCTTTTATGGGGACAAAAGCCATGCCACTATTGGTATGTTACAAATAAATATTCACTGTGAACACCTTGGTAAATCAGACATGCTCAAGAGGACAGATAAGACTTTCTACAAGAGTCAACTTTAGGTCAATTTTAGTCACTGTATATGCAGAAATAGATATGTCACAAAATAAGTGAGATAACTTCCTGAGTTCTTTTCAGCTTCTTGAGGCCAGTATTAAAAGATATAAAAAAGTGTCAACTAAAAAATGGTTCTAATGTAGTTCTAGTGATCATATTTTCTTCATCCCCC
Organism: Aviceda cuculoides; assembly: GCA_035590195.1. NCBI lineage: Eukaryota > Metazoa > Chordata > Aves > Accipitriformes > Accipitridae > Aviceda > Aviceda cuculoides. The sequence continues at coordinate 28,746,115 of JAVJGG010000088.1, read as the reverse complement.
AAAATACAGAATATTCATTTGTTTATAGTACCAACTCTAAGTACTTAAGTTGCAGCTGTTTATTACTGAGAATACTCAACTAATGTTTATTTGATTATTCATAGGACAGTCACATCAGCCTAGTTAAAGCAGTAATAGCTATGTTAAGCATTAAACTTCATCAGTAAACTACTAAAGCATTAGTAACAATAGTAGTATGTTACTTGCAACTTAAATATTGAAGCCAAGACAGTGTACATTGTGAATTTATGTGCTATTTTTCTACACTGCAACTTTGTAAAGGGATGCCCTCTTAGTAGAGCAGGAGATACATATAAGGACAACTGTGACAAAGCTGCCACTCATTGAAAGATGCTGCTACGAGGAACCTAAATTAATGCAGTCTCAGGACTGAAACAGAACTAGACTAACTCACACTACATACAGTAATCAACTCCCCGCCCCTTCACTTCAGCATGCTATCCAAAAACTTATGAAAAATCCCCTCCTCTATCCCCTTGAAAAAAGCAATTTGAAATTAAGGGGATAAAAAGTTTAGAGTACATGCTCTGTTTTCCAAGGAGATAAATCTTAAAGCTACTACTTAACAGCAGAAGACAGGTGTTGTAATTGTTTTAAGCATTATGGGTTAAGATGACTGACTTCTTGGAGAAATGAATCAGGAGAAAAGATCAGGATGTAACCATGGCTTCATGAAAAGCAACCTGAAATTTTAATAAATGAAAATAAAGATTCTCTAGATGAGAATGTCACAGCATAAGAAGTCAATACTGAAATACAGGTCAAACAGTATTTCTTCTTGCTTCAGTTTTAGAGTCTGTAGCAAGGATGTTCAGCAACACTCAAATGCCAATGCCTACCCAAGCACATGGAAAGCCTGAGAGTTTGTCCCTCCGACCTCATTGGTAAATTGTCAACAACGATCTGAGCAGTAATTAAACAAACTTCAGCTTTGTAAAAAAAAAGCAGAGGCATCTTTCAACTTCCTCACTTCAACAGGGGGAGAAACCTCACTGTAAAGAACCAGCTTACCAACCAAAGTTCATGCACAGCTCCTTAATGTAACAAAACACTTGGGTAACTAACTGTACCTGATAATTATTTAAGGTCATGTTTTTGCTTTGTCATGGTATTTTTACCAATTAAAAGCATATAAAAAGGAACAGAACTGAAGCTGGAGAACTTACATATCTTAATAGTTAAAACAGAAAAGTGCAAACTAGAGGAAAAGTAAGAAAACCATCTACATTTAGTATGTTTCCACGTCAAAAATTTTTGTCAGGTACAATACTAATCTCAATCTCTTTACAAACTGTGTTAATGCAACCACAAGTTGCCAGGCATAATGTTCATATTTACAAAGGTTTTTTTAAAACTGGAAACATTTCTCTAGGAAGTCAGACCAAATCAGACTTTGAATTGGATTCAAAGCCTAAGAGAAAGACACCATTACTTTGTGATTTAATCACCTTCATTTAAAAGGTTTTATCTTCTGATTAAGCTCACATATCCTTGTGTTTTCTTCATACAAAGGGGACATGGCTGCAGCCTTCCCTGTGCCCATTTAGTCACATCTGATTTCAAGGAAAGACTATTGTATGTGGCACACAATCGTTACCTAACTGCAACCTAGTCTTAAAGCAGCTTCAACCTCTCTGTATTTATAAAATGTCTACCATCTACATAGTCTCTTCATACACAGAATAGATAAAGCCACTGGAGAAGTAAGAGTTACAAGGCAAAAGAAATATATTATACACCAACTGCTTTTATTTAATTTCAGAAACCGTTCACAAGATGGTAGAAAAAACTTACAACCACTTCTAATTTAGTCTTCCATTGTTCCCAGTCAGCTCTAAACCCATTATGTGCAAAGCCCATTTACCATGCATCTAGATGATAGATACAGGCTATGAAATTCTTTATTCTACTTGTAGCAGCTTATGCAGGTGCAGCCAAATACCAAGCCTCAGGACAAATTGTACACAAACTTTACAATGTAGAATTTGAATTTAAAATATGAAACTTAAAATCTACACAAAACTGGTAAAAATCAAGCACAGATACGAGGACAAACTTAAAACCCATGTGAAAAGGAGTCTCGTCTTCCTTTCAAGTGCTTTATTCTGCTACACAGTCAAAATGAAGATGTAAGCTTGTGGTTAGTTTAAATTACACTCTGTAGATACTATAGACCAATTTAAAAGTTACACATACAGCAATAGATGTCCATTGGTTCATCTGGATTACTTATACAATCCAGCTGGATTGTTGAAAACAAGTCAGGCAAAATTTGAAAGAAAATCCTTGTGCAACTTTTTAGACAAACGTTTACTGATGGGCACACTGTACCCCAGGTCCATGATGGCTGCTTTCTTCATCAGAACTATCATTATAAGCTTCACGTCTCTGGCCACCACCTGAACCACGAGTGGTATCAAATTCTTGAAGATCTACCTCTTCTGCATCACCAATTACATTAGGAAATTCTGGTCTAGCTGGCAGAAGATCTTCAAGTTCCTGCCCCAAAAAAAGAACTGTATTCAGTACTGCATCTACAAGTGCTAAATAAAGTGACCAGTTTACCACAACTTCAAGACTCCCTCTCAGAGCAGGTTTGGTTTACAAGTCCAAGCTGATTTAAATGAGCATGCACTTCAGGGTTTACAAGTATCCAAAGCATTTGTATCAACTGGAAGACACCACTTAAAGAAAACCAAACAGCTCCATGTACCATCAACCCAAAGTGCAATCAGTAAATACAGTTGCACTCTGAAAACTTATCACACAGCAGCAGGAAGACTCTTCCTCCTGCCCTCGTCCACCCAACATCTGCACAGCTCTTAAATACAGGTTCTGTAAATTCATAGTCCAATGGGTATTTACAAGTGACATGTTGCCCGTAAACAATGTGAAAAAGAACAACTGTACTTGCATCTAAATTTAAGCACTGAAAGCAAGCACGTGAGGTACACCACGCACACTGTCAAATAAGACCACCACGCTTCTGCTTGAAAAACTACTTACTGAAAGCTTTTCTGGGCTAATCCAGTTGTTTTCAGGAAACTGAACATCAAATTTTATGTAAAGATCCCCCTTCTCAAAAGGATTACGATACTGTGGCATTCCTTCACCTCTGACTACGCGAACACAACCTGTAATTCAGAGAAGTAAGCTGGAGAGTGCTACTTCAGAACAAATCTTTCTCTATGCAATTCGCTTAACTGAACCCAGGCTAGAGAAATTAACAGGACAACAAGAATAGCATTAAGTGTTAAAGAATCACAAAAGCATAGTCAAAAGAAGTCTCTATGAGGTCAAGTTTACCTGGTTCAATTACTTTTCCAGGAGGATATTTAACCACAATTTGACGCCCATCAAGGTGCTTAAATGTGAACTGAAATCCACACAGTGCTTCAACAAGTCCAATCTTGTGCGTCATATGCAAGTCATTTCCATCCCGCTGGAAGACCTAAAAAACAAAAACAGGAGGTATCTTTTCTAGTCCTATAATTGTATCTCCACAAGACTTGTTATTTAGAATTCATTATTATTTATTCTCAAAATTCAGTGTCAGAGCAACAGCCATTGTACAAAGTTAACTTAATTATGTTAATTCAAATAGCTTAACATGCTTGGAAAGTTTGTGCCCGATGGAACTGTCATCTAAGATAAGGCAAACCATACTATATACTATGATGTAAGGTTCAAATTAAACAAGGCAGCCTGTATAGCAGCAGTGCTCTCCTCTTACCCCCAAGATCTTCTACACAAGCAACCTATTAACAAAACTTAGGACAGTTTGACACTACTTCCCCTGCACCAGAGTACAAAAAACACATCTTTGTTTCTCAACATTTAACTAGTCATTGTGCATATCTACTTCAGCTAACTTTATCTATATCTACAGCAGGGCTTTGATCGATTAGTCCACAGCAGTCTTAAGCGATCTTTAAGCTGTATCACTCACAATTCTTAATCGGAGTAAATGTAAGCTTTATCCACTGGCAGAACCACGACTCCTACCTCAATGGAAATTTTAAGAACACCAAAAGCTTCACTAAAAGTCAGTCTAGTTTTACTGAGTAGGACACAAGGTACACTATTTTTCAGAATTGTTAATTCTGTAAAAATGGATGTAGTTCGTTAGAAGACTAAGACAGAAGTGGCATCCACCAGCTGGAATTTGATGCCATCATGCACATCTGACTGTTCTGTATGCTTACAGACTGCTTCTCCCTTATCATAGTCAAAATCAACTGCGACGCTATGTTTCAACCAGTATTACAGAAGAAAGAAGAGAGGAACATGTAAAGAGCTACGCAAAACTGACAAATTAGCAGTCCTTGACACAGCTTTGAAAAGCTTACAAAGTACTTAATTTTCAGATAACCAACATTATATCCTTAATATGTGACTGGAATTTAAATTTGTACCCAATGCTATTCTTTTATGTCACAACAGAACTTCCACCACCACCACCGTTCCATTCAACGTTTTTTCCAGAGTATAACACACAAACTATTTGTTCTTTCATTGTAGTAATACCCGGCCTTCCTAAACAAAAGTATTCAAAAAAAGAACCAGTCACCTCAACTCTGGCCTAAGGGAGTTTTAACACAGAAAAAGATAAATTACAATATTTAATTCAAAATTGCAGTGTATATACTCCAGAATACAGTAGGCATAAGCCTTAACCAACTAGTATAAAATAATCATGTGTCTTCGTTTTGTTAAATGATTCAGTAACATCAGCATTCTGTGTTATATTTCCACAACCACAGCAGCAGAGATAGAAAGCACTATCTGGGGTTTTTAATAGGAGTTCCCTGCTGTCGCAAGACATTGAAAAAAAGCAACACCTAGCATTTTGTTAGTGTCACAAGCAAAGCAGATTGAAGTTAACATCCTGAATGGCTCCTCGCTGCATCCACTATATCAAAGTCAGCCTGAGCTTACCCGAGAAAGCTACCTTTTATGAGCATTAGGAAACACCAGAATCTGCATGTCCTCTGGCTACAGACTTGCAAAGTTTTTTCTGGCTCACCATGAAAGCCATGTTACTTGCTATAAATCTATTAAAAGCTATTTATTATCTCTCCCAGAGCTGCAGCTATATGAATTACTTTAAAATGCACTGCCATCTATATCACTTAAATATGAAAGACTAGGATAAAAGGCATTTAAAATATAAACTCAAAAGCATTACCTCATTCTCCTTTTCTTGGAGTAAGAGGACAATATCTCCTGGTTCCACACCTGGAGCCTGATCTGCTTCTCCACTGAATGTAATTCTTTGCCCATGTTTCATGCCTTTGTCTACATGGACTTCAAGTATTTTTACCTCTTTGATCACCTTCTTCCCTTCACATTTTTTACAGCGGTCTTTTTCATTAATTACTTCACCTAAAGAAAGACAAATTTTGAGTTCAGAGATTTCCTCATAATTGCATCAGATTCTGAAGAAAAACTATTTTAAAGTAAGCTGAAGAATACATGCAACACAACTAGTGATTTAGACATTGCTTTATGAATTCCTCACAAGAGGAAAGGTTTAATTTACCCTAGCTAGAAGAGGGGGAAGGAAAAAAAAAAAAAAAGGAGGAGGGGCAAGGCAGGGAATACAAAGGTACACATAACCTTCCAAACTGTCTTATCAAGGATTTAGAGAAAGGCAAAAGAAGACTTTGTCTATAGCTTCTACTGTTCCTTAAGTCTTGGCTCCTGTATCCTTACCACTCAACTTACTATTCTAAAAAAAAAAAAAAACCAAAACAAAAAAAACCAAAAAAAACCCAAACAAAAACAAAAACCAACCACCACAATAAAAAAAAAGAGCCTACTTCTCCATTTCTTGTTATGCCGGAGGATGACAGCTATAAGAGAAAGGATGAAGCTAAAACCAAACTGAAGCATCTCCCCTCCTTTAAAAGAATACAATTTTCAAACTATTTCAGTGAATTTAGGAAGCTTAGTTCCACTTCTGTTAACAACAGTGAAAAAAGGATTACTGGGTTCTGTTCATTGACAGCCACATTTTCCAATATACCACCACAACAAAGTACTATGTAAATGAAGCCAGTAGAACTAGAGAGTCTTGCATACAAAATGGGGGGAAGATAGCTGGTCAAATCACAGTTTCAAGCAAGAGCAATGTATAAGTTTTCCCACACATAAGGGATTTCACTTTTATACTCTGAAACTGAATAGTTTTTCACATTGTCCATCACCTCTAGCAAGGCAAACTGAAGGATGACTATCCAAAACAGCTTAAATTCTCTGTTCTACTTCATCTTTATTTTTCAAGTAAGCTATTGTCTTTGTACAGGCTAACCAAAACATTAGGCCACATGAACTGTACAATTTCAGTACTTATTTCCAATACTGCTCTAAGTGCCACAAGCAGATGCACTTGGCTTAAGACATTAAACTTGCCAGCTTAAAGGATCTTTCTGTGAAACAAAGTATAACATTATGACACAGCTGAAACTACTGAATAGGTAGGTTAAGTATGTAAACTGTGAAAACAATATATTCAAAGACAACATCATTTATGAAATGTTTTGACTAGTCACAAAATACAACTCTTTGTAATTCACAAGTATCAAGAAGAATAAAAACATCCACGAGGTGATGTTACTACTCTGGAAACTGCAAAAGATCTAAAAAGGAATCACATGAAGTCCAGATCATGTGCTGAACTTGCTCCCCCAAACACAACCAATTCAGCAAAACGTATCTTCTTAATTTGAAGTAGTTAAAAATGGAAACCTAAAGTTGGATTTTAACCTAAACCTGTCCTTGGACATTAGGAGACTGCAAAAAAGACTAAAAGCTCCTAAACAACAAACTCTTGTTTTTTACTTTAACACAAGAGTAATAGCAATAAGTAATATTCACATCTAAGTGTTTTTAAAAACAATCAATCCCTACTGCTCAAGCTTCCAGGCTGCTTTTCAGTACATTAAACACTGTAAATCTTGCTGTTCCAAGTAAAATGATTTCTTCATGTTGACAGCAGATTGAGACCCAACTGACTAGGTGGGAGCAAAACTGTCCTGGATAAGTTCCTCCTGAGATTTAACCAGGAGGTTGAATCCAACTAAATGCATTTAGTAATACAGAATAGCTTGGCCTACCTTCTCCGTTGCAGTCAGAGCATACGGACTGCATCTGCTGAACCATTCCGGGAGCCAGCTGTCTGATCATGATACGTACACCTCTACCCCGGCAAGCATTACATTTCTGAACAGCTCCAGCCTTCCCTCCCTGCCTAGAATAGCAAGCACCAGTTGCATGAAAAGTAAGTTTTTCAGAAACATACGACAAAAAAAACACAACCAAACCCTACATCAGTAGGTTAACATTCCTAATCGCACTGTCAATTATAGTTAGGTTCTCTCCTCCCCCTTTGCCCCCCAAACAAAGCCCTTGAATAGTTCAGTTCCATCAACAGTATCATTCAAGTTCAACAATTTTCTAGTCTGAAAGCAGGCTCCAGTAAGTCAAATACTGATAAAGATCTGACATAAGAGATGCTTCATTACACTATGCGCCAACAAAGCAACCACAGAACTCAAAAATACAAACAAACTTACCCATTACATGCACTACAAAGGACATTCTTGCTAAGTTGTAGTTTAGTTGTCTTTCCATTATACAGATCTTCTAAAGAGACTCTACAAAACAAAGCATTTCTACTGGGTTATCATTTAACAACTTACTTCCACCATGTAATTAAAATATTTGCCTAGGACAAATTAAAGAAAAACATCTTTGTAAAAAGACGAAATCTGCTATTAAAATAAGATTTTAAAGCACCATTTTCACTTTCACAAGGAGTCATTAAAAACTATTCCATACATATGAATATACACGTGTAATATTGAACATAGTTTCAGAGAAAAGCTGCAATTTAATCAGAACAAACAGATAGGATTGCTTGTGTTTCTCAACAGGAAACGAGCTGATCTAGCATTTTAGGTTTTATTATATAGTCATAGTGGATTTTTTTTTTTTTCAGTTCTACCAGGCAGGTGAGAAACAAACCTCTCCAGACAGTCCTGACAATATTTATAGCATGCATACGTAAGAATACATACAGAATACTTACTACTGTATTGGGCTTTCCACACGAGATAGTTTAGTGGGGAGGGGTTAGCATGTCCCCAAGGCCACTTAATGATTTAGATTTATTCGTGTTTCAATTTTTTTTAGAAGCTCTTGAATACACTATCAAACTCCAATAACCTTCATCTATTGATAGAAGTTTATGAACACATTTAGTCTTTCTCCTACAAGGGTTTGTTAGTGGATAGAAATTTCAACTCAGTGTATTGAGAAAAGGTTGCCTGGCATCAGTGTTTACAAATAACAACAAAAGCAAAGCTAATTAATAATACAGCATGCAGTACTAGCTACTAAACTAAGCAAGCATGTCAAAGTAAACAGACTTTACTAAGCACGGTTTGCCAACCACAGGAAAGAAGCAGTTTAACTTAAGAACTTAGAAAGGACCTGCTCGGCAGGTACAAAGCCAGTCAGGGCTGCAAGCAGAGGTCTACAAAACACAGTTAGATGTGATATTCAAGCATGGCTTTTAAACAAACAAACAAACAAACACACACACACAAACAAAAAAAACCCCTAAACCCAAACCCACCACACACTTTTCCATTAATTAAGCAGTTCAACTTTAGTTCCAGTTGGTATTGCACTATGAATGCAAGTCAACTTAAGTCTTTCCAGAGCCTTAGTACCTCTGCTTCCCTAAGAATCCAGCTAATGAGTAATACTTGGTTGTTGAATGCTTTTTCAGATTAGAACTTCCAAACCTAATTAAGGAGCAAAACCAAGGAAAGTAATGCTAACAAAGTATATACAGGCTAATAACCAGGCAAAGCAAAGTATTAGGTAGTCCGTAAAATTAGCCAATCATGACAAGTAACTCGAGATGACTGCCTTCTGGGCTACACACGACACGCAGGTCTGAAAAGCAGGTGCAGACTGCAGAATATCTCAACCGAGAAGCGTATTACAAACACAAACTAGAAGAGTCAAGTACTGATCAGGAAAGCCTGAAAGTACAAATCGCAGTATCAAGATACTCACTTGAGTGGATGCATCATATCTTCTCCTCTTCTTCTACCATTACGACTTCTACTCTGACCACCCATGAAATTGAACAATCCACCACCAAAGATATGGGAGAAAATATCGTCCATTCCACTGCTTCCACCGCTACCTTCTCGAAGACCCTGTTCTCCATATCTATCATATAACTCACGTTTCTCTGGATTTGACAATACTTCATAGGCAAAGCTTATTTCTTTGAACTAGAAGAGGAACAGAATCAAAACAGTATATGATAATTTATAACTTCAAGGGAGCACTTTACTACTGTTTCTTGCCCAGCATGAACACCCAGTTAAGAAGGTATACAACGGAACAGTTTTCCACCCTCATTCTAATATGCAAGACTTAAAAGTCAGACTTGGGCTTAGCTGTGTTATCCCTTATCATAAAATATGACACTTTATTGTAAAACTTCATTGACTTTGTTCTTTACCGTGCCTAGCATAAGACAGTTTTCTTAAAAACAAAAATCCAACCAAAAACAGAAAACCCCCAAGTACACAATACTGCAGTAGGCAAAAAAAAACCCCAGTTACATACTAATGGCAAAGACTTCAAGATATGTTGGGCACTTAAAATATGCTAACAATTGAGCAACTTACTAAAATGTATATTAATGTGTTTGTCCTCAAAACAAATTAATACCTTTTCATAGTCATCTCTGCTCACCTCTAAGCAACCATTAGAACTTCAGTTCTGTTACAATCAGCTGAGTCAACTTAATCAACATTTTTTTAATTGTTATTAGTGTAACAAATCTAATACAACATTCCCACATATGTAATTTGTTTTATGCTGCAGCACTTTCAAGAACCTCCACACGTATTTTTCCATGTTGGAAAAAGTTGGAAAACTGACTTTTTCAAATATCTATGTAGATGCCAATGCCAGCTGACATCATCTCGGCAGATGAAGAGAGGTGTTTTTTCCCACAGCATTACCTTCTCAACCGATTTGACTCAGTCAACTGCTGCATTTTTTCACGAGGTACACTGGTAGATTTTGAGATTGGGAAGAAGTAGACAAGACAGGGTTCCCTCTCACAGTTATTATTTTTTAACAACTTGTAACAGCAATCCCGCAACACCTGTATTTGGTCCCTTAGATGCTACTGTAATAGTAAACTTCAGTAGTTTTAAAAAAAAAAAAAGGAAAGAAAAAAAAAGGTCTTACTTTGTCCCCTGCATTTGGATTCTTATCAGGATGGTATTCCTTGGCCAGCTTTCGGTATGCCTAGTTGAAAGAGGTACAAACTTAGTTTCAATTTTGATTCATCAGTTCTTTTCTGAGAAACTCAAGTAGTATCTCCAGAAAGAAAGAAAACCCTAATAAAGCAAAGTGAGAAAATGAGTGTTTTGAAATCACTCATACATTGAAATGGTATATAAAAAATTTTGACATTGCTATATGCATAAATTAAATACACTTGGATTTAAACATAACTACAGCACACAATAGCTAGAACTAGTTTTCCTGCTTATCTTAATTAACTTACAGGAGGAATCACATTGGACTTTCATTAAAATTACTTACTCTACAGAACCCACTCAAAACCTACAATATGACAATTTAAGTTTCAACCCGTTTGTCTTTCACCTATCACAGCAATACATTAACAACAAAATGGCTGCCTCAGCTTCTCATTCAACCCTATCAGTCAATCCTCACAATAATCACTTTATTCTTCCTTACCTACCAATAATGGAAGATTTCATCTCACTTTGAACTGAGTATATGAGTTACATGCACAGAAATGTACAGATCATTGCTTTCTTTTAACTTCATTGTTCTAAAACAGTAGGAGGAATAAGTACAGCCAAATCTCCAGATGAGATTTTTCAGAAAGTGCTTTTTTTGACCAGTACTTTGACTCTCTGGACCATTACTTTTTCTACAGCAGTACTTCATCTGTTTTGCTTATACTTTAGAGGATCAAAGCAAATAACAGGACAGGCAGAGACTTTTCCTACAATTTGCGTTTTTGACAGTAAAGACCTCAACTCTTCCCCCACTCCACCTCAACACCCCCAGTAACAATCAGGGGACAGATATTAATAAATTAAATGGTATACAGTCTTATGTTTTTTTAATTATACACATCAAAAAAGCTACAGTGATGCAACCGCAAACAACTGCAACACTGGTTCTTAGAGTGCATTTTTCAAAAGCTCTATTTCTGTAGAACTGAGATTCTAAAGTAGCTCTTTAGAACTACATTAAGAGAGCTTTACACACAAAGCTTTACAGAGATCACAACTTTCCATTTTGTACTGGAACAAGTACAATTCCTTTTGTTATCTGCAGTTACTTCTCTTAACTGATTATCTTGAAATACTCCATACTTCTGCATGCAATCAAAAAATAAAGTTTGATAAGGAACTAATGAAACAAAAATAGTGCATTGATATTACAAGCCAAATATTCTAAACCACAGTAAGCGCAAAGAACAAAAATCATAGGTCTTACAGAACAAATTACCCATCAGTAACAAAGCATAATCTTCCACAAACCTATATATCTAACAAAAATGGATTTGCCCCACATATTTTAAGGAGTCTAACCAAGAAAAAAAAAAAAACAAAACAGAACACTAAACTGAAAACCTACATAACATTATCTAATCAGGAAAAAAGGGGCTTGCGTGGCAATCTTTAAAAAGAGAGAGTGCTCATGTCCTTGCCGATAACAGCATTCCAGCTTAGAGCGATTCTTCAGACTACCCATGGCCCAAAAGGAAGCTACCACTATTTATTTAATCAGAAACAGACCCAGAATCAAGGTCTACACTAGCACCATATTTTAACTTGAATAAAAGTTAATTTAACTAATCAGTGTTAAAGCCTGTTCTCTCAGCCCCTTTTGACTAAGCTGTTCCCTATTTATTTTCACTTTCCTATACTGTTACCTATATATATGTTTAACCTATATAGGTTAAAATATCAGATTAATAAAGCATCCACGTGACCTCTCACTGACAGTAAGATATAGATGAACTTCTTGCCATTGCAGGTAGCTGGAAACTTTACACTCCATAAGTCTAATCCATAGCAATTAATATGGAGCAGCGCAGGTGATCTGAGTGGAAAACCGCTATCAGTTTCTCATTCATACAGGACACAGATACCTTTAAGGGAATTTAAAAATATATAAATAAAAAATTATTCTACTTGATTGCGTCTGGTATAGAGCACTAACTTCTCACCGCACACCTTCCACCTCTAACACTATTTCAACACTGCAATTGCCTATCCCTGCACAAATTAGGCTACCACACGCATGATGGGAACGCAGAGTTGTTACTGCCAGCACCACCCATCAGCGGAAGCAGGTCACTGCTAGTAAACTGTCTGGTTAATTATCCTCCCTCACGTGCAAATGGCCATTAAGCCCTTTTCCAAAAAAGTGGTTTATACGCTACAGGACGAAGCGGACGTGGCGAATCGTTACACGGACGACCCGGCTCCAGGTTTTCACCTCGCTTCTTTGTTTACCTTACCTTGCGGCTTTCGGCCGGTGAGGGATCGCGTACAGCAGCAAAACGAAACCTGACTAAGGCCTACACGTGGGGTAGACAATGGCTCCTGCGAGAATCCACCGGCCGGTCCTTCACGAGGATTTTTGCACCCCGTGAGCCTTCCGCCGGCCACCAACGCCGCTCTGCCGCGGGGGCGAGACGAGCGGAGAGTCCCGCCCGTAGCCGACGCGGGAGCCGGCGGCGCCGGGCCGGGGACGAGGGGCGCACGGCCGGGCCCCCGCTGCTCCCTCCTCCCGCCGGTCGCCCTTCCCTCCCCTCCCCTCCTTCCTCCGGGGCCCGCCCGCGGCCTACCGCGCTCCGGCGGCGCCCGC
>JAVJGG010000088.1:28716583-28732505 GCA_035590195.1 Aviceda cuculoides | reverse complement strand
GGCAGGGGGCGCTCGCGCCCAGGGGCTCGCGCCGCCGCCCCTAACGGCCGCGCCCGGGAGGCGGGAAGAAGCTGTGAGGGAAGGGACGGGACGGGCCGCGGGCGGGGGGGTGCTGAGGCGGCGGCGGCGGCGGACTGCCCCGAACAGGGAGGAGGCGGCTCCCGTCCTGACGTTTGAACCGGCAGAGAGGAGCGTCGCACACGGAAACGGCGTCCTCGCCTTTCTCCCCTGTCATTTCGAAGCCTGAAATTCCAGTGCCCGTGTGGGTTCTCCCCCGCAGCCCTCCTCCTGGCACGATTCCTCCAAGTACGTCACTGACGTTTACGGGGCAAGGGGCACCTATGCACCAACCTGCTGCCTCACTCAAGCACCAACGTGCTTTTTCTTCAGGGCGGCATTGCTAAGGCTTCGGTAGCTATAAATAGCATCGGTACCCATCTGCTCCATTTTTGCGTTTTGTTCCACTTCTGGGATCTTAAAAAAAAAAAAAAAAGGACCAGTTTCTATGCTAGGCCTAAAGCAACTCACAGGAGCAAAGCGCACTTGAGTGGTGCAGGGGCCCTGAGGCCCTAAGCGAGACGCCGCTTTCGGCAGGCAAATAGAAAGGCTGGTTGTGTTTAAAGAGAGGTTTGTCTCAAAGCCTGGGCAGGAGAGCAGCTACTGAGCCTTTTTCCTCAGGTGTGGTATCTTGGCCGTTAGCCCCTCATTAGGCAGGGTCTGCCCGAAGGCTCTAAAAGCTGTGGAAGGTACCTGGCTGAGGAAGATAGGATGGGGTCTTTGAAAGGGCAGAAAACTGATAATAGCTTAGTGGTCTCCCTATGGGCAAGTGTTAGAGGAGGTGCTCCTTGAGGAAGAGGTGAGCTAGGCTGAGCCCTGAGCAGAGTCTGCTGGGACTGGATTAGTGACCTGGCATGTGAGAGAGCAGAAAAGGTCCTTTGAAGTGATTCATGGATTTGTGGAGTAGAAATTTGAATAGGTACCTTACCTGAGGGGAGCAGAACTGACCACTCAAAGGCTTTTTTCTTCATTGTCTGTAGGGGGGTTCTTCATCTTTAGTTCCTTGACACAGTTTGTGGTAGCAATGGCTGTAGAGGGAAAAGTAGTCTGTTGGTGGCTTCTCTGCTCCTTCTTAGGCTGGTGTTCGTGGGGCCCTAAATTCCATCATTGTGTTTATTCAATCTGTCATAATCTGATTCAGTAGATGATGGTAATATCTGCCTCTGGTGTTGCAGGTGCAGCAGCAGTCAAGAGCTTCAAAGGAAAATGGAGACTAGTTTTGGAGGGAGACATACAGCGACAGGGCAGAGAAGAGCTACTGGAAAGATAGTCCCGTGGACTGTAATTATTAGTTTGGTTCAGAGATGTGCAGAAAGAAAAAAAGCCTCGTAAGGAGAGGTATGTTACTTTGGTATTTTTGTAGGCTGGGTGTACAGCCTTTGGTAATTGCATGCTTTAACTTATGTGGCTGAAACCAATAAGGCTTCACAACGTGATTTACCTGTGTTTTGCACTGCCTGGCTTAATCTTTTATTTTGGCAAGGCTGAATTCAGCTGCTCTAAGAGCTGTTTGACATGGATACCTGGTTTGACTATTTTGGATTATGCTCACTTACATATTGATATGTTTCTAGAGAAGGGGGTTTGGTTTTGGTTTTGACATACAGGATTTTCTTTTTAGTGGGCAGTCAGGTAGGAAGAAAAGTTAGGAGTGTGTGGAGGACCACTTCTTTGCCCTACAAGTTAGACTTAACATTTCAGGAGTTAAGCAGGGTCAGCGGGACTGATATAAGCAGTATTTAAAATACCATAGGATAGCATTTATATGTATTGTTGCATTGGGAAAACAAAAAAATCTAAAGACCTAAGAAAGTGGCCTAGCGCAAATCAGTGGGGTGCCATTCATATCTATGCCTGTAGGGATGAAGTTCAGCAACAGTATGATTCAGCCTGGACTTACCTGTCCTGTGAGCTTAGTGGCTTGTTTGCAAGTCAAGCCAGAGTGTGAGCCAGCAGATTGATGGCTACTGAGCATGGTAGGTGAACTTGGTGTATCAGCTTGAACCCAAACTAAGGAGGCAGTTTAGAAGCAGTGTTTGTATACTTTCTTCTCACTTGCCAAAATATCCTTGTTACTACAGGCCTGTTTTATGTCTTAGACAACCAAACCATGCAATAAAGAATAAGAAAACTCCTCTGGGATGAAACTTAACATTTTATTTTCAAGTGATGCTAAAGAATCACAAGCTTGATTGATTACCTTTTTATTAAATTAAAATGCAGGTAAATAGCAAGGTAGAGTTTCCTCTTCCTGCATACCAATTTTAAACATTGACTTCTGAGCTGTACTGACAGAACATGTTGGGCACGCAACTGAAATGTTGTGTCTTCCCCCACTTTTTTTTTGTTAACATTTGCACGTCGTCTTTGTGTTCTTTATATGTCTCTTCCAATTTTTTTAGTTGTTTCCCTCCTCTTACAGATAAGAGCTTTTTCATTTAGTTTCTGATGTTACTATTGTCACACAATGTGATGAAAAATAGTTGTGATATGAAGTTTTCTTTGTTTTTAAATAGACTGCACAACTCTCAGCTCTTTGAGGTCTTGTTTTAGCCTTACACAGGCACTAAAAGGGATCATTCAAATTCAGTTCTTGTTTCAGGCCTTTTTTGCTTTCTTTATATGAAACAAATTTAATTTCTTTTTTAAGATGAAACATTTTACATGCTTCCTTAGAAAGCAAATAAACGTTGATTATGCTTATCACTGGAGAATCGGAAAGAGATCAGTTTCATGTTACTGCAAAAGAAAAATGAACCCTCTTCAAGTTTATTTATCAAGTTATTTTGTGTTTAACATGGTCTTAACATGAAAATATGAGCAGGTATCGCAGACTCCTGCTTATATCTAATACTATACAATGAAGTTTAAATTTTAAAAAGTGTTCTATACTCCTGAAGAAGAATGCATTTACATTGTGGGGAAAAAAAAAAAATTACAGGCCCTACATGGCCATTGCTTTGAACCTCTTTGGTATCAACTTTCATCAGATAAGGCAGTTGGTATATTGTGCACACTGTCTGATTTCTAGAACTTTTCAACTGTGGAAAGAAAGCAAGCCAGTAAAGAACAAAGAAAGAACCTGAAACTTGTAGAGAATTTTAAGACTCACTAACTGAAGAGCCTGCTAGGAAGTGGGCAGCTGCCTGCACTGGCAGGTGTAGCTGGCACAACAAGCAGGACTTTTGTGCCAGCCATCTGTCTGTCCCCTTGCTGGTCAGAAAGAGCACCCTGCCTGCCCCCACCCAAATTCTCAAGACTAGGGAAGCGGGCTTGAGTTTTGTGATTATGGTCAGAACAAAACACTTAGTTTATTGTCCTGCCCCAGCTGTGGTGATGAAACCCAGGGCTGCCTGACAGGTACCTCTGTGCAGCACCAGTAATATGAGTTGCATACCTCATTCCTTTTGCCCTTTCCTGGCCCTCATTTTGGCTGTCCTTATGCCTCTGTTTTCCATCCCAGTCTCCTCCCAAATAAACAACCCACCCCTAATTACTTGTTCCCAATTGGTCCCAGTTTTGTTACATCCGTACTCGGATTTGGGTTACTTACATAGCCTCAGCCTTACATGGTATTACTGATATGGTTACCTCAGTGCTGTTGGCCTTGTATGACTTTACACCCTGAAAGGTCCCTAGTAGTCCCTTCCAGTTATCTCTGACGTCTGGCAATTTCTCCTGTAACTCCCCCTTAAGCACCTGTGGGATCCGGCCACCCTCGCAGCACTATTTGTAACTTTTGTTGCCATCTCATAGTGTTATTTGTAATTCCTAGTGATGTTTTTTTATGTCACGTCCAGTAGTTTTCCACAGTTTGTTCAGTTAACTGAATCACATACTAAAACCTTGTCAGTGGCCTGTCATTTGCCTGCAACCCTAATTGAGCATAGTTGAATAACTGATAGAAAACTAGAATATTAAATAGTTGCTTTTAACTGAGTTTTTGTTCTCTTTTTATATATAAACTGCTATGCATTTTTTCATTACAAAATGAAAGTAGACATCAGCGAAAAGGGACACATCGGTAGGTAGTGTCATTAACAAGCTCAGAACTCGTACTGTAGAAATCTGTTAAGGGGGAGCACAGAGGGGAGATAGCTTAAGTTATTTTCTTTCTGAGTTAGCAAGAAGAACAACTTAGGAGCTCCACATTTTTAAACCAATTTATCCAGGCAGTTGGGCTCTACTAGATTTTTCCTTCTGAAGGGTATGTGACAAATCTTTTTTTCTTGCAAGTGAAGTGTTTTGAGTTTGGATCTAGGTTTGGGGGGTTTGGGGTGTGGTGTTTTGTTTTTGTTACTCAGGGAAATTATTATACTTTTTTTGCCTGCATACAAGCTGTTGTCAGAGATTACAGAGATGCCAACAGATCCCATGTTAGCAACATGGGCGGGGGAAAGGCGTTTTTTTAATTTTCTCCTCACTGACAGAGGTTTCTGTGGGATGAACAAATGGTGTTCAGTGTTATGTACAGGCCTCTTTGAAGATTGGGAGGGGATCAGAAAAATACACAAAGAAAATTCATCAATTTTATCTTTTCCCAACAAACTCTTGGTCAGGTACCTTCCTCTGTGAGCCAGAGCAACATAAATTGAAAGTTTCAATACTAGTTTGGCATACAGTTTCTGAGCTAAAGTTATGAAGTACTAAGATTATCAGGCTGAATTTGTAATGGTCTTTAGCAAGATGGAAAGCCTTTTTTTTCTAAGCTCAGGAGAAAGCTCAAAAGGATTGTTATTTTATCCTATAGTAGGAGCTGGATGAGTAAATAAAAAAAAAAAGGCATATTTCATATTTTTGAAAATAAAAAACAAAAAAGTGTGTGTGTGCATATATGTATTGAAAAATTGACATTGCAAGAAGTTTCCTTCTTCATTTGAGTTGCAGCTACTGGGAACCCATATCAATGATTCTCTGTAAGCATTGTACTAAGCAATGTCTTAGAATAAACTGTGTATTTGCATCTGTGCCTATGTCTTAACACTGGATAAGCATTTAACACAGTAAAATTTCAGCTCATTATTCTAAACACAACTCTTATTATTATTTGACGCTTTCATTATCTTGTGTATTTGCTTGGCTTTTCTTGTCTGTTGTTCCCTGTGCTAAAACTGTGCTTTGGGGGAATTTTTATGGACTGCAGAACTTATTGCAATAGGAGCCTGATACAAGTATGTTATATGAATGTCAATAGTAAGCAAAGATGTGAAAATTAGTTTGGATAAGGAATCAAAGCTTTAGCTTTGAAACAAAAATAAGTGTTTTTTTAGAATTTTTTCTTAATACCTTTTAAAGAGATTCATTTAAGACTTGAGAACATTCGTGGGAAATTTTCAGTTGGAAAAATAAACCTTTTTCAAATTTTAGGTTATCCAGTGAGAGAGAAACACAACATGGTTAACTGGCAAAGAGAGCAAGGAGTGAATACTGCAAAAATTTATTCAGAACTCAAATATACACCTGATTTTTTACAAAATAATTTCTAAATTTCAAAACTATCATTTGTTTCAAAAAAATCCCTACAACCAACGAAAACCTTGGCTCAAATACAGTTTTGGAGGAAAAGGAAAAATCATCAAAATCAATGCTGAAAAAAAATCAGTCAGCCCTGTTGCGGTCTCTCTATTATTTAAATTCCTGAATGAGGTCCAGCTTCCTTCTTTTTCTAATGTAAAGATCTCAGTGTTACTGGGAATCATACTAGACAAAAAGTTTCTGATAAGGTTTGTCTTTGTAAAAAGTGTTTCAGTTTATTAGGACGTATAGTGCATATAGCAGCTGAGATGCGAGTAAGACCCTTGACATGGTGTGAAGTGGCCTTGCCAACTGTTGTTCTTTTTAGTTATCATGTTTTGTAATATAATTGAGTAACACTTGCATTCACTATATTTATATGAGAATTTTCTTTTTTCCAGTGTGCAGCAAGTCCAGTAGTATTTGATACAAAACGAGTTCCTGAGCTGTAAGTATCTGATCTCTTAATTTTACTAACAATTTAAGTTCACTTGCACTCTGAGAACTCTTTATATGCATTACTCGGAAGTCCTGCTGGTTGCGTAGACTTTTGCCCTTAACTCTGTGTGGAGTGGAAACCAAAGGCATACTTAGGATAAAGGCTACATTTTGCAAAACACACGCAAAACCACAATCTGTTATATTTTCATGCTTAAAATTTAGATGCAACTAAACTTCACATATTCTTGAACTATACACTTTTAACAATCTGTCCTGTTAGGTCCTGTTTGCTGTAATATGTGCAGCAAACATCCACTGTGAAGAAAAATACATTCTTGTTTCCTACTTTGTGTTGTGACTATTTTTTAACTGAATGACTATTCTCGACAAATGGCTTCATTTCAGAGGGGAGTAACAAGGACATTTTCTTGTCACATAAACGTAAAGATACTGTTGTTATACCTCTGTATCTATTTACATTTTTCCTGAAGTATGTTGCAACTGTTACACAATAGACTAGGCCCTCTAAATATAAGGTGAGAAGGTGACAACTGAAGTGAGGAGTGGTAGCTAGGCAGTGCTGAACAGACTGTGCAAAGGTTTAAGCAATGGTGAAAGAAACCATTGGAGAAGGTGACTGGGGACAAACAACTGTTGCTTCATGTTTACTTAGAAAAGACAACTTATTTCTGAAAATCATCCTTAGATAATCCCTAAGCAGTCAAATTGGATTTAATTCTTTCCAGATGCAGTTAAAATACAGGCGAATAATGACTGGCTTGTGAGCCACAGAAGTTGGGATAGTGTGCAGAAGCCTTCTTTATATTGCCAGATCTACCTTATGCCATTATGGGTTTTTTGAAGGAAAGAGAGTGAGTGTGTGTAGGTGTGCTGAAGAAGGAAGTACCTACGTGGGTGGTGGAAGCAGGGGAGAATGGGCATTGGGGAATGAAGAAATACTATACAGTTTTAAGAATGCTTTAGCAAAAAAAAAAAAAAAAAAAAAAAATCTGCCTTCTTGAGGTAATAAGCTGCTGCTGAATATGTCCATCTGCAAGACGGTATACTCTTTTAGAAGAAAGGAGGCAGCACAGGTGCAGATAACTAGCTTTTTATATTTTGAGGCTGGACATATATAAAATGCAATGGAAGTATTCTGTAGAAGCAATCATCTATTCACTCAACAGCTTATTTATTCTATAGAAGAAACCGTAACTGTTCATTAGCCTACCAATAATCCGTCAGTCAGTGGCTGTCTTAAAAGAAGCCAGTCCAGCTTTTGACAGAATCTTGTCCTTGAACAAGGTAAACACATTCCTGAAAGCTGTTACTGAATTCCAACTTGATGATGGCTTGTGACTGACCATTTTCTCTATGCTTTGAGCTTATATTTGTAATTAATCTTACTACAGCCAAGAGTAAAATTATTGCTAGATCAACACTTTTATAATCAGTGTTTAGGAAATGCATAAGGAATTTATTAGAAACTGTTGAATACCAGCTTTTTATAAATATTTTCCATTGCACATGCTCTCTCCAGTTATATCGTGTCTCAGATAAAATAGTTTACATGAAATACTTCACTACAGTTATTTCCATGAGTGCAAAGACTGCAGAACAAGTAACAGGGAATAATGCTTCACCTTCAGTTATGAAAGTATCCTCATTTCCTTTCTTCATTTATATAGCCAAAATTTTGATGACTAGAGTTATGTGTTACTTTGGAGAGAGATCATCTGGTAAAAGTTTTATGTACAAGATAGATCTTTGCATTTAGATAAATGCAGAGGATTGTCACATTTGGAGCTTTCCAAAAGGAAACAATTTTGCAAGATGTGGCAGTATTTCTTGACCAATTTGAGTGCTATTTCAAAGCTGTGCACTAAAGGGCACATCTATCCTCATATATAGATTTTTATGAGTTTGTTTAACCATCCACCAATATCTATGACATTATTTGTTTTAGTTCTAAAGGTTACTTTGTAATTTTAGCTTCAGTCTTGCTCCAGTCGATCTCAATTTTACTGTTGATTTCAACAGAAGTGGAAGTCTGGAGATTTACCAAATGTCTGTCTTAAGATTTACCAATTTGAAACATGTTTGAATAACTAGTTAAAATGGGAATAGCTTTTTATCTGTCACTGAATTAATAATGTGGACAGAGTATCTGAAAGTATGAGATGTCTGCCTTTCAGCTACCAACAAACCCTTTAGCCTTCGGGAACAATATGTGACTTAGTGGAGAGAAATATTAAAATTGTCTTGCAGATCCTCTCTAGTATTAAAAGCAGAAGTTGTTTGTTCATGTATCTATTACCTTTGTACTCTGGGAAAATGTGAAAAATAACTGTGTTAACTTGTCATCATACTGCTTCACTCGAGTAATGACTCATTTCTGACCTCTTATGAGAGGTTTGGGAAGGGGGAAAAGTGAAGAAATAGAATATCTTCCTGTGTTATTTAATGACCTTTTTTTTTGTAATTCAAAGTGGGGAAAAAAAGCCAGAATAAAAAATGAAATCGTTGGTGAGAAACAGTAATGCTTAAGATTTTCAGACTTACAGTCCTCAAAGATGGCTCTGATGATTTGGTCACATGGTTCATGTAGAAGATTGGGAGATTTAAGATCATCTAATCAAACTTTCCCTGAAGTAAAGGCTAGCTTCCCTTATTTTCATCTAAGACTACTTGTGGTATTAAGCTGCTGCTCTAACAACGTGCCCCGGTTATGCATTTTGGTTAGTGTTTTAACAGAGCACAGTGGTTGTCACTTCCATGAGATAACTGCAGTGTCTCCAGTTGAAATGTGAATTGCAAATGAAACGGGAAAGGGGAGGAGCCCAGGCAAAAGGGGACTGCCAAGGGAGTCTGGCTTTTTTGTGTGTGCAACTTTCCTATCTTTTAAATGACATTTAAATCATCTGCATTATGTTGGACATGCAACCCAGCATATCAGCAAGGTATTGGAAACGTCTTCCTCTCTGTGAAGAAAATGGCAAGAGAAAATACAGAAATGATTAGGGCCACTTTGTTTATCTCTGCAAGTAGATAGCCATTGCACCACCCCTGCAAGTTTCCACCAACATCCTGGCTCAGTTTCCTCTAGCACAGCTGCCTCTAGGAAAGTACCTGCAGCCAGGTTTTTTGCATCTGAGCCTCGTTAAACTGGAGATGAGGGTCATTTACAAAATACCTCTTGCCTACTAGAGGTCTGAGGCTTGAGAAACATAAGACTTTTTTCAAGGTCAGAGCTCTTACTGGAATGCTTTCTAACAGTCTCTGATTAAAGCTAAGAACAGTTCTTTAAGATCAAATGCCAAAAAGACTGCCATCATCAGGTGGTAAGCTTTGTGTTACATTACGTGCTAGTGGCTCCCTTCATGAAGAGTCTGTGGTAAAGGGCTTTAACTCTTGTCTCTTGCTGCTTATTGAAGCAGGAAAACTTTTTTTTCTGTATCTCAGAAATTTGCCATGTGGAGGTTAAGCAGAGGCAAACTGGGTCTGTGTTGGGGAATGTACATATTCCTAGTACTGTGTCAGAAGATCAGGTAACATGCTGCTGAAAATAGTGTAGGGTGGCCATGCTGTCTTGCAGAAGTCTTCCTGTGGTGCCAGAGAAGCAGTCAGCCTAGTAAAAGCACAAGTATTGTGGTTCATCTTGGGTATCTTCAGAGAAACTTCTGAACTTTGAAATCTATTATTTCTATCAGTAAAGAAATTAATCCCCCTAAAGCAAGAGTAAATGGGCATACTTTGTTTCTGAATAAAGCTGAAGTATGCAGCTCAAAGAACATTCTCGTTCCTTTCTCATTTTTATCAGCAAAACTTGAAAAAAGGGGGAGAAGGGCCTAGTGTTCAACGTGTGGCACTTTTCTAAATCTAAGGTGGTGGTGGTTTGGGTTTTTTTAAACAGCGTATGTGTTGTGAGATTTTGGGATGCTGCTGACCTCAGAGTTGAACTCAGTTGCCTTAAGCTTATGAACCTCCTTACCTTCTGGTTACTATTTTGTCCCCCTTAATTCTCGTCTCCCTTCGTTAAAGGCATTATTTTTCCTCTGTGTCGGCATTCCTGTAACGGCCCAGCGGGAGGACGGCCGTAGGGAAGGGAAGGGAAGGGAAGGGAAGGGAAGGGAAGGGAAGGGGAGCGGGGCGGCGGGAGCCGTCCGGCCTCTCCAGCGCGGTGCCCGGGCGCCGCCTCTCTTGCCGCGAGAGGGAGCGGTTGCCTCGCACATGGTTTTACTCCCACCCGTCCGGGCCTGGAAGGTGCCTCCGCTTCGAAGTTTTCTTTGAGAAAAAACAAACAAACAAACCCAAAACTTCACTTTGTCAACCGAACGGTTTTCATTAAAATTACTCCACTGAAATTGTCCGTCAGTTGTGGCACAAATATCGGGATGTTGAATTGTTTCCATAGTAATTTGAAAATAGGCGCTCAGGAGCACAATCTATTAAACTGACAGTGAATGAAACTGGGAATAATTTTAGTAATTATAGTGAGTTTAGTGGGACTTCTGTGAATTCAATAATGTGTCAGGTTGAGCAAAATCTGCTCCAAACCGCCTGGGCAGACAGCTCTGGCTGTTGGTTATATTGTACTACATGGGAAACCTTTTTGAATACAACCCAGTGCTTCCACTTTGGAGCTGGTGACAGCAATAACAGCGAGAAGAGTAAGGTCATACTTTCAAAAAAAGGAAGATAATACAATTTGAAACCTATAGGTAACAGCTGAAAAGGAGGAAAAAAAAGATTTGTAAATGGCAGACAAATTGAAATCAGAGGCTGACTTATATTTGCTGTACATCTTGCAGTAAGAGGAAAGTTTAGGTAAGTGCTGTGTCATGGAGAGCAGCAGCCAAAGTTAAGTTTTCTGTTTCATTTAATGCCAAGTTGTCACGACTCAGACTGGACAGACCAGGGAGTCATGTTTAATTTGAAATTCCCTCAGGCTGAATTAAGGTGAAACGACACCAAACGATCAGTTAAAGATTTTATTCATGGCAGAAGTAAACTGAACTGGGGAGGTGTTGGTAGTAGGTGGCAGGGTTTCTCACAACAGGAATTGGCATAAAACTACTTCTGTAAACCAGGTAACCATATACATCAATTCAGACAATAAGGAGATCCCTCCCATTGAGTCACTAGATTCAGAGCACACCCCCTTGCTTTCCAGACTCCTCCTCAGAGAAGGGCCCAGGGATGGCTGGATCCACTCTTAGTCTCAGACTTGGTCAGCGGTTTATGTCTTGAAACGGATAAGGTGTAGGGATTGTGGAAAAGGAAAAGGAAAGAGAGAAGAAGACAAGCAAGAGAAAGGAAGAGAGAAAGATTTCACTGGTGCTGGGTCCAGCGTTGGTTCAGTCAGCCGACAGGTCCAGTTCCAGTGGGCTTGTGCGCCTGGGGCTTCAGTTTGTGTCCTTTTATCATCCTTGCCTCTCCCTCAGATGGACTCATCAGGTTAATGAGCAGTTTGTGAGCCTTTGGGTTTGAGGGTCATTTGTGGAGGAGCTTCTCCTTCCCTGCAGACGTGGCCAGTGTTTGATCTTTGTATCAGAACAGCTTATCAGAACAGGGAGCTGGGCACCCCCCAGCACGCCCTCCCTCTCCTGTTGCTGATATCTGAGCTGACGGGCTTTTCACCTTGGTTCCTTGCTGTGCAGGGTTTGTCTTTAAGCAGAACTTGCCCCACCACAATGTTTGAGACATTAACTCCTTCAGTCTCTCATAGTAGAATAGCTCTGCCATGAGTTACTTAATGAGAGGATGAAGCCTCCTGCGTCATGGGAGGGGAAAGAGCCACCATCTGCCCCGCAGCTGGGAAGAGGGTCTTCTGGCAAGGCAACTTTGAGCACTTTTTAAAAATTATTTTTAGGTTCAGCCATCTAAACAAACATGCCTTTCATAGCTGGTTTATACATTCACATAGGACAAGAGTTAAGCATCCCTTTATTGCATAAACATAAAAGCAGTCACTGCTCACCAGGCAGCAGAACAAAGCATATGAAGAAGCAAACATGGTTTCAGTATTCTGGATTCAGCCTTCGTTTTGAAAAAAGGACTCGTGACCTAAATGGCAAAACTTCCCTTTCCTAACTGGCTTTCGAACCCATTATTTCCTCACAGAGATGCTGCCTGCATCTTTCCTAGACTGTGTTTGATCTAATACCTCAAAGGATAATAAGAAAAGCCATATTCAGCCAGGCTAGATGTCCATACATTTCAGCACCCTATCTCTCACACCAGCCAGGAGCAGATCCTCAGGTAAATTTAAAGGAGCAAGGTCATGTTTCAGTATAGTTGTCTCTGTCAGCCAGCTGTACTACCCATCTCAGCAACTGTGTCCTAGTTATAAGGCAACTGCAATTATGCAGGTATTATAACTAATATAGTGCGAAGAGTTTTGAGCAGGGAAGACACAGAACACTCAATATGAGATCCTGCAAGTGTCTTCAATCTTTATTTCTAACAGGGTTCTTTTATATGATTCTTATAATATATGCCTACTAGTTATTCTCTAATTGGTTACATGGTTAAAAGTTACATTTACATACTCCACCTACTTGTGGTTACAGACTACACAGTTTCTACATTTCTTCAACTACAACTTCCCTTCACAAAGTTCCTTGTTCTTGTCAAGGACACTGCGTCCTTGAGTGTCATTGGTCACTGCTGTCTTGTTTCAGCAAAAATCTTCTTGTTTCAGCAAAAATCTTCTCGTTCGCACAACGCCTCCATAGATCTGTGACCTTGTTCTGTTAACCATTCCCTAACAATATAGCATTCATTAATTTTCATATTTTCTACACTCAGATAAGAAACAACAAAAGAATGACAGAAGGTAAGGGAAGGAGGGAAAGAGGATGGGAGGAAGGACAGGATGAAGGAGAAGAAAGAAAGAGACAAAAAGAGAGAGAAACCCTAAACTTTGGTAAGTCCTGTTAGGACAACAAAATCCTGAGACGGGACTATGCAAGTAAATGGTTGAAACTCCACCTGTAATGCACTTTTGCTAAGCATTGTTTCTACTAAGCCATCAGCCTTTAAGTTCTCTACTTGCATTGCAGTAGTGCAAAGTCCTTACAGTGTTAACAATAGCCAGCACCTTTCTACCTTACTAATATGCTGCTTTTAATTCCCCACACTCATCCATTTTCCATAGCCTCCACTCCATACACCCTCATTCTTCACCATTGGTGATCCTGAGAAAAGAGTTGCTGCTTATGTAGTGATTTAGCAACCCTTGACATAGGAATTCAGGTTTTTGACCTTGCAGTTGTCTCTCCAGCCATGCCTGGAAAAGAAATACATGATGTAATTTGAGGAGTTAGATAATGATTGAATTTTTTCATGATTGATTTCATGAATGATTGGTTTATAAAACCAAAGTTGGTTAGTCTTTGAGTTTTGGGTGAAGAAAGCTGGTCATGAAAGATATGAATCAATGAAAATTGTGATGAGCTCAATCTAGGGAGCTGGGGGGAAGGGGAAGGAAACAAAAGTGAGAGCTCTGGGAGGAGAGGGAAATTTATGGGGTTAGAGCAGGTGCTGGGAGATGGAACTCCTCAGTTTTCCTTCCAGCTCTGGGAGAAGGACTATGCTAAACTTAAGCAAATACAGCTTCTCATTCATTGCCTGCCCCCCCCGCCCCAGTCAATAGCAGGATTTTCTTTTGTCTCCTCTGCACACTCTTCCCCAGTGCCCACTGCAAATATCCTTACCAGGGACTGAGGCCATTAGCCTCTTAAGCAATATTCTTGGCACACTGAATATAATCCTCTTTATTATCAACTTGAAATTCTGTACAGAAGGGAGAAAAGGTCAGTATGAAGGAAAGAGGGGTAGAGGGAGAGCAGGGATAGATGGGCAGAGGGAAAGGTGTTATTCAGGAAGGGTAGGTGGGTTACTGAGGAGATGGATGAATTGAAGGACACGTGGAGAGAAATGCCTAGAGCAGCTGCTAGGCAGATGTCATGGACAGATCAGGGCGCTTTCATAGAGTGGACAAAGAAAGGCTCTTTGTTCTGTCCCACCACTTACTTGAGCAACTGATATGGCAGACATTCTTGGATCCATGGGTCTTGCCATCCTCACACCAGTACTGACTGTTGATCTGGAAGATCCCATAGTCCCTGCTCACACCATTGTCATGAATGCTTTAGTATTGTAGCTGCTCTCATGTTTCACCAGGCAGATCCCTGCAGGAGGAAGAGAGAGCCTAGAGAAGGAATATCAAGGTATGCTCAGGGTAAATAAGAGTAAAGAGATGAAGGGATCAAGGATGAATGAAGAGCTGGAGAAGTAATTAAACTGGTGATATCACAAGTCTGAGAAATGGATGGATAAATGCTTGGGAGGATAAAGCTCTGGATTGGTATTTGTTGTGTAAGCAATAGAAGGGAGCAAGGAAGGGGATGAGGAAGAGTGATGATGAAGTCAAAGGAATGGAGGGACAGAATAGTACTGCTGGAAGATTACAAAGAAGCTGAGAAGGACAAGGATGCTATAGGCAGAGAGGTGCAATGGGAGCTCATTATACTCACAGTCAGCTACAGTTTTGCCCACAAAGTCCTCAGAGCAATGCTGATGTAAGATCTTCACCAAGTCACATCAGGGGATGACTTTTCCTTGGGAGCCTGGCAGAGCCAGGCCAAGGAAGACAAGAAGAAAGCCAAAGAGCATTGACTTTCTCATAATGCAGTCCACAGCAACGAAGTGCCAAAACAATTTGAGCTGTCTGTCTGTCAGGACTGCCGTCAATGCCAGCCTTTTATTCCTGCTCCCAGAAGGAGGAGTAACTGGCTAGTCAAGCATGTCAGGAAGTGTGGGAGACCTTTACAGGAATGAGCCAGTAAGGAAGTTAGCCAAGAGCCGAAGACAATTCCTGGGGGATGCCAGTACCTATTTCACCAGCCCTGCAAGGCTGGGGCATGTGCATGGCACAGACAATCCAGCAATCCCCAGCATGATATTCCAAAGGCCAGAAATCAGGGACAGAGTTGCCCCAGGAAAGAAATTTAGGGATAGCATTGAGGTTATGGTTATGGTTGCCATAGGAGTTGAGCTGGGATTTACCTATGAATAAAGGCTGGGAAAACCCCAAGAGTCACATTTACAGTAACGTAAAAGACTGAGTTTACAATTAAATTATAGTTATCTATGGGTTAGGACCAGCCTTAGGTTTATTCCATTGATACAATTTAGAATTGTCCCATGATTTGAGGGTAGGGTTGCTATAGAGACCATTTTTGGGTAATCACAAGAACTGAGGTTGCCACAGGTTGCTCTAAATGAGGGTTTGGCTACACATGCATTAATTTTAGGATACTGTAGTTACCAAATCTTGAGGCAATCACCAACTTGGTGGTTGGGGTTATGGACATTTCATGGATCAAAGGCTGTAGTTACCTTGTATGTGTGTCGTAGTTTAACCCCAGTAGGCTGCTAAGTCACTTGATCTCTCCCCCCGCTCCCTGGTGGGATGAGGGAGAGAATCAGAACAGTAAAAATGAGAAAACTTGTGGTCGAGATAAAGACAGTTTAATAGGTAAAGCAAAATCTGTGTTCACAAGCAAAGCAAAGTAAGGAATTAGTACACTACTTCCCATCAGCAGGGAGATGTTTAGCTACATCCAGGAAAGCAGTGTTTCATCACACGTAACAGCTACTTGGGAAGGCAAATGCCATCACTCCAGACATTCTCCCCTTCCTTCTTCTTCCTCCAGCTTTTATTGCTGAGCATGATGTCACATGGTCTGGAATATGATAGCATATTTCCATATATTCTGTATGGTATGTAAATATTTTGATGGTTTTAATATTTTGTACCAGCTGTAGAAACTGGTTTGCTGCTAGGTGACTGTAAAAGTGAGATTTGGTAAATAATTATTAGAAATCTTATACTAACACTATG
>JAVJGG010000088.1:28673681-28707083 GCA_035590195.1 Aviceda cuculoides | reverse complement strand
TGATTAATGCTTTATAAATCTCTATTATCTTGACAACTTTATATGTTAAAATGCAGTCCTTGTTTGTATAAGTATTAGTGGTTTAGAATTCAAACTTCTTGAAGTGACTGCTTCAGGGGAACAGCAAGATCCAGTTGTGGCCTTTTATTTTAGCAGAGGTTAAAAAAATAAAATACTCTACTGAAAACTACTCATAGGATTGCATCATCCAAGTCTGAGATATCTATAGATAAATGTTACAATTACCTTCTAGTCTATTTGTATATTTATTCTCTGTCTGTTCCAAATCTGAATACATATCCTATAGGAGGAAAACAGCTTGGCCCAAAAAACTGTGATACATGATTTTCTGTAGTGCTCTCAGTCACTGCACTGGGCTGCTAGGTCACCTGGGAAAAAATGGAACAGAAAGGTCTGTTGTGAGCTTACTTTGCAGTCCTGTCTCTGCTCACTGCATACTTTTGAGTAGCTTTCTCCAGCTGAGGTGCACAGATAATGACTATATCTTTCTGCCCCTATGTGGACTTTGGTAACTATCGCATTCTTCCTGAGTCTGCTTCAGATCTTTGAAGTGTGTTTTTCCAGCATTCTATAAATTCTAGATCTCCTTTAACTTGAATGAGGCAGGGAAGGAGAGAGTACAACTATTGCTGATAAGCTGTTTACTGTCATATGCTTTGTTAGTTCAGTTTCCTTTTTCATGTCTCAGTATTGTTTGTAGCTTATCTCTAAATAAAGCTGAATCAAGAAAAAGAAAACAGACAAATAGCAAAAGGACTGGTTTTATCCACTTTTGCTTTAAAACATCATATATATTTTGGGGTTGCTATAGTGCTTAGGATACGTTTTTTTCACAGTGCACAACTCGGACAGATGTGATATATGGTGCTTCGACAAAGCAAAGACTAATACTCAGCTATCGTCTCTAAAGCTTATGTTTGAATGTTGGATACATTGAGACAGTTTTGTCAGGGTTGTCTGAAAGTAAAATTTTTAAAGTAATAGGGATGGGTAATGTTATATTCTAACTATATTAGAGCAGCATTGGTAAAATTTGCTAGAAATGGCTCATAGTAGTCCATATATTTTTTTTTTCATTTAATACAATATAATTTGGAGGCATTGTTTTTACAGGAAAAAAAAGCAGAATCACATCTAGTACCCAGTTTTATGGGAAGAAAGAATTGAGGAATTGAGGGAGGTGAAGGTAAAGCAGATGGTGCCTGTTTTTAATTTCATTGAGCTATTTATGTAGTTTCAGTAAGTAGTACTGAATGAAAAGAGCAGGGGACCCCACGTTTACAAATGGATTTTTACTTTTTGTGCAATTAGCAGTAACTATTTTGTTACACTGATCATGCATAGGATGTTATAAAAGAATTATAAATCCCATGAGGAGGTAGCAAACTCCTATGACAAAAACAGTCCTATAAGTAAAGCATCACTCTGATACTACTCAAAAAGATAGTAGTCGTGACCTCTTGCTTGGCGGTGTGGGTAAGACTAGAATAGGGTAATGTGGGCCCAAAATGCCTACTGACAAGAGAAGAAAGCCTTGTCCTGTGCCACTCTTCCTGCTGTTCTCTGTAGCAGCCCCCTGCTGCTAGGTTTTCCAGAAGCTGACAGATATGACTGAAAAGTTTTTTTTTGTTTTGTTTTTGTAATATACTTTTCCCTAAAGGAGCCACATTATTCTATGATCCTGTGGAAAGAAAGAGAGCAGGTTCTTAGAGGGGGCATATTTTCCTTATGGATGTGGAGGCATTCTATAGAATTACTGCACTGGACTCACTTTTAAGGATGAGACATTGGGGGAGTGAAAAACCTCCAAGCTATAAAAAACCCCCACAAACTCACCTGTCAGGATCTCTGTGTAGAGTTTACCACTCGCCAATATAGCAGATAGCCGCACCATAGCGGGTTTGCTGCCTCAAACAGCCTCCATGTTAGGCAGCCACCTGCTTTGCCCATGCCTAGAGCTATCTCCGTTCTTTGGTTAGAACGTGGAGTTATTTTATGAGCACCTGAAAGTAAGTGTTCCATTTATTATAAAAACTATACTTGTTTTTACACGGTTGTTAGTTATGTGACTAGATTCATCAGAGTAGACTGCTTACACAAGTAACTGCTTAGCTGTGTAAGTCATAATATATCCCTTATCTCTTGTCAAGCAGTTCATATCTTCAATTGAAAACTGCTTTAGAAACTTAATTACCATAATTAATTGAGACATTAATTATTACAGTGTTTTGTATTTGAATGTTCTGTCACTAGCAATAAATGTAGAAGGGCTTGAAAATTATTAAAGGATTATTTATACTAGATTTGATATGCTTCTTAGATTGCTCTTAAAAAAAAAAATCCTCAAATGTTTCCCATAGTAAAACAGTTTAAAATCTGTTATATATTTAGCCTGTTCATCTGTCCTTTTGATATTTGCTTTAAAAACCCAACCTGTTGTCAAGCCATGTTTTGAAAGGATAGGGATCATCTATGGAGGTTAGAATTTCTATTCCAGTCCTCTCTTTCCCTGTGAGAGCAAAAATGTGTGTGTAGCCTTTTGAGCCTATCATGGCTCAGGATATGCAACAGTGGAACTTGCAGCCTTTCATCTTCTTTTTTTAATCTGCTTTCATAGCCACAGGTATAAAGTAAATCTTTGTTTCCATTTTCTCTAATTTTCTGCTTAGTTTCCATCAAAGCAGGCTCTTCTTGGAGGCTTTAAACAGTCCATTACTGTGATACTTTTTTCTTGAAGTGTTATGGACTTTGTTTCATCAGGGAATGGACTGTATGTTTTGTTCAGTATCGTAACCTATAAATTACATTCTTGCTGGAACTCCTTCTTTTACTTTCTACCTGGAAGATGACTGGGCATTAGATACAGACAATCATTTCCTGCCTCATAATGTAACAGTTCCAAACCAGTGGTACCCATAAGCAGCCTCGTATTTCAGGCTTTTTCTAGTCAGCCTGCCACACACCTGCTGAACATAGTGTGTAGCTGCTAGCAACATGTGCAGTCCTGTGCTGAGTGCTGCCTTAGGATGACTCTCCTACGTGGAAGCACTGTCACGTGGCTGTCCCGTGATAGTTTGTATGAAGTAGTTATAATGAAATATTTCACTCCAAAGTAGACCTTTTTGTAGACATTATCCTCATTTACAGTCAGTATTAGATGTGCTAAGAGAGAAGGGAGCAAGAAGGTTTGCATGGGAAAGATCCCAGTTAAAATTTTGTGATGAGTTTCATGTGTAGTGTTACATACATTTAGTAATCACCCAAATCTTCCCAGTGTTCCCATGCACTAGTTACTTTGACCTGAGACAAGCTGAACCTGAGCACAAGTTAAAAAAAATCAAGCTGAATAGATCTAAGCCAGCGAAGTGAGATACTTCAATTTAGTATCAAGTATTGTAACGAAAACCTGCTGCCGTTCTCTGTGACCATTTCAACCTTTAGGGAATTGTGTTGAATAAATTGAATCAAAATTCAAAGTTACTACAAAGCCTGGATTTTTGATGATGCTATAGGGAAGATGAGTTTGTTCTTTTCCCGACCCTTTTCTGTTTTGTTTTGGTTTTTTTTTTTTTGGTTGCTTGTTTGTTTGTTTGTTTTGGTATTTTGGGTTTGGTTGGGGGGGGGGGGGAGGGGGGCTTCTGAAAGACAAGGGAAATGCAGTTCTCCTGGCTTTATTAACTGCCTCTGCTCCAGAACAGATTTCTGTCATTACTGTTATCCTCCTTTCTGTGTCAAAACAGTTTAATTTATCTTGTCACTACTTTTTTCTTTGGTTTTTCTAGTATCATCCCCATTAGAAGTGGGAGGAACTGTGCCCAAAACTGGATTACATGAGTGTACTCTTGGCCAGAAATTGGCAATTTAAACAGTAATTTGTTTACAAATGTTTACTCTAGAAGAACATGACCTGGATAATGAACATCCCCTGTTCATATTCTGCCAAAAGCTACTGTCAGCATAATCCCTATAGCAATAACAATGCCAGTATTCTGGTTGCAGACAACTTGGAAAGATCTATCACTAATGTACTAGGTGCATTTGCAATTTTGTGTGGATAGTTACTTTTAAATTTTTTTTAAATCTAAATATAATTTACTTACTAAATATACCCCAATTGCTCGTATTTCAGGACCTGAGTAAAAGAAAAAGTAGAGAGAACTTAGAAAAGATGTGATACCTATATAGTCAGGATCCTGCTAATGTCTTCAGATACCTTAACATTTTTGCTAAAAGTTATATTTATCTCCTTGCTGTTTTGGTTATTCACTTTGGACATTTTAAAATCTAATTTTAAAAAGATCCTGTGTTAATTACTTTCCCCACTGACCTGTCTTTTCGTTTCTTTAAATTGTAAATTTCCTACCTGTGATAGAGACTTGTTAAAAGCATCATCCCTGCATCATGAAAGAGACATTGTGGTCAGATTTTTTTCTGCTCTTTGTTGCTTGTATGCCACAAAACAATTGTATTTGTTTTGCAGCACAAATGAGAGCAGTGGTCACGCTTTGCCCAGAGACAGCAGGAAGTAGTCATATATATCAGGTGGAAAATGGTTAGCTATTTGGTAACTGGATAACTTTTGTGTGTTGGTGGTTTTTTCTTCCCTCTAATCTATATACAGCAGCTATTTGTATTTTTTTAATACTCCTCTTTCTTGTTGTTTTGTTTTTTTCTGCACTGGAAAAGTAGCTCTGGCAAAGTGCAACAATCTTGTTTTGGAGGAAAATATAATGAGGAAAAATGCAGTTCCTTTTTGGTGATTTGCATGCTGTCTTGTTTCAGGAGCACAATACAGTCTAAAGTTGAATAGCCTAAGGAGATTCTTTAATGCTTGCTGTAACATTTTGAAGTAAAACTGAATTTTACAGGAAACTAGTATTGTCACGCCATTGGTAGTGTTTAGGGCAGACAGTTAACATTTTATTACCTCTTCAATGAAATTAATAAACAAATTTGATCACTTGATCTCAAATGACTAAACCAAGAAAACACAGCAAACTGGCAGAATTGGGAAGAAAACCCATGACTCCTGATGAAAAAGTTAATGCTCTATCTTTTGAGTCTTGATTATATCAGTATCCCTTTCCAATCAGTATTGTTTTGTGATTTGATTATAGTACAGTTGTGTGCTTAAAATTACTGTCCACAACTGCAGACAAAAATAACCTTGAAATTGTTGAAGTAGTTGATATAGAATGTGCATACATAAATTCACCTTTATTTGTGACCTTTACTAATTAATTTCTGAGTCCACTAATGTAATGGGTACAGGAATTAGGTACTTGACTGATGAGACTCTTCTTCCGTGTTAATGATATGACTTAATACCAGTTATTACTAGAACATCACATCACTGCAAGTTAGTTTTTCCTGCTTATTTATTTTGCCCTCAGCTTGCTTTAGCTGGCATTAATGGAGGAACATAAGCCTTTCATCTGTATGCTTACCAGGATGTAAAGAGTTCTGCTCTGACTTTGACCACTCTAAGTTGTGACCAGTCTAATGAAATAAGTGAGCTATACAACTTCTGTAAATGAAGGAAGAAGTATTTATCTTGTCTCTCCACTCAGTCTTGTTAGTAGAATGAGAAATTTAGATACAGTAAATAACTTTTCCACAGTCAGAGATGGGAATAATCATTAATGTAATTGTAAAGGGGGGATGGCATGCCTTTTTTCTTCATTCATTTCTGCCTTGGCCCCCTGACTTAAAAGCCTGAAATGTACGGTGATGTAGCAATTCGGTGAACTACTGTCTAGTGGAAGAATTTTCTAAACACTTCTGTTTTGGTAGGGGTGTAATCGAGGCATCATTCCTTCTTCAACAGTAAGTCAGAATTTAGAGGAACATTTTTTTATGTTCTCTTTCCCTCTGTATAAGCTGCGTATCCTGCTTAAAAGATTTATTAAGAAGCCTTTTTACTTGGTTGTGCTGGGGGGGGGGGAGTTATTTCTTTGATGTTCCCAAGTCTTTCCACATAACTGGATTAAACCCTGAAACCACGTTAAGCAAAACCTGTGGCAGTAATGTATCCTAATTTGTTTCCCTAAAGATTGATGTGATGGGTTATTCAAGCTGACCTCTCTCTTCAATTGTTTGAACATCTTTAATTTCTAAATATCCATACATTATTAATCTTTAATGCTGATAGTAAGCTGCTAATAAAACCAGAAATACTTAACTCCTTTGTTAGATTTTCCACAATATCCTTCTTTCTCTCCTGTATAAATGCTTTTTTAAATTTAGGTTGTCCAAGATTAAAATATCCATATTTTAAATTGTATGTGTAAATTCTTACAGGGTTGCTGGATAACCGTTTAGCAGAATTGTCTCCCCTATTTGCTATAGATATTAAAGGGTTAGTATTTTAAATAATAGCTACAGAAACATAATATTGTACTTTCTGATGTTTATTTGAGTCTGAATATGAATTGTTATCTGCATGAAGACAGAGGAGAGCAGCAGTCTCTGAGCTTTTCGGTCAGATGGAGTGAAGGACAAGGATAGAAAGTATTTTCACAATCAACAGCTTATGGATGTTAATCATAGAATCATAGAATGGTTTGGGCTGGAAGGGACCTTAAAGATCATCTAGTTCCAACCCTGCTGCCATGGGCAGGGACACCTTCCACTAGAGCAGGTTGCTCCAAGCCCCATCCAACCTGGCCTTGAACACTTCCAGAGATGGGGCACCCACAGCTTCTCTGGACAACCTGTTCCAGTGCGTCACCACCCTCGCAGTCAAGAACTTCTTCCTTACGTCTCATCTAAATCTACCCTCTTTCAGTTTAAACCCAGTACCCCTTGTCCTATCGCTACATGCCCTTGTAAAAAGTCCTTCTCCAGTGTTCTTGTAGGTTCCTTTTAGATACTGGAAGGCTGCTATAAGGTCTCCCTGGAGCCTTCTCTTCCCCAGGCTGAACAACTTCAACTCTCTCAGCTTATCTTCATAGGAGAGGCACTCCAGCCCTCTGATCATCGCCTTCCTCTGGACTTGCTCCAACAGGTCCATGTTCTTCTTATGTTGGGGGCCCCCAAGCTGAATGCAGTGCTCCAGGTGGGGTGTTATGAGAGTGGAGTAGAGGGTGAGAATCACCTCCCTCGACCTGCTGATTGTGCTTCTTTTGATGCAGCCCAGGATACGGTTGGCTTTCTGGGCTGCAGACACACATTGCCGGGTCATGTTGAGCTTCTTGTTGACCGACACCCCAAGTCTTTCTCCTCAGGGCTGCTCTCAATCCACTCATCGCCCAGCCTGTTTTTGTGCTTGGGATTGCCCCAACCCGTGTGCAGGACTTTGAACTTGGCCTTGTTGAACTTCAGGAGTTTTGCACAGGCCCACCTCTCAAGCCTGTCAAGGTGCATCTGGATGGCACCCCTTCCCCTCCAGCGTGTTGACCGCACCATACAGCTTGGTGTCGTCGGCAAAGTTGCTGAGGGTGAACTGAATTCCACTGTCCATGTCGCTGACAAAGATGTTAATACTGTGGGAAAAAGCAGAGCTGGCAGGCTTTGGCAGCATATTCAATCTGAGGTTTGTTTCGTTATTATTTGAGTTAGCACTGACATGAAACTCTAATGAAAATGTAACATTTGTCTAGACATGCTGTGTATGGACATTACTGGACACAGGGCCCCATTTGATGAGGAAATAGGTTTAGCTATTTTTTTAAATGTTTGCTGTTGTAGCAGGCTACAGAGGACGATAATCTTGAATAATCAGATTTGTCTGTGCTTAAGAGGTTTTTTGCACTAGAAACAAAGAACGTGGTCTTTGATCTACTTTACGCACCATCAGGAACATGAGTGATGCGAATATCTCTGCAGCCTACTGTTACAGTGTAAAACCTTCACTTGTGTCAGTATAGGAAAATTAGATCATTAGACGGGTGATAAACTTCACTGGTAATAAATGAGACAAATCTTGCAGTAGAAAAGTGCAGTATCTTAATAATGCTGTACTTTTTTTGAGCTCTAGAAAAGTAAACCTATTTCCAGTTTTCAGCTTTATATTGGCATTGGAGACATATGAGTTATGCCTTGGGTTATATATACAATTGAATTTTTCACTCCTTTGTAGACTGTTGTTGTTTAGTATCTGTTCTGATACTTCTCTAAATTAACCTTTCTTTTTTCTCTTTATACTTTCCTACCTAGCTTTTCCCCTTCTGAAAGGGTTTATGACAAAGATTTTCTTTCAAAATCCTTTTAAAAAATAGTAAAATTAAGCATTAGATCAGATGTGGCATTTTCCTTATATAGCTTGGCTGCTGGGAACAGAGAGAACCTGGTTTAATTTGCTAAATCGTCTTTCAATTCTTTGATTCTAGGCATTAGCCATTAATATTCATACAAATTCTTCCTTAAAAAGAAAAAAAAATCAATAAACACATCTGCCCTTAATAACAGGGTTTTGCTGTTAATCAATAGGATCACTAACATAATGTATTACCCTTCAAAATAGCACTCTAGATGTTTGGATCTGTCTCGAAATTTTTCACCTTAAGTGTGGTTTAGTGTTGAAAAGTATTTCAGTATGTTCAATGAAACTAATGTCTATTGTTCATAGGGGATCCAGATCTAGTTCCTTAGGAGATTGTATGATTTCTTTGGTTGCTTTATATTAGGCCCTAAAATTTGCCTCCTGTCTGAGAGGGAGTCAAAGCCATATATTTTTATTTTCCCCTGGATATACCACATTGGGTATTTCTGCTAAGGTTGGCCTGGGGCCCGCAGGCAAGATTGCCATTCCTTTCAGATATTCTCCCATCGTTACTTAAGTGCTTCCATGATGAAAGAAGAGAAGGTGGCCTCCTGGTTAGGCAAGCAGAAGACTAGTTGTTACATTTTCAAGTATAAGGCAGACAAGTTCTTCTGCTTTGAGATAGCCTTGGCTTTCTGCCAGTTCCTTCAGTCATTGTAAACTGCTCTTTGTAACTCAACAAGGCAACAAAACAATCTG
Source organism: Aviceda cuculoides (assembly GCA_035590195.1). NCBI lineage: Eukaryota > Metazoa > Chordata > Aves > Accipitriformes > Accipitridae > Aviceda > Aviceda cuculoides. The sequence continues at coordinate 28,698,100 of JAVJGG010000088.1, read as the reverse complement.
CATTTTCTTGCAAATTTACATAAATAATTTTTCATTATACTGTAAATCTGAAGTGACTGTTCCTTGTCTTTTGGGGTTTTGGCAATATTAATTTCTGTGTAGTCCTACAGTAAGGATAAGCCATGACCTCCAGTTTTGATTCAAATAAAACTGAATTCAATTACATATTTTCCCCTTAGTAGTCCTTGTTTGATCACCCTGGGTATTTTTGTTCGTTTTTAAATGATGCATGATCTTTTTAGGAATAGGAAAGGTAATGTAGAAACGTCTTATACACTCTTTCTACTTGTCATTAATGTTCTCCTAAACCTTGAGGGCTGCTTGTTAGCTTGAGCTCCCTGTTTGATACTGTTGCTGAAGAATGGTTAGTAGCCTTTATTTGTGTTCCTGAGGGGAGGAAAGAGTACTGAAAAGGAAGTGGTTTTGTGCTTTTTATTTCTCTTGTTGAGCATTAGTATTTGCCAACTGTACTGCAGTAGCATTATAGGTGGTGCTGAAATGTTGTCATTAAATCCTGATGCCACACATCTGGCAGCTTGTTGTAATGTAAATTATTCCATGAATGTATATAATGCAGCTTTTGATACTTTTATAAGTTGACATTAAAACCAGGTATTTCATAATTTTAAACACAGTAATGCAATATTTAAATCTACCTATTATAGCTCTTTGTGGGCAAGAAATCCATGTGCTTGCTTTAGAGAACATTTTATCTTATGATGCTAATAATTAAAGGAAAGTTGGAACTACAATTAAAAAAACCCAAACTTAACATGTGTGTTCTAACAATTAATAAGAAATAACTCATGTTTGGATTCTGCTAGTTCAAGGAAAGGATGTGTTTCCCTTTTGCTAATGTCTGTCCTTGCTCCTACTCTGATGTGGAAAGTGCAGTATGGTAAAGCTTTCCGAGTTTGCAGCTTTATTAGTTCTGGATCTTAAAGGCAAATAACTTAGTTTTCTGTTATTACTACTTCTCTTGTACAGATTTAACATTTGAGTGCTTGTATTCAGATTTGTCAAAACAGACATAAATGCAGAAATGTCTGGCAGTATATGATAACCTTAGGAGTCATACAGAGCTCTAAAAATCACCTAATATATGAGATTATTTTAAGTATCCATTACTTTTGGATTTGTTTACTATACGCTTGAATTTTACATAGATATTTTGTACTGTTCTTGTATATTCCAGAATTCCCATCACTGCCAAGGATAAAACTTAATGCCAGAAGATAAAATGGCCTGTGCAGAATCTTTTGCGTCTGGTAAGTGCAAAGCAAACATCTTCACTCTACTAGATCTCTTTGTTTTTCATTACGACAGAAAAATTAAAATTATTTGGCTTCGCCTCAGGCCTTCAATTGCTCTGTTGGGTTATTAAGCATACAGTGGAGAGCCAGTAATGAGTGGTATTGCTTATGTACCTTGTCTGTTTGTTCTTTATAAACAGAAGATTCATTACAATGTTTAAGAGACTTGGGATTTACTGACTTGTCTTTCTAAGAATCTCTTATTCTCGTAATTGCTTTCAAGAGTATTTTCCTGCTTTTTTTCACCCCTATTAATCACTGAATCATCTTTTTATATAAATAATCAGTAGTAATTGAGAATGCTATCCAGTAAACTCAGTACTAACAGCTGGCTTTTTCCAAATTATCAGGCGTATTGAAGGTGTTTACTGAAGTGAGGTAACCTAGCATATTGGTTTAAGTAGAATTGTGTGCTTTATTACCTTGAGAGTAATTCTACTGTGTTGAAGGGTGGGTTAAACATTGTTATCAGAGATGTCCAGTGGTTATTATTTTATTGTCTCCCATTTTGTATTTAAACAAATAATTCTTTAATTTTCAACTACTCTCCTGTCTCTGCAAATAGCTTTTTAAAATTTTTGTACAGTGTGACATGCTTTGCCAGTGGAAAGGAAGCTTAAGCTCTGTATTCCTGTGTTATTCACAGGTGAATGTAGTAGTTATTAAGGACAAGTGTTATGAGCAAACTGAGTGTGATAACCAGGGGCAAACTAAATCCTCACATAAAAAACACATGCCCTTTTAATTCTGATATTACTTCCCCATAAAATACTAAACCTTGAGTATTAGAACATTAATGTACTCTGTTTCAGTTTAGCCATATTCAATTGAGGTTAAGGACATAATCCTGTGAGCTTTGCTTTTTCCTTGTAGTCTTTTACTTTTTCAGGTGAAAAATAAGTTGCAGTATAAACTCAGAAATTAGCATATACTTAAGCTCTGAAATGCTGTGGTTTAATCATAAATACTTCTACAATATAATTCTTGCTCCTAAATATATCTGGAAGGAAGACAGAAGCAACTTTTACGTACTTGATAATGCACTTTGAGGCTAATTATAAGATGTAAATAATATGCTTATTTCTACATATAAATTAATAAAATAATGAAATAAGAATAATAACATGCTTATTTCTAGATATAAGTTAATAAAATAATGAAATAAGATGAAACACTTTAAAGATGTCTAGGAAATTTGTGTTTGGGAGTAGCTGTTCAGAGAAGATGGTATGATGTGCACCCTTTAAGTACACTGATAGCATTGACAGCTCTTACCCTTCAGAAAGCACGATTCAGATTCCAAACCAGCAAATTATTCTGAATTTTGAGGTGTGTAGGTCTTAGGTACCTATTATTTGGTTTATTATAATACTTTACTTCTTGAACAGAATTTGACATAAATTTTTTATGGGTTTCTCCAGTATAAAAGCTATTACCATAAATTATGTGATGGTAACGGAAAGACATACAAAGACATCAAGTCTTTGTTTCTCCCTGAACCTGGCTCTGTAAGAACAGACTTATAAAAACTAAGCTGTTTTATCTGGTATATGGTAGATTATCTTCAATAGCTAGATGAGAGGGAACAAGCTGACAAGTCACAAATGACTGTTGTTGGTGTTGATCTATGAAACAGATGGAAAACAGATTTTTGTTAAGCTGATTCTGTAAAATGGAGTGTAGCAAAGGAATTTGAATGTGAAAATAAACTTGCAGTTCCATGGTGACACAGAACCACATATTAGAGCATATTGACATGTGATTTATTTTTGTATTTATGGGGGGAGTTACATTATACAGATGGTTATTGGAAACCACAGGAACAGAAGTCTTAAAGATAGTAACTTTAATGTTGTTAGATTGAGATAGGTGCTATAACACTAATTTTCAAAGCATGAATCACTTAAAGTTTTTTATTTTAAAATTCTTTTTCCCATTATAATTAATATTCAGTTGTAATAGTGTGATCTCAAAGAATATAAAATCAGCTTATCTTTTAGGCTGTCATAGATTAGGAATCTCGTTTTGGTAAACAGTCTACAGACCTTCTGAGCAATCATAGGGCTCATACATAACTTTGAAATATGGACATGTTAAAGTAAAGATTTGCCTGAGTTTTACTGTGAATACATACATAGAGACTGACCATACAAGAAGATCAAACTGTAGCTATGTTTCAGTATATCCATATGAATTAAGTTGTTCCATTTCAAGCACTAATTTACTCCTGGCTTCTCAGGTATAGGTGCTAAGATCTTTTTTATTACTTTTGCTATTGGTAGCTTTTTAGATAAAGGATTATACTCAAATAGTTTGGAAACTTAAATGTTGTTATCACTGATACTAAGGACTAAATTGATTTGAAAATAAGGTAAGTCTTTTTTTTCCTCATTTAGCAGGAGATTTGCTGCTAATGCACAGAATTCTTTGTACCAAGTAAAAAACAAAACAAAGTGTATTTTAATGCCTTAAGTTCTGTGAAGTGTTCACATTAAAAGCATCTTTTCTTGTAAGTCAATGACAGCTCTTTTTGTAACCTTTCTTTGTATTGGTTTAGTAAAAATAGACAGTAATTCTTATAATATGCCATTATAATTTGTACGCACTATGAGGTCATCTTGTCTACAGCAGACAAGAGAATCTCATGCATTTTAAGTACAAATTAGTATTTCTGTGATCGCTGAAACATTTCAGAGTCAGCAACAGCATTAAGTCTGTTTCCTATACCACTGTCATCATATCGGTAAATGCAGACATCTTACAGAACTCAAGAATCATGGTTCTCAGTACCTTTTATTTTTGTGTTGGCTGTAGGTTTATCTCTACAACTTTTATCTACAACAAATCCTTCTTCATGATAGATAGTTTGATGTCTAAGCTACTATGATAAAAGGCAAAAATGAATTATTAAATACCAAAAAGTAGTTAATGCTGTTGGCCTTTTCCTGATCAATGTGTGTCTAGGGAACATATCTTTGCTTATGAGCATTCAGTGTTAACAGAGGTTATCAGAGATACGGGTACAATTGAGTGCAAAATCAGGATGCTCCTAGAAATATATGGATTTAAGATGGAGACATGGAAATAGGCTAACAGTACTTAGATATTGCAAGAATATGAAAGGTGATGTTTTTTTGATAATGCTGAAGAAAAGTTAAGCCCACAACATCAGCTCCAACTGGATTGAGACTGCAAAACCACTACTAGCTTCTTCTGCTGAAAATGTCAGCTTTCTGCACGCTGAGTGATACCTAGCAGTCCACTTGGTTAGTTTTTCTTTGTAATGGAGAGAATTTGATTATACTGGAAGTGGAATTATGGCTCTAATAGTTACCACTCATTTCTTAAAGTACAGCTAAGTAACTGAACCCAGCATTACAATGAGATGTATAAATGTTATTTTTTAAACACACCATGCACAAGTTTTCCTTTCAGATTTTTAGGTTCAATGTTAATGTCACCTTGCTTCTAATAAAACACACACCAATATTTCATTTTCCTGCCCTTGCTACTTACAGAAGCCTATAGAAATCATTGCTTTGGGCTTCTCTTGCAGATCTGTTCAACTGTACAGCTATTGCCACAGTAACGGTTGGGTCTGCTATTACAGAAATAATGAAAACCTCCCTCCAGGAGATTTTTTGCTCTGTACTGGGCATTGGGAACAGGTATTGGGAATTGGGAGCAGGTGTTAACTAGGCAGGAATATCTTGTCTTTATTTATCCTAAAGACAAAAAACCAGATTAGACAGCAAGGAATCGGAGAAAGTGAAGCTTGCAGACCTGGGCTCAGGGATATTGGGAACAAGTTACGCACAGAAGACGTGACTGGTTATGGGAGCTCATCTGTATGCTCTGGCCAAAAAGCAGCTGTGTTCTGACCATGTAATCGGAAAGTTACAACAGCGGCTGAAATATTATACAGCCCATTTGGGAACTTCACTAGAGCTTTTGACCTTTTTTCCACAGACTTGGGCTTTGCAGGCTTGCTATTTGTTTTATTATTACAGGTTTACTGTTCAAAGACAACATAACTTAGGAAAGAATAGGGATCACATTATTTTTATCACATGGACAAACATATCTTAAAAAGAAAATTTAATCATGCAAACCTAGCACTTACAAGTTATATGGATAAAAATGACCAGTGCAAAACTATGTATGACTTGCTGAAAGAATCTGAAGCTAACAGACTGTCACAAATAACATTCTGTATCACATAGGTCATGGTGAGATATTTATTACTGAAATCAATGAGAAGTAAATGAAATCTGTCAAGAAATGTTTTAATTAAATATTCAAAAATTTTCAAGTAAAAATTAATTAGATTTTTTTTTAACACTTATCTTCTACATGAAGTGCATCTAAAAATAATGCCCATTTTCATTCTTTCAAATTGAAATATATTCTGGGAGCAGCACAAAAACTGACACCAGGATACAGCCTTAGGGATCTGATCTATGAGCTTCTGATTAAGTTCCTTCTAGAAATCAGACAGGATTAATTTTGAAGGTGGGAAGTGTTAAAGATACACAATTCCCCCCCCCCAATTCTTACATTCTAAACATTTGTAAAAAAATTTTTTTGTCATTCTAATGAAAATCTGTGATTACAACTACTGTTCATCTTTTATTTTAAAGAAAAGATTTTTCAGTTGCTAGGGTTGTATTTTTGGTTTTTTTTTCGCTACAGTCAGCAAAACAAGCACTATGGTTTTACATACATTTGTAAATAAAGGATATGCTCAGGGCAAGCTGGTAGGTCACCTTTAGTGAAAGGTTTCCTGTAAACAAAATACCAGAATAAAACAAAACAAACCAGGGAATAAAATGTAGGCTAATGTGGAAGTCGTATTAAGTATTTTTGGCAAATTACGATGTATGTAGCAGCCACTGCATGATATTCAGAGCTGCTAATAGTGACACTGAAACAAGCCTGCTGTACAGGTGCTAGATTTTGATTTAATAAATAGTCTGTACAGTATCAAACTATATAAAAAGTTTAAAAACCACAATGAGAATTATTATATTTTAAAAATTTTTTTATATTGTAAAAATTTTAAAATTAGGTCCAAACCACCATTAAAAAAGGTATGAAATGTGCAATTTTGCAAGTGGAAACAAGGGGCACAAGAAGGGCGTCATAAGGGTTAATAAGAGTTGCTTTGTGATTTCTTTTTGTTTCCAGTATCTTCATATACCTGGTAATCACACAGACCTCTGAGCAGTTCTCTTCAGGCAAGGACATGAGCTAAAAGTATCACCACTGATTTCAGTAGGGAAGACTGGCTGCAGTAAGGAGTAAAAGGTTATTTTAAGAGACAAATGTACAGTACAGTCTATTTATGTAAATACTTGGAAAACACAGGAACAAAATTGTTTTCTAACTAGAGAGCTGTGAAATCAGTGAGCCATATGGATCTATAATATATGGCAGAATATTTTAAAATCCTAAACCTTCTTGAAAGAAAACTGTTTTAAGAGTCTGCATCTAGAATAACATGAGTACTTACTTGTGTTTTAACCAAAAGCTGCAACGATTACGTATTTCCAAATGTACTAAAATTAAAATAACTCAATATTTTTAAAAGGCAGTAATCCTCTTCACTTATTTCTCATAAAGCATAGAGTGAGGAACTGATAATTAAAGGCAATATAAATGGTAGGCAAGATGAAACAGATGGCTGTAACATAATTCTTGAGTCTTAACCGGCACTTAACACTAACTCTACTTTCAATTTGACAAATACAATAAGACACCTATGTTGACATACACATGGTGCACTTAACTACTTTTATTTATGTAACTGAGGTATTAAAATTGTCTTGAAAAGCAGATGTCTAAAGAAGAGAAAATGATATGAGGAAGAGAATAGTAGTAATTGTTTTCAGTGTTCAATGATTAGTAGTTGTTGGTTTTTTCTTCCAATATCCTTAACTTGTAATTTCCATGCAAAGTCTTTGTCTTACTCCTCCACTAGATAGGTAGCTTGGGAAGATGGGAGGAAATCCACCATTCTTCAGCAAGAATTAGTTACAAAGACTTTGTAAATGAAGTATAAGCTAAAAGTGTGTGCATCTCACACGCTGCATATAGTACACTTTTAATATACACACTGTCATTGTATGCAAGCATCTTGTATATACACTGATACCACCTTCACTAGGAAATTAAAAGTCAATAGATAATGAACCTTGTGCTGTATCTTCTCTCCCCCTAACATAGATTTCACACGGAATCTCCTCCATCACTCTGTCTTCTATGACTTGCTCAGGGCAGTCATGCGCTTGTTTGAAAGTGTAACTACTTTTCTTGAATGTGCTATTAAATGTTTTCATTGGCTGAGGCTGCGCAAAATCATTGCGAAAGGGAAGTTCCATGGAGCTGAGGTTTGTCCTGCTTTGTTTTATATTAGAGGCCTGGGAGCCACAGTGGTGGTCATGAATGCATCTGGAAGCTGTTGAAGGGCGTCTCATTTTCTGGTAGTTTTCAAGTTCTTCTGATAAATCCGCCAAATCCGCAGAAATTTCTTTGTCCCTTAGTGAAAATAGTTCATAATGTGGAGGATCAAATACTTCCTGGAAACCAGTTTTATTGAAAGCAGTCTTGCAAGCCATAACCTTTTTGCGAGGTTGCTTTACTTGTACTAGAATTGAAATGATGAGAAGAACTAAAACTATCCCTGACGTGATGCCAATGATTGTTCCATGAGTTTTGGTGATTTGTTCGAACAATCCAGTTTTTTTCTTTTCTGCAAAGAAAACATGAGGACTATGATAAGGCTTTTATTATTTTCCACACTTTTGATCATGTGTTAAAACAAAGCAAGCTGTATTGTGATTGCCATATAAGTGCCATGTTAATGAAATGACTTAATGGCACTGAAGACTAGACCTGCATGTCAATGGGATTTGTCATACTGCATCTGTGCATTTGCTCAGCAACTCTCATTCCCTGTCTGCATTAGTGGCTACCATATGATAATTCAGTGGCAGGTGGAACTCTGTGGCCAGTGCATGGTGACTCAGGTGGGATGTGGCTTCAATTCTGAACCTATACTGATCAGTTCATATTCCCAAATCCATGAGTTAAATAGGCTTAAATTAACCTTAAATAGATTAAATACAGCTACACAGATGCTTCTCTTACCATAGTTTGCTCCTGCTGGTAACATTCCCATTGATGTCAGTAGAAGAAAACCTAGATTTAAAATTATCTAGTTCTTCTTTATAAGTGAAGTATTATCATAGTTATGATACAAGAGTGACTGTACTATTTGTTTTCACATCACTTGGAAATTTAATGACTGCATCTATTGTGTAAGTCTGTTATACCTATTTCAACACGAGGAGCTTTAGCATAGATATATTTCAGTTTTAACAGTCCAGTAATCAAGTCGGTTGGAACAAAAAAAAAAAAAGGGGGGGGGGAACCAACCAACCCAAATCACATGACACTTTTGGCTAGTACTTCACATGAAAACACACAAGATGGCAGCATCAGAACAAAATGGTTTTCCATACTTAAAATTCTTACTTGAAGATTAAAAATTTTCCAGTTGGATTTCTGTTCTGTAAATGTACTTGTCCTAGGGGACTAAAAGAATTCTACACCAAGACTCTGCAACATTCGCTAGTGGGGGAGAAAAGGAGTTCAAGACTACATAGAATAAAATGTAGTAGCCTAAATGCTGTGTATTATTTTCAGACACCTGGCTCCTGCCATCTGGATATGTGTGTTATGCACCTAAGTACTCCGCACACTCTGCATGGAGAGGGTTATATACCATCATGTGCTATTTGAAACAATGCATGTACTAAACAGAGACTCCCAAGGAACTGGCTGATAAGTTATGTCTGAAATACAGTTCTACTTCAGAGCTTAGACTGTTTACTCTGAGTTATATTTACACCTTTAATGTGAAGGAGGATATCTCCCCTTGCCCTGCCTAGCTTAGATCTTAATGTTACTGTACTTCATGGGAGGTATGATATTCAGTGCTATGGCAGTTCTCATCTGCATCTAGGTTTCTTAATTCTTGGAAGATATTCTAATCAAAAAGTTGTTATGCAAAAGGTGATATCTTCTCCAGTCTCTTAAAAGAAATTGCACACAACTGACTTTTCTATCAGTTTTTGTGTCACTGGGCTTAGGCATAAGATAGGTCACGCTATGCTCAGATTTAGGTAGCTATCGATATGGACTAAATAAGAACTCTGGCTGTCTGCAGGAATTGAGCACAATTGTGAGGAGCTTTCTTTTTAATGCTAGATATTGCTGATTAGGTTGCATCAGTCTCCCTTCAGTCTACCTTAGCTGGCAATATGGATCCAGTCTTCAGCTGTCTCTTAATTATCTGCTGTGCAAGTATTACTGCAGAATTTAGTATTCAACATAAAACATGGTAGGTTATTCAGCACCAGATACAGGAATTTACAAGTATTGGGAAAGACGCTTTCTTCACATTGTGATACATTTTTCATTGAATTAATTTTTTTAACACTGCAGTACGTGAGTGAAGTGTGGATTCTAGGGAAGATTCTAGAAAGCAGTTGGTAAAGATGGGAAAGAGATCTAGGAAGTGCACTTAAGAGGGAACACTGAATATTATCAAAGCTAAGGATTGTTTAGAGGAAGCTTAGTTTTACAGTGGAAACTTGGGACTTATAGATCAGTTTTGTTAACTGAAAAGCTTCCACAATATACCTTGCATTAGAGTATTTCTTAGTGGTGTGAAGTTTTTTGTTTGCCCAAAATGCAATTTCAAAGTAGGGGTTTTTTTTATTTACTAGAAATTTAAGCAGGATTTGTATGTTGAAAAGCCATTTTATTTCAAGATTTTCTGTAGAGAAGGTTTTGACCCTTCCTGCAGGGTTAGTTTCTCTTTGAAATGGAGTACATGTTTAAATCTTTCAGGAGTTTTGTGTTCAGACCTATTTATGCCATTCTATTTGTCAAAAAAAAACCCAAGCTCAAGCTTGTTGTTTTATTATTTTCTTTTAGCAAGAAAAATTGTTGATCTTAAACTGGTTTTGTTCCAACTCCGAAAATTCAGTTCTTGTTGAAGTACAGGTGAATATATTTGTGCTTTAGCAGAATAACAATTTCCTCAAGTAATGAGAATTTTTCCTACAAAACCTGATATTGAAACAAGTCTTTACTGTAGTTGTGATGGTTTAAACAATACTGCCCTGCCCCATGTTCTAAAAGCAGTGATTAATATGTGTCCATTTTCTGTAAGTGACGACTTCTTGCTTCCTAACAATTCCTCCTTCCTCCCACCCTTTCTCATACCATATGCAGCAGTTGCATTTACCCTGAGATAATCTGTGATTAACAACTTAAAGCAAATGTTTTAAAATTGTATTTGTTTTTTAAGATTGTTACTTCTATTTCAGCCCTGAGAAAAGCTTTTTGTGCTTGAAGGCTTGTCTGTCTTTTTCCAACTCTATATTTTTTCTCTAAAAGGTTATTACCTGTCCCTGTGATCCTTGCTTCCTTTAAAGTTTAGAAATGGACAGGACGCAACCTGGCAAATACTGAATTCTATTTCCTATTAAGCTGACATCCTTTTAAAATAGAGAATATATGCTGAAGAGGAAGAAATTTAATCATAAAGCAGTAAGGTCAATATACAGGATGCTTACATGTCTCCCGAGTTTAAATAAAAAATTTGGAACACCTTCCTGAGATTAGTAAATAGCTGTCTTCAGCATATTTCCAGGAAAAAGACATTTCATGACTTTCTTGAAAGGCAAACTGACCAGCCTAGTTCATAAAGGCTATACTTTGCACCATATTCACCTCTGCAGTGATTTTCATCCCAAGGGTATGCACAGTTTTGAATGCCATTGCAGACTAAAGAATTATTGATGCACATGTTGCTATGGCAGAAGTAAGTGTTGCCTGAGCAGGGAGCTGCAGGAGAGAAGAGAAAGAAAACATTAGGAATTTTTCAGTAATTGATGCATTGCAATAAAACTAGTAAATTCCTGTTATTTTTTTAACATGCATACTCGTTCTTTATCTGTGTTTTAAATGCAATCACTTTTCTTGCACATCACTAATTATCAGATGATTTACTCTCTATTCATGTGGTTGCTTTCAGGTCTATTATCAATGCTACAAAAAAAAATTATTGCTCAAAATGGGTAGCAGATAGAGACAGTCACTCAACACAGATAAAGGAAGAAGGCTTTAATACTTGCCTTTAAAAACTTAATACTTAAAAATCGCATGCTCACCATCAATTATATATTTATTCAGTCTGCTGTGCATCTGCTATGTAGATGTTGTGAAGCAGTTCCTGAACATCTGCATTTTAGAGCCCATTAATATCTTAAGGCAAATCAGATTTCAGCTTGTGGAGGACTGCTTCAGTAATTGCAAGAGATTTCAGTAACTGGAGGCATCTAAGTCATTCCTGCTTGTGAATCAAAGCTCTTAGATCCTTCTATTAGAGCTAATGCAGGGATTGAGAGAGTAGTTTAGCTTTTTATCTATCTGTCTATATATAGTTAGAAATTTGAAAAAATAAATTAACTAGAAAGTAGCCCTAAGGATTTTATGTTTCCATGAATGTTTGTTATAGCTCCTTGACATTAGAAATATATGTTAAAAAAATAGTAATAATTCTTTTCAGAATGTTGTATAATATACATAGGGAATTCTTTATGAATTCAGGGCACTGGTCAAGAAATTGATTTTTCCCTTTCTCTGTCTCAGTAATGTGGTATTTTTATGATAGAAATGTCTATTATTAGTGGAGTCAGTTACATATTAAACAGCAAAGATGTGTGATAGACAGTCTACTATTTGGTTTCATAGAAAGAATTTATTCCTGAGCAGTCTGGATTCTCTGAAACATAATGCAAAACCCAAAGGGTACAACAGAGGGGGGCGACTAGTCCTGAATACAGCGTGTTTCTTGCTTAATCCTTCTGTTAGGCTTCGGAGTCTCAGTGACGGAGAGTTATGTCTGAGATAAAAGAAAATTCAAACCTTTAATTCTGAATTTGCATTCCCTAAATCTAATATGCATTTTCTTCCCATTTCTTACTCCACTGAATTTTGGTAACCTATGCTTGTTGGTTTTAAGCTTTTGTATTTGCTTCCTGTTATTGCTTAACCCCTGGCAACCTGGCAAGAAGTTCCATATAGGAAGCTTGTGCTTTAATTGTAACACAAGTGCTGTAGTACTTTAACGTAATACAGAATATATTTAAAGTGTATTTTGGAAGAGTTTATCTATGTAATTTCAGTGTTTAACAATGTCAAGGTAGCTATCATATGTATCGTCCTTGTTCAACTGAGTTGAGAATTTAATTGTCTGGAAAGTTGATTAGTCTGAAGAACACTGCTTTCAAATATGATCAATGCTTAGGAAGATATAGATCATACCCATTATACCGGTTATGAATGAGATGTCACGTTAGGCGCAAGCAGGGTCAGATGCCCTGGGAGGAACAGAGACACAGTGAGTGTGCAGGGATGAGGCTGGGAAAACCAAAGCCTACCTGGAGTTGAACATGGTGAGGGACATGAAAGGCAACAAGAAGGGCTTCTTCAAGAGCATCAGCAACAAAAGGCAGGCCAAGGAAAATATGGGCCTACTACTGAATGGGACAGAGTGGAGCTTCCCTCGATGCCTGGGAAGGTGACAGAACAAATAATCCTGGAAGCCATTTCCAAATGTATTAGGGATAAGAACTGGGAGTAGTCATCATGGATTTATGAAGAGGAAATCGTGCTTGACCAACCTGATTGCCTTCTGTGATGAAATTACTAGCTTAGATGAGAACGGTGGATGTTGTATATCCTGACTTTAGCAAGGCTTTCAAAACTGTATCCCATAATATCCTTGTAGAGAAACTGATGAAGTACAGACTACATAGGAGGACAGTGAAGTGGACTGAAAACTGACTGAACTGCCAGGCTTAAAGGGTTGTGATCAGAGGCACAAAGTCCAGCTGGAGGTTGTCACTAGAGGTGTATCCCAGGGGTCAACAGTGAGGCCAACGCTGTTTAACCTCTTCATTAATGACCTGGATCTTTGGACAGACTGCACCCTCACCAAGTTTGTAGATGATACAAAACTGGGAGGAGTGGCTGACAGACCAGACAGTTGTGTTGCCATTTGAGACAGGCTGGAGAAAGGGGTTGACAGAAACCTCAGCAATGTTCATGATGCAGACTACAAAATAAAAGGCTCTTGGCCTTATTAGCGCACGTGGGGAGAAAAGACTTAGGTAGTTTTTCCTTCTGAATTTGGAAAGAAAGATTGTGCAAGCATCGTTTAAAGATAATAGCTTTAAAAGGCTATGTATGTAACAGGCTACAATATCTACTAAAGTATTTCTGACTGTGAGATAAAGGAGGATCTATGAAATTCGTGTCCAGAGTGATTATCATAGATCTATGTGTATCTGCTGGTGTTTCCATATGGATCTGTATGGTGGTGTAGTTCTTTTGGAGGCACAGAGGAAGATGTAAGACACATTCCCTTTCTTATTTCTCTGAACAGGGGAATTTTTTCATGTTTCTCTATTTTTGGATGATGCATTCTGCTGTTGCTTCTCCATCTGCCAGCACAGTCTCTATTTTACATTCCTGTGTAGTCTCTTTAATATTTTTTGGGGATGGCTTTTGTTCACAAGTTCAGAAAGATGGGGCAAATGGACTTCATTTTCCTTTTGTTTGTTATGTGGGGAGTACTAGGTCTAAAAGTCACAATGATTGATCAGTTCCAGTCCAGGACTTCAAGGACATGGCTGGACTTTTCTCATAACAGCTGCCTAAGACTTGTGCAATGTTCACAGTGTTCTTTGTATCTAGTATTATTCATGTATTGAATCAAGCCAGAAATCAAATACATTGATTTTTAACATTGCTGTTAGCTGAATTAGTCAAATCTGCAAGCAGCACTAGGTGTGTTAGGTGACTGTCATGCACAATTAGTTCATTTATGTAAATCTTTTCAGAAATATTGATTGTTTTCATGGTTGGCTTCATACAATTACAAATCATCGGTAAGGTAGAAGAGAAAAATAGCTTAATGATCTGAAAATAAGATAAGTGCAGATTCACTTTTTTTAGTCAGAAAAATTGCTTATCACTAGATTATTTAAAAATACATGAAACATTTTTCAGATACATAGTTTTCAATTACCCTATCCAAGAAAGACAGTATCTCAAGTTAGAAGATAAATAAGAATAAGCACGTACCTTTGCAGATTTTCTTCTGCCAATGACTTTTGAGTTGCTTTAAAATCATAAGTTTGGAAAGTTACCTAGCTTTAGGAGTAGTTACTGTTTTAACCTCTTGCACTCAAAAAACCCCCATAAAACCCACTTGAAAACCCCAAACTCAACAAAAAGAGAAAAAAGCAAAACCTACTCCAATATTTATATTACAAAATAGATAATTTCCCTGGCAAAGTTCATAGCATTTTCTAGATTGAAAGCTGGAATAACTTGCACTACTACTAATATTAATAATTGTATTGAAATAAAAGCTACTAGAAGAGCAGTTATCAATTTTGCAAGTTGTGCTTAAAACTGATATTTACTGAAATTCACAGTATCTAAAGCTTATTAAATGCTATTGTAGGTTAAACAATAGACCAGTAAGCCATTTCTCTTACAAGTCTCTGTTACTTTAGAAAGATTGTTTTACAAAAAATAACTTTTCTCCTGTGTTAAACTTTACTGTTCTATGGAACAGAAAATAAAATCTACTTGTTAACTGTAACCTGAACTTTTTTGCAAGGTGGTGACGAGGATCCCTTTCAGGACTGGCTACAGACATGTTAGTTCTGTCAAAAAAGTTACTTCTTTGACAGAAAATCTGTACTATTTATTCTTCAAGCAGAACTTTTAAAAAACCTTTAGCACAAGCATAGGTCTGATTTCCTGAAGTGGTAGACATGTTTTATTCAGCTATCCCAATGTATCTCAGATCTGCTCTGCAGTTCTATAACTTAGTCTACTTTAGTGCTGAAGATGCCACTTATTTTCAGATTCTGCAATGTGGACAACGTCGTCCTTTGTAAATATGTGAGGCAACAAAATTCCATTAAATTCAGACAGAAAGCACTTACAAGAAAATATCACAAAAAGCATGCTTTGAAGAAACATCTTAATTTACAACGAGAATAAAGACTATCTCTAACCCAGGCTATGGAATCCAAACAGAAATCCAGACTGCATTTACGGCTCTGCTTTTAATACAGCCTTCTTAAATACATTTGAATTTAACTGCTTATCTGTGGCTGTGCGACGCAACTGGGCTTTGCTAAGGGAGCATGTGTGGGATCGTTTAGAGCCACATGCAGCTGAGAAGGAGGTAGCAGCTTAGGGCTAGCTGGAGGGGGTGTAGTTCCAGATTTGAAATTGAAGGTAGAGCTGTGGATGGGAAGAAGATCCAGAGTCTGCAAGGTCACGTGTGTTTTCCAGCCTTCTGAACATCCAGTGTGGGCTCGAAAAGAGCCTGTTGTGGGGTCTGGCAGGGAACTGGAAGACGGGGGCTAGTGGGAGAGCACACTTCAGTCCCATTGCTGTCTTTTTTAAGTAGGTCTGGGCTCATTTGTAGAACTCTTTGTGAGAAGGACATAGCCTAGGGCTGTATTATTACTGAATTCAAACAAAAAATAAACCTTTTAAGAACAGAGGAAGGCCTTTCTTCAGGAACCATGCTTGTAACTGTAATAAAGCAAGTATTTAATTTACCTGCTAGTGTGTGAAACAGAAAAAACCTTTTCTGTGTGTTCCTGCTGCATAATATACGGCTGCTGCTTTTCCTAAAATACCTGAAGTACCCTGATACCAGGAGAATAGGCACTTTAAAATCTACTTACGATCCACAAATGAAGTGAACAGCATTCTGAATCTGCTTAGTCTACTGCCTTCATCTGCCCACATTCGTACCACACCTGTCCCAGTCTGCAGCGTGACGTCGTTTGCTACAGTGCTGCAAAACTTTGCCTTCAGGTTTTCAATAGAACTACTTCCATCGTATACAGCAACAAAGTTTCTTTTGCATTCATTTGAATGCTCCATTTGATAGTCCAGAAATCGCAAATAAATCTGTTAGAAAAGAGAAATTAATGTCTCTAGGAAAAGTAATACAGAGAAGACAGTTTTCTTTCTTAAAGAATCTTGAATAGGATGTTTTGTCCCCTTACATGTATGTGTAACTCCCAATTCACAACACTTAAAACTTGCATTTTCTCATTAAATGTCAATGTGCAGTATTACTTGAAATTCATCTTGAGTATCTGTTTCACTTCTCCCCCTCCCCAAAACAATCTTTACTTAATAATTTACTCTGATGTATTTCTGCTCCCCTTGGAAAAAAAGTAAAAAGCAACACACTTGCTGAAGAAAGCCCTAAGCAGCTCTGCTGAATGTGCAGTCTATTACTCTAGAAGAGATACAAGAAACGCATAAATGTGCTGAAAGAATTTTAATGGTATTTTGACTGTTCTCTTTTCTTTCTTTTTAATTCATAAAATCAATGTTAAAATATAAGGGAAGGAGTCTAGTCAGAAAAGCTCTGAAGTAAAATAAGGAAATTAAAATTTGTTGCTTCAGAATGAAAGCTAATTACTGAACCATAGCAGTTTTAGGGAAGACAAACCATGACGTCGGGAGTAATTTGAATAAAAATGGAAGCTGGCTATCTAGGAAGAGTTAGTAAATTTAAGCCAATCTTAATTCCTCCAAAAGCAGAAATCTAATCCAAGAGAAGGCAGCGTATGTGTTAGAACATATGCAGCAGGGAAATCAGAAGACCAAGATGGCACTTGAAGGAAATTATTTATTTTGCTGGAGCAGGAAACTTATGCAAGATTGTAACTCAGAAATACAGGAAAAGAACACAGGGCTTTTTAGTCTCTTGAATGATTGTTTTGGAATTCTCAAAATTCTAGTAAAAGCTGATGAGATATATAAGTCACCTAAGCATACTGCAAAGTCCATCTTTAAAAATTCCTCAGCTAGCCATTAGTTTGACAGAGAAGAAATCTATCCATGTGGAGGCTGAGGTCTCCTATTCTGTGGGAGAAGAGGTTCTCCTCCTATATCCATGAGGTCTTCAGTATGTTCCTCAGACAAGCTTGGGTCTAGATTGTATGCTTTTTGAGTACAGTTTACAACTACCTCTCTGGCTGATATGCGGGATGCTAAAGACCCTTTGCATAGTGTAGTTTTTCATGCATCTGCCTAATGACAAGAATCTCAAACTCTAGTTTGTGAAGCTGGGAAGACAGGGTAGATTAATGCCATGCTTACTACTGCTATGTTACCTGTTCTTCTGCCCTTTTGGCATATCTCGTTTTTAATGTCAGCTAGTGCCAAAGCCTTTTAAAACTGAATTTTCTAGAATTCACTAAACCAAAACTAACCACTTTTGGGGGTTGGAGGGGAAGATACCCCCCATATGCGCTTAACAGGCTCTAATGAAAACATGGTAAAAGAGCACAGGAAAAGACAGGTGACACTTTTCCCTTCCGGTGTTTTCCAGAGGCAGGTTGCCAGGACTGTCTCCCCTTGCACATTCTGTGAAAAGGTGCAGCCTGTGCCATATTACCTCAGGCTTCATCTCACTGTTTTGTTAGATTTACTGCTGGAAATTCTCAGCTACATTAAGAACCGTCACATCTTCCGTTGATGTCTTATCTCACAAACATGGGTGTGAGCTGTAAGTGCTAGTATTTAGGCTGAGATATGGTATCTTCATTTAATGATTGACCTTATATATCTGCCATAAAATTACAATGGAAGCTAAAAATAAATTAGCACGCTTTTAGTAGAGCTATTCTCTGTATGAAAAAAAGGAAATAATTCCATTACAAGAGCTCAGCTCTGCAGAAGCTCCTTCTGGTTAGTGTGTTAGGCAAGTAAATATAAAAGGTCCTTACTCTTAGATTATATTGATTATTCTAGTGATTTTCTGAAATCTGGAGGTAATGTATTAAATATCTGTTATGCATATTTTAAAAGTCTGTTCATTGCTGTGGTTGTGTCCGTTTTAAAAATTTATTTTTATTACAAAATCAAATTGAGAAAATTAAAAATGTCTCTGCTTATTTTTCTCAAGAGACTGCACCATATCAGATCTAATGGATTTTATTATCATAATTCTGCCAGAATTTAAGCTTAAGAAACCACTGTCAGAATACTAAGAATTATCTTTCTGTAATGTTTTAACTCAGTAATTTAGGATGATGATCTAATCTCAGGACTGACCCAACTATAACTCTGCCTTCTGGCAACATTCAATAATTTATTAACACACTTAAGCATAAGACCTGGTGCACTCAAGTGGCAATGTAGAGAGAAAATGGTTTTATTATTGTTTCTGGAAGAACTGCTACTATTACTTAGACTAGTATAGGGCTCTTGGGAGTTGAGTCACTTCCTCAAAGTCTCAAATGTATTAATGGAGTTTTAGTTTCTTTCTTGTCTTGTCCTCTTATTACCAACTTCTAGGTTGCTGGTTTAGAACTAATTTGGAAATTGGTGAATAGGGCTGGTTAGTTAACTATTAGGAGTGTGTAAGAAGGCATAGAGTATGTTTGTCATCTTGGCAGCTACTGCTTAAAAATAGTTCTTAATTTTTATGTACATGCAAGCAGTGGTATGTGCTTTAATATACAGAAACAAAATTAGAGACATGTATGCTACATGGAGAAAAATATGTATTCTCCAGTGCAACTCATAAGTAATTAACAAGTGTATGATCCTGAAACATAGAGCTGTTGTTTGTTTTTTAAACAGGCTATAGCTATTGGATTTTGGAATTATGAATAGGATTTTATCCTCCTCTTTGCCCAACAATAAAGCTCAAGTTGCACTTAAGGAGCACAAGATAGTGACGTTTTCGTAAGCAGTCTCTAGTTCTGCAGACACAATCATAAATACCAGGTACCTAGGTAACTAATGCTGATTTTTGGCTCAAGCAGCTAATATGCCCCTTTAGGGCTTGGATGGAAAAGCTCTAGCAAATTTTATTTTGGCACTTTAAGAGGGTGTGATCCTACAGCTAAGTCAGAAGAGAAAAAGTGATAATTCCTCAGCTGTTTCCAGGTAAAGTCTTTCATTTTAGCTCAGACTGCTGATGAAAGTGGGTTTTAAGGTGCTGGATTGTGAATTAGACTGGGGAGGAGCAGGTAAATGTTCTGTTGACTTTGAGCAGAACCAAATTCTCCAACAGAACCACTACAGGCAAAATTTTAAACCATGCAGCAAAATTTACTGGAATTTATCAAAGCTGTTAGCCAGCATTTTGCCTGCAGTCTTCCAATAAAACCAGAGTCCAAGTCAAATGCCCTTGAAAATTGTTGCTTAAACAGTTTTTCAGTTATTTTATATTTTAAGTTTCAAATAATAGGAAGACAACATTGTAGACTTGCTGTGTAAGTTTAATTTCAGAAACAGTTCTCTGTCTGGATTTCCTAAGCCACTGATACACAATTCATTTCAGTGAAAGTGAAACATTATGCAAAACACAGCTAGTGACTATTACCTGTTACTAATAACTTGGAAACCCATTATATGCTGAATTATATGAGTGAAACCCACCTTAGCATTTGGAGTAGCTTTAATTGTCCATATGCAGTCAACTGCTTGTCCTGGTTTTGTTTTTCCTTCTTGTTCTACTTGACTGGAACGTACTATTCCGTCAGCTCCAGAGAGCTCAAATTGGCAGTCTAGGGAGAAGATATACCTTGGTGTCAAATGCAATATGATATTAATTTAAAATTTCATGTATAAAGAAATTGTTACTGTAATACTAGACCTGGTATGGGATTTAAAATACCTCCTAGGTAAGTGAAGTCAGGATCTGTAATAGAAAGAAGTCATGAATTACAGGGGCTATCAGTGCTTGAGAATCACTTCAGTGTTTAGTATAATCTGTCCATTTTTTATTATGTCACAATACAAATTGCCAGAAAGTTTACTGAATCAATTGGAGGGTACAGAGACAATTTTTTTTTTTTTTTTTTTTTTAGATTATAACATTATTCCACAAAGATTGACCTTATCTGTATAAAGTAACCTCAGATTTCCAGCATAACACCAAAAATTACTATTAGGTATTTTATTCCTACATTACATTCTGCATTTAACTATGCCAGTTTTCACCGAAATCACTGGAGCTGCACAAGAGTGTGTGGGATCTTTCTGTGTCTATCATACTTATCAGATTGCTGTATGTCTAGTTCAGAAAAATTTGAACTGGAGTAGTTTAGTAGAATATATCAACACTTTGAAATTGCTAATTCCTATTAATAAAGAATATAAAGAAGTACTGTTCAATACTAAAGAAACTTTTTCCTTGGGTACCCATGCCTTTTAGGCCCAGGTAGCACAGTTCTAGACATCATTTATGAATGCAGAATTTCACCTTCTATCTCCTCTCTTCTAAATGTGATATGTAGGTAGTGTATGTATCTGTAGTATATACTGTAGTAGTATACAGCATGCATACTGCTAGTGAAGTAAGAATATACTTTTTCATACTGGTTAACTGATGGTACTTGACTTAACTGGGACTAGGGCTCGGCTAAAAATGAGTCTGTAATGGGTCGGGATGCCCAAGGCTTACATTTCAGTAATCCAGGTTAGTGTTTCCT
Organism: Aviceda cuculoides; assembly: GCA_035590195.1. NCBI lineage: Eukaryota > Metazoa > Chordata > Aves > Accipitriformes > Accipitridae > Aviceda > Aviceda cuculoides. Next base: position 28,677,150 of record JAVJGG010000088.1, on the reverse strand, counting down.
CACAAATCAGCACAGAAACTTGCAAGATGCACCCATTCACAGCTGTGGCATAGTGAATCACCACAGAAATCACACAAATCATAGCGTGTGTGTGCATGTGAAAAGTTAGTCTGTGCAAAGAAAGCACTAGTTCATGCAAAAGTTCATGCCTGTTTTGTAAAAAAATCTTTTCCAAATGAAGATGCACAATTTGGCTCTTTCTGTGATCCTTTGAATGTTTTTCTGTACAAGCAGTTTATCGCTTCCCCTAAAATGCCTCTGTCCTGAGCTTATGACTCAGTACAGTTGAGATAATGCCTTCTTTGCCCTCCTTTGTTTTAGTTACCTGTAGTGAAATCTATGATCAATGTATGCAAAATTCTGCGAGATTTTCTACCTTCTTTGTGAACTGGTTTTTCTTAATGAAGTGGGGGTGTGTGTGTGTGTGTCCCCTTCCATTTTCACAATCCCAAAATATTTTACCACATTCCATGTAAATGCAGAGGAAAGAAAAGGAGAGTATCGATCCTTCAGCTGCTGCAATCTATTGTAAAAATAATATATCGTTTAAATGTATATTTCAAGTTCCAGCCTGGAACCAGGCTAAGTTAGTTTTGAAAGTGATGTTAATGAATTTACTTTGGAAATGGCTTTAGCAAAATACATAAGTACTGTCCCTATGAAAACATTTTAGCATGTTATTCCCAGTGGACTGGTCACCACGTTAATCTGAAGAGTTTCCAAGTCTAAATCCTTAGCAAGGTATACAGTTCTATAAGCAGTAATATATAATCATGTATAGTGTTTTCATGTGCTCTGGGGGTAAAGACCAGTTGGGTAAAGATGACATAAAAAAGTTATGCCTGTGTATAGATTTATAGTAGTAGTAGAGCTGACATCTGTATATAGTCTTTTGTCCCAAAGGACAATAAAATGCTGATAACTACACATATAGTATCTATGAACTACAGCAGTCAAGCATTGCACAAGGACATCAGGTCAAATTTTCTTGTAAAAAGAATGCCCTGCCAGTTTTAAGTGGCCCCACAGAGCAGATGTACTTTTTGTTTGTCTAAAGGCACTGTCAGCACATTATCCCCTCCTTCGTACCCTGTAAACGACACAGTACTTGGAGCAAAGAACAATTCTGTTGTCTGAGTCTGTGCTTTGAGGGAGATGAGAGCTGATGCTTGGACTGTATAGATGTTTCCTCTGGTTTTTCAGAATGGAGGTATAAAATGTTTTGCATCTGGCTGGAAGTGCTATTGTAGATTTGCTTCAGGTGTTTTTGTTATAGCGTCTTATATTCCTAGAAGATAGGCTGTTAAAAATGACCGCTATCTGTCTACATAAATGCTCTTTCCATTACCACCACTGGTGAAACTGGTACAAGTTAGAGTAACAAAGAGGGAAGTTGCTAAAGCCTTCAGCATGAACAAGTTCAACTGACTTCTTTACTAGTAAACTATAGACCTGTAATTTCCTTCAGTCAATTTTCCAAAGCGGTTTCAGTCAAGTATGCTGTAGGATTAGCAGGACTGAGACTGTAACTATCGCACTGTCACTTTGCCTTCATAAGAACTTATGATGAAATACAGCTCTAGGCTCCAAGCATAAACACATCCACAGAATTCCATGGGAGCAGATGGTCATTAACTTGGTTGGAATTTTAGGCATCTTTACCTGGTATAAATGAGTACTTTGCTTGAAATCCCTTTCCTTCCAGCTCCTCATCAGAAGTAAACTTGATCCACATAAATCTCCCCGTTGATCTAATTAGTGCAGGACTTTTCAGACCACAGTAACGATTAATGAGAGGGGAGAAACCAAAAGGTCCATCTCGAACCTCCAAATGATCAAACCGACATTCAAATGAGGGTTCTATGTAATAGGGTTCATCAAAGGTCAACTCAATTCTTTGTCGTGGAGCAGCTAGACATAAAAAATGGAGCAAAAGATTAAATGAAGATCTATATAAAAAACACATGAAGACATGAAATAATGAAGAGACAGGCCTCCAAAACAACAAGATAAGAAAGAAACTGGAAACTTCTCAAAATACATCTGGCAGTCTGCTACAAAAACTCAGATACATGGTAATAAAAATTTAAAAAATGATTGTGAGGAAGATACTTTTTCATGGAATTTTATGGATTTTTTTTGCTTGCTGATCTTTATTGTTGAAAATTCAGAAATTACATAAATTTAATGCAGCACATGTAACAGATATTAACATACAGGCAAAGGTATTCAAACAAGGTTTAATATTAAAAGATAGAAATTAGAACCAGTGTTCCGTGAAAGCAAAGTACATAAAGGACGAAACATTGAGGGACGCAGAAAAGAATTGAAAAGAAATAGATATGAAGAACTACTGACTGATATATATCCTAAACATTAACCCAAATTTGGAGATCCTTTGGCAGGAGACATCTCGTATTAGAATATTCAGAGACGTGTAAATGCTTCATATATATTACTAATATGCAGGTGACTACAGATGTTGGTAAGTCTGAACCAGTGACAGCCTAACATCAGGATTTGGATCAGAGCCCTAAATCCTGATGAGATAATTGTGGAGGACCTTGGTCTCACCCAGATATCCATAATGTTTGTGTATAAGGACCGTGAGGACAGAGGCGTGGAAACTGATTCTGTACCCCATGGAAACTACCTCGCGCAAGGGAGATCCAGCAATGGATCTGGCACGTCTGAACTCCGAAGCTGGACAGGATATCTGCTCTCCAGTGCCTTCACTGGCAGGGAAGACGCCAAACTTCAGATGTGCATGCATACACGCAAAAATGAGGGTGTCTGTGAACCAGTACTATACTGTACAAATAAAAACTCACTGAAACATATTACTTGAAATATTTCAATTAACTGATATGAATCTGGTGATTAAGCTGACTAACGTTTTTAGCTGACTTCAGTGGATTTTGGGTGCATTCTAGTAAGAGGAAAAAATAATTAGTGCATCCCAAGTCTTGCAGGCTTTTTATCCAAGATATTCTCATTGAAATGTGGTTTTATTCTAGTTAATGAATTTTTTTTGTCCTCATCACATTATTTTAATAGTGACCTCAGTAGTGCTAAAATCTCCATATTTTTAGTACAGTGCTCTGGTAGTCAGATGTGTCTTTTTCATTAATAAAGGACAGCACAAAAGATTTTCTGCTTGTGACACAGACTTAGAATAACACAGTATGGTCTGGTAAATGCTGAAGATAGTCTTCAACCATTTTGCAGTTCATTATCAGCAATACTGGAAGTGATATTAAGATAACAAGCTATGATTTTTATCTTAATAGTTCTGTGCCTTCATAGATTACAGTAGATCTGATGCTGCTTTTTCTGGCTGTGAGAGTATGTCTTACTCCATATAGCTAATTCCTGAATGTTTGCATTTTCTATTAATTTGTTGCTATTACTTCAGAGAGCAAACTTAGCTTCTTGTTCAACCAAATGACTGCAGAATTGATTATATTAC
>JAVJGG010000088.1:28660034-28673671 GCA_035590195.1 Aviceda cuculoides | reverse complement strand
GGCTATACAATACTTGACAGTATAGTAAAATGACACAGTTTTAACGGTTCATTTAACAGTGAGATTATAACACAACAAAACAGAAATACAGCATGTACCTTCTAAGATATAGATGCACTCTTGATTTGGTGGGTACATGTTAGGGTAGTTTGGTGAAGCAAAATGTCCTCCATTACTTGTCCGTACCCAATTGTCACACTGGGTAGGAGGAATGCGATTCACTCCAATATTTTGCCCACCTTAAGTGGAAAAAAAAGTGAACAAATAAATTTCTCCTGCAAGCATGTGAATTTGATTTTGCAGAAGTAAAACACTTGACATAACGCATATTCTATAAAAGAAGAAAGTAATCTACTTTGGTTGAAAACCTTCTTCTATGTCACTTGTTAATATCTAGCTAGGAAAATCTTATGTTTAGTTTAGTGATGTGGTACACCCTAAAGAGATCACAGTTTCCAAGTATCAAATATGTCCAGTAATCCTTGGGAAGGGAAGAGAGAGAGTAATTTTTTTTTTTACCTAAGGCAGTTTAAATTTTCTGTTGCTCTTCCTTCTAAGTCAGATAGTCACAGTGGCTGCCAGTACAGCAGCATTATTTTATGGCTTACGTCTTCTCCATTCCTATGCAAATATAATCCAAAGTATTTGTTAGCTTTTACCATTTCTTCGCCTGATTCCAGAGTATAGTGAAGTATATGGCCCTTAGACTGAATATCTATTTACAATAATTTGTTGGAATATACAATGCTTGTAACAGAATGAATTATAATATGTAAATACACTAAATACAGCAATGGTAGTTAATCAAATTACTAGCAATAGGTAGATTGCACTGGTAGCTAAGGGTCTCATTTAAGATCCAAGCTCTTCTTCTGGATATACAGGGAAATATGATACTTGACTGAGATTATGCAGTTCACTAAGGTAATGTACCACACTGGACCATCTGCAGGAGCTTTGTTAGTTCGGATTTCCTTATCCAAGGAGAAAGAAGTTGGGAATAGTATGATCCTCTCTGACATTTTTCTTAAGTAGCTTTGGCCCTTCTCCTTGATATCAGCAGAACTGGAGAGAATAAGACTCAGGATATATAGTTTCTGCTAGATTTTTCCTAAATCTCACAGGGTGCTCTCATAATGTTATTTATATTTATGCAGGTTTTGTTTGCAGACCTTTGAGAGGGAGTCCATGCTGATACAGGTCTTAGCTGCCTCCAGTAAATTACATCACCTTCCACTGGTATCTTGGCAGCTTTTTGATTTATGGGGGTGAAAACTTAGTCTCTCCTGAAGAAATTTTCAAGGAAATTCTGTAGGTGTCAGTTCAAGGAATTATTCTCTCTTAAGCGTGGGTTAATCCCACATAGGAGAAAATAAGGTTTGTGAAACTGATGCCTTCCCAACTCAGCAGGCTTCAAAAATATCTGTGGGTGGACTATTTGAAAAACTTATTGTCAGAGACATAAAACATGAATTTCCGTGGTGGTTTTTTTCCCCACCTCTAAGGTCTAAAAGCATACAATTTTAAATGGGTAACTCAACTTCCATGTTCTTTGTGACTGGATGGCTTTGTTCAGTTGGAAAAAAATGCAGTAAATAGGGAGGAAATGGAAAATACAGGAATTCATATTGGTAATTCAAAAGCTATTAATACCTGAATACAAATACTTTCTTTCACTTATATTGCTTAATTAAAAACTAAAAAACTGTTACATTTTTTGAAAGAAAATCATCAAACCAAAACTGTACCTTGTGTCTTCTGTGCAACGGCAATCCCTTCCACTACAAGGATTGTTACTAGCAACACTGATGACAGAAATTGGACAGGAAAAAACATCAGTAATTCATCAAAACTGTAGACTGTTTTCTGCAGTCCCGAGTCATGCAAATCCTAGAATCACTAACCAGAACAACTGAGAACATACAAAAATACTTAATTTATTTATGCGCTTTCTTAAAATGTCAGCTTTAGGAAACCAGTGCAGTGTAAGTGTGCTGTTGGCTCTTCTTCCAAGTTCCTTAAGAAAGTGTATATAAGAATAGCAATTTATTGTCTGAGAGGACTTTAAGAATATTTTCTAGAGTATCTACTAATTTGCAAGCATTTTATAAAATTACATGGTATCTATCTTCTATATAACTTCTATGTCCTGAAACGAGATGTTTCACTGCTATATTGAACCAGATTTATCCTAAAACTCCATTTGCCTAACATGTACAGAAGACTTCCCCAGCTTCCAAGAAATTAATCAGGACCACAGGAGACACTGCATGGTCTTATCCCTACATGGATTTCAGGAGCACTATAGAATTGTGCTTGCAAGACTGGTTGTTGTGAAGCTGCTACAATACCAGTGATATCTGCAAATGATGTGGCAGTAGAAAATGAGCAGATCACAAGTTCTAATGATGTGGAGAGACTTAGCCTGAGCAGTGACCACAGCGAGGATGCGAACGCTGTCGGGATGTGCACTGTTGCAAGCACTCTGGTTTGCCAGAGTGTTGTGTTAGTCTCAGGTTTTGGTACATGCTGGTGTTTTCTGGATTTGAACTGACTAAACATTGAACTGTTAAAGATCCTGTTATACTCTTTCCTCCAACCTTCCTTCCTTCCTTCCTTCCAGCTGTCTAGATGGTTTTGCTTTTGGCCTTTCCATTACGTTTACACTTTCCTCGCACCCAAGAAGCGCCAGTCTGAACAGCACATACTAATGATTCCATATTCCACTCTTCACCAACAGTTTTAAAGCAGGCTTAATGTCCAGATTTTCCTAAAATGCTTTGTCTCCTCAGATTGTTAGGGACTACCAGGAAGGGAAAGAGAATGAAATAGAGTATATAATTATGCTACTCTTCGTATCTTTCATTTGCTTCCATCTTGATATCTCTATAATTCTGGACACGTATCTCGGAGATCTAGTAAAGTAGGCTAGGACTCTTTGCCCTGGACAGAAGCTGGCTGAGAGGAGATAGGATACGAGTTATAAAATCACAAGGGTCACTGAGATGGTGAATAGAGAGCAACTACTTGTTGTCTCTTCCAATACAGGAACCAAGGGTATCAGACAAAGCTAGCAGGTGGCTTGTTCAAAGTAAACAAAGATTTTTTTATTTTTTTTTCCATGCAGATAACTTCATAATGCATTCTTGAGGTAGAAAATTCTGTTTCGGAAACCCCTTTTGCCATAAGTTGTTTGAAGTCTGGGATAGTATTTGGGGCAAATATAATCTGCTGTACTTCTATACACTTTCTGCTTTTATATCTCTGTGAAAGAAGATACCAGGCTAGATGGACCTTTGATTTGACCTGGTATTGCCTTTCCCATGTTCTTAATCTACTTGTTAATACGAAGTCAGACAGGCATGGCCTCACCACTGCAGGAAAAAAAAGATTTCAGCAGGAATTTTACTGTCACATTCAGGAAGTTCATTTTATTTTTCCAGTTTTCCCCTCTCGTTGCTCAGGCATTTTAGTGGCTCGTGCTGAAACGGCATTTTCTCTATCTGCGATTTTCCCTGCGTTGCTGTTAGACTTTCAGCCCTTTAGAGAGCTCCAGAGTGAGCATGCACTGACTGTGAATAATGGTGATCTTAACTGAACTCATCTAGATGCTACTGTAATGTTGGCGTAGATGTATTATCTTGGGGAAAGACAAAAGGAATCAAAGTCTGCCCCTGAAAGTGTCCATCTAGCATTTGTGTTTTATTATATATGTTTCTGCTGCCCCTTCTTCTCTCTGCCCATATTAAATCATACTGTATATCATTATGAGACTTTCCTCACCAACAACTGCTTTTTTCCCTTGTAAGCCAAGTTCACAACTGTAGGTGTTTTAAAATACCATATGGGTCTTGCAAACAAGTGTTATGTTCCTAGAAGCTCATTTGATTTTTAGAGATGGATTGTAAGACAGTAGGTTAAGACTTAGGTAGTTTTGCAATTTCCATATTTGCAATAATTCTGCATTTTCATCAGTATTAGTATACTGAAAAATATACTTCTTAACTGTCATTATCCCAGTACAAATTATCAATTGTTAATTATTGCTGACTCACCCTAGATTGAAAATTCATCCTTCAGAAGAAAGTATCTAGTACCTATTACTGGTCTTCAAGTTATGGATGTTCACTAGTCTTTAAAGCAAATAAAATAAACAAATGTCTCATCTTTATTAACATATGATTGACATTAGTTTTCAGCTATTTTTAGTTTTTAGTATTTCTTACATGGATGCTACTATTTTAAAAAAATAAATTTGTGGCTTCTGTGTTTGAACTGTGCACTCAAAGATCTGAGTTTAAGTGCATGAACTTATAATGCATTTGTACTCCTGAGATCGCTTGTCCCTAACAAAGAATATTACAGAGAATTTTGATAGTGGTTATAAAGTTGTCTACATATTTTCTTTGGTTTTTTCCTACACTGGTTTTGGAGCAACACTTCAAAGTTGGCTTTTATTGTTAAAGTAAATGCAGTTTCCACAATCCTATGTAAATCACGTGTCTGTATATTCTTCTATTGAATTAACCTTTCTTAAAGATTTGCTATGCCCACTCTCTACTTTGGAAGGACATAGCAATCTCTTTATAACTTGTGCTGCTTCTTAAAATGTGAAATGGGCTTTGTCTGTTTTTCTTAAAGCAAACACACACAGAAATATGAGTGAAGTAAATACTTTAATGACTAACAAAATCATTGCAGATGATAGTCACTTTCAAGTAACAGTGAAAAATCTGGGGGTTTGTTGGTTTGTGTTGAGTTTTTTTTAGTACAGCTATCTACTATGGCTAACACTGTTACTTTATACCCTTTTTTTTTCTTTTTCGCCTTTAAAATATCAGTAAGCATCTATGTTTATTTCAGTGATTGTGCTCTCTTGTACAGATAGAGACACCGTAAGAATAGATGTTCAGTTACACTAACCAGTGATTTCCCTTCTTGAAATGATGCAGATACAGAAACAAGCCTCCTAAAAGGACTTCAGAAAATCTGATTTGCTTTCACTAAAGCCTATGCCGTTTCTATTAATAGTCCAGAGCTGTGTATGTGTGTGTAAGTGCAAAACAACAGTGCGTATTTCCTGCAGAACAGCATGGATATGCAGGCAATTACAGAAGATAAATGGGCTGAATACTTGTTTTACTGTCTTCCTTTTGTGATGTTATATGGATGAGTGGATATACTAAGTATGGTCCACCTTCTCTTTGTTCCCTGCCCTTTTCATCCTCTTCATTTTTAATCTCTTCCATCTCTTGCCTTTCCCTGGCAATGCCTGTCCTTCTCATGCTCTTAACCACCCTTAAGATGTATTCAAAGCAGCGCAGGTAGCAAATGTTTAAGGGCCTTCCTTTGCCATTACTTTTATTCCAGGTGATAGTATGATAAAGAAAAGAGGTGTCTGTGACTAATACTCTGTATCTGTCCTTATCTCTGTGACATTGCTAGCAAAAAGGTAGAGAGAGGACTTATATCTGTTCTTCCTGAGAGTGCTGGGCAGGGATGCCTGAGGTAGTATTGCCTTAAACTGCGTGCATTTACATGACACAGTATAATGTAGGATAGCAGACAGGAGTTTTTTGGCTGAGAACAAGGCCTGTCAATGTTCATGATGAAAGGAAAAGAAAGAAAGAAAGAAAGAAAAAAAAAATCAGTCAGGGTATTTTTAGATCTTTTAGACTGCTTACATTAACCCATTTTTTTGTATGCATTTTAAAAACAACAAAGCAATCGCTAGGTGTCCTAAATCCATACCACTTCCTGGAAAAATATTTTTGAATCTCAGAGACTAACTTGGGCCATCCAAGTCAGTAAGAAGGAAGGAAGATGTCTAGGGAAGAGACAGATCCTGTAGGATGGTGCAGTGTGGAAAGCTAGTGCTGAACCAGTGTCCTGGTACTGCATGTGGGGACACAGACACAGCGATTAGAACAGACAGGAGATACCGAACTACCTTCACGAAAAGTCTTGTAGCACGTTCAGAAGGATAAAGAATGATCTTGTTACTTCCGATAAATTGAAATTCAAATAGTTATAACGCACCTGAACTTGCAATGGGACAGTATTCCTCTGCTACTTCATTTTTCCTCTTTTAAAATATATTACATATCACTGTGCCATGACTGTTCTTCAGTGTGCATGAAAGGTAACTCTAGACATAGCTCTGTATTCTACTGCAGTACAGGAAGCAGAAGTAGTATCTAAAAATGCCATTTGAACAGGACTTGGTAATGTAAGCAACAGCACAAAGTGCAGGATTGCATGACTGCATTGAATATCAAAGGGATAGAAAGGTGCATTTGATTGTTTTGTTTTTAATGGAGGAGCATGGCGAGAATCCTACTAGAAGACACTGAAATATGGGAGACTGACCTTATAAACTTCAGAGATATTTAGTTGGTAAATTTAATACAGGTTAGTGCTTCTGCACCTTATATTGAGCTTCTGCTTCATGATATGTACACTTTAGAAGAGGCTATCATTAAGCCAACAGCAGCACAGCCACTGAGGCAGATTAAGAGTGGCTTCTTTTATTCATGAATCTGGTATTTGCTACAGACTTCTACTCCACGAATTATGGTGTATACTTTCATGCTACCATTTAAAGCTCTGATAGTTTTTACCTGTGTGAACATTAACTAGAAACAAAAAAAAAGCAGCAAGCTTCTGTCTGTTTTTAAAAGAATCCATTTTTCATTTTCTTCACTTCTTTGCATGAAATATTTTAGATCACATAGCCTGCAGACACTTGTATAAATTTTTAAGAGTGAAGACACTAACCATACACTGCAAATTCTTATTACTATTCTGTTGTTGAAATAGACTTATGGAATAATATAAAAGAATCCCCTGAACTGGTGTAATAAACTATGCATTGTTTGCAGGGGTCAAGATTTTCTTTGCTGGCATTTCTTAAAATTCTCTAAAATTAATCTAAGATGCAAAAAAAATTCTGTTACTTTATGCACTGAAGTATATAGACAGAGATTCACAAATGCGTGGCTCCTATTTCTCTTTAAAAATGAGAGTAATATAGTTAGTTTTATAGTAAACAGGTGCTCAACCCAATATTGATACATCAGCGTGTTGCTTAGAAAAACAAGTGCTCTAGGCTGCAAATCTGACATATGCTTGTACTTTCTGGCAAGATGCATTCTTCAGATTTCATGGGATACAGCACTGCTCTGAGCTCTCTATGGTACGCCTTTCCTCTGCTTTTTCTGCATGCTCTAGGGATCTTCACATATAAAGAAAACAGACTAGATTTGCTGTGTGGCTCTGAGAGCAGTGTCTGTCTTGAGTGATGACAGTGGGGGATCTATGCATGCCGGGCAAGCTGAATATCAAACTGGGGAGCAGTCATGCACAACTCAGAAACAGTGAAAAATTCCACCAATTATTTAAATAAAGACTTAATCATTTAGAGTAATACACATTCTTAGTATAGTGGTAGTCAGAATCCTAGGGATAAGGATGACAGACGTTGCTTAAAGCAGGATTCACTGTTTTATCTCTGTGCTGTACACCCTGGATTAGGCAGCACCTTGTATACATATAGTCCAAACAGACAGTAATTGGCAACACACAGGTCATGCATGTTCAAAAATCTTGCCAGAATGCCTGCTTCTTTCTGGCAGATACAGCCTAGAGTAACAAATGCTTGATCTTAATTATATACTATGTTTTGCCTTATGGGAATGAATCCTCTTCTGTGTACTATTCTTAAACCTAGCTCCTAATTTTCCCCATGTGCTAAAATTAATGTTACTTTCAGTAACTGCTAATCACAGTATCCCAGCTTTTAGATCCATTTTTTTCCCCGCGTATGTCTAAACATTAATGTTAGCTATTAATGTGGTGGGGACATTTGTGATGCCATATCCTATCTTATTCTCTGGCCAAGATTATATGTACAACATAAATTACTTATGTGTTTTGGTTGCTTTTAAGGACTGATCAAGTGTAGGGTCCCATGATGTTAGATGCTGCAGAAATTCAAAGTGTTTGACTGGTCTTCTTGTAAAGAACTTCTGCAATTTAGACGGACAAGGTAAAGTGTCCAGACGCTCTGGATTTTATGTAACTCTGTGTGGATGGTCACGTCCTTTTCTTTCAGAAAGCTAACTAAGTGCATTTCTGATGAAAGCCATTTTTAGCTCAGAAACACAAACTGTAAATTCCAGGGAATAAGATTTTTCTCTCTCTTCCTAGCATTTGGTGACATTTGCTAATTGATAAAAGGAATACTGGATTGCATCTGTTGCTGCTTTTTTAGGCAAACAATTCTATTGCTGAGGATGAAAACACAGCAGTTTTTTAATCCCACATGCTCTTACAGTTCATAGTCTGTATATATTTCTTAATCTCTTGTGGTCTCAACAGGACACTTGCAGATCAGTAAAATGAGCATCAAAGAGCAGTTAAGGTGGCTGCCTATAACTTAGCCTATAAACAGCTCTGGTGATTTCCTCATATCGGAATACACTGCAGGATTGCCACAGAATAAAGTAACAGAGATGGTATGCATCAGGCAAGACATATTTTAGCTGTTTTAAGTCTTACCCAGAGCATGCCAGTGGAGCTGCCAAGCCATTTTTAATCCTTCTCATAAAAGCTTGATAGCAGAAGTGGGCTTCACCAGCTATTAACAGTGACTCTAGCGCCTTTCTAAGATCCAAATCTTGTTAGCCATTAGCATGCCAGCAGGATATCTGAATGCACTCAGGTCTATTCTGAGATATAACAGTTTCATCTCACTCCAGCCGTTTCCAGTAGGGATTCCTCTCTTTTAAGATTGCTGAAGAAACAAATTGGGAGTCTATCTCTGCAGAGAAACCAGGTTAACTGATTCAGGAAGTAAATGCAGTTCTCCCAAGTCCCTTTGATCAAAATCATCTGCAGAACAATTCATGCTTGGGTGGATCTGTGACAGAGTCCCCTCTAGGTTTGCTCAAAATATTTAACATTTCTGATCCCTTCCTCCATTAGAAATGTATAAGCAGCTGTGGGCTGCTTCATTTTACCAGTTGCTCCACATCCTGTTACTTATAATCCATTCCTGGGTATGTCTGCCAGCAAAACTTCTGCCAGAAGAATGATATCTTTCATTTTTAAAATAGAAGCTTTCCTTTTTATATGGAAGATCTTTTTTCATCTCCAAGCTGTGTGCTGCAAGAGACTGATGAGAAGGCTGCATGTGCGAACCATGTTGATGAGGAGTTCCAAAAACCTTATTAAAATATATACACTGACTTAAAGTTCAGATGGTTTCCCTGCAGCTGACAGAACTGATCCTGCTGTACATAACTATTCTGAATACATCTTTTGCAGAGATTACTTATTCCTAGAACACCTGGGCAGTGATACTTTTGACTTAAAAATAGCTCAGATTGTACCAAATTTCTTAATATCTTGTTCTTTATTATCAGTATAGTGTATTTTTCAGTGGAAATCTTTTCAGGAATGTCTCTTATGGAATTAATATTAAAAGTTCTGCTGTCTTCTGGCCTGTCTAACAACAATTTGTGTACAGACTATAAATGAATATTTTTTCTAGCTCCTCACTCTCAGTCCCTTAAAAAGAGACTTCTCTGTGTTCATGGATTTTATTGTATGCTGAAGAAGGAGGTTTTGTGAAATGTATTGTCAACGTATTGACTGTTCTTTCCTGCTACATAGTGGGTCAGCTTTGTAATAACAGAAAATGGAGTGAAGCACAAAGATAAGCTGAAAGAAATGTGGATTTTTTTCATGAAAAGTTACCTGCTGCTTTTTTGTTGAAAAATTTACACTCCCCCAACCCAATCACTTGCAGTATTTGAGATGGCAGTTGTCAGTCATATCAATAGAGGTAGCAAGCTTTTTAAGTTGTCCAAGACTGTAAGTGCTTCATTAATTAAAAAATTTGGACTATATAAAGCACAAAAGCAGCAAGCTTGTTTGCAGTACTAGAACCCCAATGGTATCCAAGACACTATAATTAAGATTCTACTTCAGTCCAGATAAGCATGTCCATCACTACATATGTAACCTATTTTGTAGGTAAACATAGGTTACATGTATAACCTATTTTGTGTGTATACTAGAAAAATTTCTGGTATAATTGCAGATGTTTATCAGGTCTCTTCACCATTCCTGCAGTGCATTATATTGTGAATTTCTGATAGATTAATAAATGATGAATAGCTTATAAAATTTCATTTGGGGGGGAATTTTTCTGTCTAATCTCTCTCCATGAGTTAAACCTTAGGGAAGGTGTTGAAAACCTTAGCTTCTTCATTAGATAGGGATACATAATTCAATAGCTCCTTTAGCTTCAATCCAGTGTTGTTCTGTACTCTGGTTACAACTGTATACCTGATTTATACAGTAAACTTTTTTATTAATGTCAATGTAATTATAAGCAACTTGTTCTGTAAAGATTTTAGCGGTCATTGTCAACTATGTCTTAGGAAAACTAGGATTTAGTGTTTTTGAAGTTATGCTACTGTGGGAGTGGTGCATTTTGGATATTAAGTTTGTGTATGTATTAATAGCAAGGCATAATACATACCACCAAATACTTCCCTTGTTTATTACACAGCGACTTTTTGAATCCTATTCTACAGTTACTTGAGTTCCTTCTGCTTAACTCCTTAGCAGTGCAAGCTGTTGGGTACTTCGCTTTCTTTGAGTGCAGCAGAAAAGGTCGCAAGTAGATCCCGTTTTTAAGTAAAAAAATGAAATTCTGACTTACACTTGACACTGCCTTCGTTAGCGCCACTACAGCCTCTACAGCCAGTACTTTGCTTTTGGTTTCAGTGGACAAATTGCGAAATCATTAACAGATTTTTAAATTATCTTTTTTCTCTGCTTGCTTTTAGCTTTTTGGGGCATTGTTGCACCTTTTGATTTTGGAAACAACAGGCCATAATTCCTAGCTTTTGTGTGGAAGGAAGCATTACTTCCTAACACTGCTTGTTTGTGAGAAATTAGCTGTTAAATTCATGCCAAAATGCAAATGAGCAGGCTGAGCAGAATGGCAGGAAGTTAATCATAGTACTCCACATTCCTGCAACCTGCCAGAGTTGGAAATAATTCTGTACCTTATTGGAAGGCTGGGAATGTCGACTTTCCAGAAGTAGAACTACTTTGTCCTAGCCCTGGCTGCTTATTGAATTATCAGGACAGAAACTACAGAACTCTCTTTCTGGCTTTTTAAGTTAATCCAAAATAATAACTGAAATAGTCAAAAACTAATGTACAGCCAGGATTTAACTTCGGGTTTGTGGGTTTTTTAACCAAATAATAGCATACGCAAGTGAAAGAGGAGCCTACTTAAAGAATGGGAACAAGCTCTTAGCAAACACATTTTGGGGGAATAGCAGATATGAGGAAATTCAAGATAGATGTGTTTACTTCCAAAACATAACAGGAGCATGGCTTTATTAAGACAGCAGCTGCTTTTCTCTCTTATGAAGCAGAGGGTTATAATACATTATTGTTGTAGAGCAGTTGCACTTTGCAAGCTGTGCTAGGATTCAAGAATGATTCTAGTGTGTTTAAAATCTCACTGAGAACTGAAGACAGGAAAAAAAGGCTTTGTCTTTAAAGAACCAAAACGCAGCGAGCACCTCGGCCTCCAGTAGGTTACAAACACCTCTGAGAAAGCAGGTGGGCATTGGCCCGGCTCCGCGTCAGCAAAACCTGCAGCTACTGCAACCTCAGTGCTGCCGTGGGCCTCCCATCGCTTCCACTCAGCACTTTTGGCTAGTAGATCTGGATGAGGGCAAATAACCAACATAAGATGATGGGATTCAGGATGAAACTTTTCGAAGTTTTGCTGAACACTACGGAGAGAGGCAATAAGAATTATATTAAGATGTTTATGTAAATCAGCCCTTATTACTGAGAGCTGAGGAAGAGCATAGAGTAGTTCTGAACCAGCATAATAGAAGACATTTGAATTGCCACAAAGTGAGCGTGATGGGCTTGCTTCTGCTCTGAGGTATACAGGCAAAAAATAGAACCTTTGTGGATGACAGAAATGTAAATATGCATTCCATGTTTAGAACAGAAGATTACACTGTTTCTAAGTATTATTAAAAGATACATGACTTTTCACAATATACTGAGCTTAACTGTACTTTGTATATGGTTTAGCAGAACTCTCCCAGTTCTGCACACAAAGCTATTTGTATGGAGAAAAAAAAACATTTACTGTCACTGTAGGTAGAGCTTCCATGCAGAATTTAAGATGCAACCTGTAAAATACGGAGGTTTACTTTGTTATTCCCAACAGTTTCCTTTTGGGACTAAATCTATGTGCCTATTTATAGGAATCTTTTTTCTTCATAATGAGATGTAATAATCAGACTATACGAAGACTTCTAGTGAAGAAGAGATAAAAGGGAGTGTATAATGCTAAGTAATGATAGGTTGTTTCTGTAGTCATGGCAAGTGACGCATTTAGAATACTAACAGCTTATTGACTATTTTGTCAATTTATAGATTATGAATAAATACAAAAAACTTCCTCTAGAAGGACTTCTTACCTGGACACTAGTGTGATTATAAAAGATTGGCATGAGGTCTGTTCAGGAGAAAACCTGCATAGTCAAATTTGCAGCAATCTGAAATGTAATTAAATCTGCATATGTAGAAAGTAATTAAGAAGCAGAAATGTCAACTGTATTTTATGGTTGGTTTATAGTGGTTTATGGTATTTAACTATGTTACTTAAAGAGGAGGTAGGGAAAAAAAATTATCTAAATGCCTTCGCTCCCCCATGTAAGCCTTATGTTCCTATGTTATCTAAACTCAGCTGATGGTTAACACCTATATAGAGACACAGATGTTTATTGAGAGCAGGTATCTCCTGTCTCTCAATTATTATTCTAATAAATGAAAAATATTTATTTAAACCCTCAAGACATCTGTCCTTCAGGCCAGGACCATGGGATTTTATAGGCCATGGAAACATTCTGGATTTAAAACAGACTTCTTCACAACTTTCATACTGTGGGAGGACATCAGAAACAGTTCTCCACTCTGCAGTAATGCCTTGTTGGCTTCAGTAATGCAAGCAGACGCTCCAAAATTTCCTAATGGAATAATTTAATAATAATAATAAAAAAAAAGTCCCTGATGGTTCAAGTCTGCTATTGCTCCAGAAGATACAGAATGCTAGAATCAATCTCTCGAGGCACAAGGTTAACTGCCATATCTAGCTTTATTTTCTAACAGAAATCCCTTGCCCATTGTTGAGCTGTATAAATAACACCACAGACAAAGAAATGCTAGGCTAGCTTTCCTCAGTTGTTTACCTCTGAACCGTAAGAAGTTAGAAACAAGATTTAAAAGCCTCAAGAGGAAGAGAAGCACAGGTAAATACCGGTCAGGCAGCAGCTTGTGACTCAGGTTTTGTGAACGCCTTGCTGAAACCATATCTTGCTCCCGATAACAAGTACGATAACCTGATCACTGTTAGGCGGCTGGTTACGAGAGTTCCGAAAGCAGAAAGAGTATTTTTACTGTGAAGAGACAGGAGCGTAGGAAGCTCTCGGTGTGTCTCGGGAATACACAGGACACTGGGGCAGGGTCGCTGCCACCGTGACCCACGTTTCTGCAGGCTGGGACCTCCCCCCTCGCTCCCCCGTTAA
>JAVJGG010000088.1:28577217-28659934 GCA_035590195.1 Aviceda cuculoides | reverse complement strand
CACGTCTGCCGGCGGCACCTGGAGAGCCGGCGGGGCGGCAGGGTGGCCGTCCTGGTCAACAAGGTGCCCCCCCGAGCCCCCGGCCTCCCACCCCGGGGGTAACGGGGCGCCGGCGCCCGCCGGCCGCGGGCTCTCGGGCGGGGGTCCCGGGGCCGGTGCTGAGCGGGGTCTCGCGGGCGCAGGTGCATCTGGTGGACCAGCACGCCAAGAAGGAGTTCCACGTGCTGCAGGACGCCTTCAAGGTGAGGGCCATCAGCGGGGACAGCCACCACAAGTCCTTCTTCGCCTGCGCGGTGAAGCAGAGCGACGTCGTCATCTGCACGGCCCAGATCCTGCAGAACGCGCTGGTCAGCGGGGAGGAAGACATGCACGTGGAGCTGACGGGTGGGCGCGGGACCCCACGCGCTGCTGTCCCCGCGGCCGGGCTGGGGCGCGACTGCCCCGGCCAAACCTCCGCCAGGGCTCACCCTGCTCCCCTCCCTCGCCCGACGCAGATTTCTCGCTGCTGGTGATAGACGAGTGCCACCACACGCACAAGGAAGCCGTCTACAACAAAATCATGCTGAATTACCTCCAGCGCAAGCTCAGCGGGCAGCAGGGCCTGCCGCAGATCCTGGGCCTGACGGCGTCCCCCGGCACCGGGGGGGCAACCTCCTTCGAGGGAGCCGTAGAGCACATCCTGCAGGTGGGTCCCGTGCCCTCCGTCCTGCGCCAAAATGGTGCGATGGCCCTGGGCACAGCTTCCCCTGGGGTGTAGCGGGATGTCCCTTGGTGTGGGCACTGGTAACCTGGTGTGCAGGTGCCGGGCAGCTGGGCGGCCCGGGGCAGACATCCCCAAACTCGTCGGGGCTGCTAGGCTTAGGGCTGGAAGCGGGGTCTCGCCCTCTCAGATCTGTGCCAACCTGGACACCGAGAAAATCACGTCGGCGCAGGCGGAGGTGCAGCACCTGCAGAGCCACGTCCCCCAGCCCAGGAAGCAGTACGACCTGTGCCAGGAGAGAGCGCAGGTGAGGGGCAGCTGGTTGGAGCCACAGGGCTGCTCGCTGGGCGGAAGACCAGACCCCCGAGCCCTGCTGAGCCGGGGGGCTGTCTCCCTCCACCCGCTTAGCTCAGGCCAGCACGAGGAACCGGTTGACCCGGAGCCTTGGTGCAGGGGGATCCCCCAACCCTGTGGGTCCTGCCATGCGAACATCCCCTGATCCCGGGCCAGGTGCTCTGGGCTGCACCTCCAAGGCTGTCCGGAGCAATGTACCTGATTCCTCGGGTCCTGAGCCCCTCTCTGCTCCCAGGACCCCTTTGGTGAGCAGCTGAAGAAGATGATGGAACAGATCCAGCAGTACATGGAGATGCCCAGCCTGCCACAGGACTTCGGCACGCAGATTTACGAGCAGCGCATTATGGAGCTGGAGAAGAGAGGTGAGGAGGCGAGGGTGCGGGTGCGGCGGGGCAGAGCCGGGGGGCCAGCCCGTGACCACGGCATGCTCCGTCCCTTGCCAGCGGCAGAGACGTTTTGTCGCAAGACGCGGGTGTGCGCACTGCACCTGCGCAAGTACAACGACGCTCTGCTGATCAACGACACGGTGCGGATGATCGACGCCTTTCAGTGCCTCCAGCAGTTCTACGCCGCTGAGAGGGACGCGAAGGACCCCACCGAACGGTTCCTCACCACCACGTTTGAGGGTAATGGAGAGGCCTGGAGGGGCGGTTAGTGCTGGCAGCATTTGGGGGGCAGGGAGTCCCCCTTGACGCCCTGTTTGCCTGCACAGAAAACAGGACGAGCCTGCAGGCGCTTGCCGGGGACCACCGCTACGAGAACCCCAGGCTGGGCAAACTGGAGGAGGTCCTGCAGGAGCACTTCCAGCCCCCGGGCACCGCTCGTGGCATCGTCTTCACCAAGACCCGGCAGAGCGCCCACAGCCTGCTCAGCTGGCTGCAGGACACGGCCACGCTCTGTGGCCAGCACATCAGGGCTGCCGTCCTCACCGGTGCCGGCTACAGCAACCAGACCAAGCACATGACGCAGGTGAGCGGAGGGTGGGAAGGAGCCGGACCTATCCCTCTCTACGCACTTTGTGGGTGCTGCCGGGCTCTCAGAGCCCTACGCAGCTGCTGAAGCGTCATCCCCTCTTCCCTCAGAACGAGCAGCAGGACGTGATCAAGCTGTTCCGCGAGGGAGCCCTCAACCTGCTCTTCTCCACCAGCGTGGCTGAGGAGGGCCTGGATATCCCCGAGTGCAACATTGTGGTCCGTTATGGGCTGATGACCAACGAGATCGCCATGGTGCAGGTAGCTGCCTGGGCTCCCTCCAGATGCTCTTCCCGGCTCCGTGGGGAGGGGGCAGCCTGCCGGAACGCCCCAAGGCCACAGGGGTGGGACACGGGGGCTTTCACATCCCATGCCTGCTGGCAGCTCCCTGGGGATGAGCCCAGCCCCTGGCAGAGCATCTCCTTGGCGAGGCGCAGTGGGGTGTGGAGGGTGGATCCATCCTCATGGCGTGGTGTGGGGGGGCAGGAGGGGTCGGCCACGGCCCTCCTCTGCTGACCGCAGCGTTTGCCCTTTCCGCTGCAGGCCCGGGGCCGTGCCCGTGCCGAAAACAGCGTCTACTCCATCCTCGCCAAAGCCAACAGCAGAGAGGTCTCTCGTGAGCTGCTCAATGAGAACCTCGTGGAGCTCATGGAGAGGGCGATCAGAGAGGTGCAGGCCATGCCTGAGCAGGAATACAGCCTCAAGGTGAGCCCTGGGCCCTGCCCTGAGCACCAGGAGGGCCAGGCAGCTCCTGCCCGTGCCCTGGTTTTGGCTACCTGCTCTCCCTTCGGGGCAGCACCGGCTCCTGCGTGGGGGAGGCATCAGGTGCCCGGGGCAGTGCGTGCCCGTCCTGCCCTGCCCGTCCCGCCGCGCAGCTCGCGCTCTCTAGGACAACGCGTCTCTCTCCAGCCGTGTGTCTTGCCATGTCTGCTGTCTGCCTGTGCCCGTAGCCCTGTGCTGACCCCTGTCCTCCCCGCTGTCCTGCCTCCCACTGCCTTCTGCAGATCAGGGACCTGCAGCGAGTTGCCGTTGCCAGCTGGCTAACGAAGGAGGCCAGGATCAGCGAGAGGCGTCAGCTGCACGACCCGGCCGCTGTCTACCTCTACTGCGTCAACTGCAACGTGGCGGCGTGCCGCGGCAGCGACCTCCGCACCGTGGAGGGCATGCATCACGTTAACATCAACCCCAACTTCAGGTAGAGCCCCGCTGTCAGGCATCGCTTGCGGGAGCTGCCGCACTCTCCACCCAGGGTGGGCAGGGGGTGGCAGCAGCCTGCTGCCAGCTCTTTCTTGGGGACACCAGTCCGGCAAGGTCACAGGGGCTTTGTGGGACTGCGTGACTATGGGGGCACATGTGCTGCCCTGTCTCTGTCCCCTGGACCATCATCCTTAGAGCGTCTTTTGGCCCCTTCCTTGCAGGGTGTATTACAGAGTTTCTGGGAAAATACAGTTCCAGCGGACTTTCAAGGACTGGGAGCCCGGCTGCCGCATCATGTGCAGTGAGTGCAGCCAGGTGAGTGGGACACGCGGCAATCCCCCCATGACTGCAGCCCAGTCGGGGTTGGAGGGGTCGTGCCTTGTGCCCCAGCTCCCGGCTGAGGAACGGAGCTCTATCTCCCTTCAGTACGTGCCCACGTGGTGCGCGTGCTGCGCATGTGGGACATGGACACCCGCAGCTGTCTCCAAGGGGAATGTACCCCGGGAGCAAGGAGCTGCCTCCGTCCCAGGTGTGTGTGGCCCTGCAGCCCGGGGATGCTGCTCTGCGGTCTGCATGACTGTCCCCTCCCTGCCCCCACAGGACTGGGGAATGGAGATGATCTACCGGCAGGTGAAGCTGCCCATCCTCTGCATCAAAAACTTCGTGGTGGAGACGCCGGCTGAGAAGAGGAGGTACAAGAAATGGAGTGCCGTGACGTTCCCTGTCAAGGAGTTTGACTACCTGGAGTACTGCTCCAGCACCTCTGGCCAGTCCTTCTAGCATGGGCTCTGCTCAGAAGAGGACTATTCCCAGGCCATCTCCTGGGGCAGTGGGACCCTTCCCATTGCCCTTGGCACGGGACCTACCTCCAGGCCTGTGCAGAGAGCCATGGCTTGCTCCTCTTTTCCTCGCTGGACCGAGTGACTGCAGCACATGCCTTGCTAGAGCCTGCAACTGCAGGAGGAGGCTTTGCTGCGCCCAAGCAGAAAGGACAAGACACTGGGATGGGAAAATACATGAACGCTTCCCTGCCCGCTGGCAGCTGCTCCCTGCGCCACTGCCTTCCCCTCCTGCCCCCCGGTGCTGCCAGGCTCGGGGGGCTGTCTCCGCTACCCTGCCAGAAGAACCAGCCATTTCACCTGTGCCCAGGACATGGCCCAGCGTTTCTCTGGGAGCCTCCAGTCCGCTTTGTGAATTCGATGGTCCTCCATTAAAAACGTGTGTGTGCACTGGGAACGAGGGAAGCGTTGGCAGTTTCATTCGTTGGGAGAGCTCGCTGCGTGCAGGCAGGTTCGATGCGGGACAGCCCTCGCACCAGAGCCAGACCACCCCATCGCCTTCCGGAGAGCCGGATCCCACTGCATGGGCAGGGCGGGGGTCCCCGCGGAGGCACCTGCGAGTGCCTGGAGTCGCATGCGTGGGGCTGCCCCAGTCCTGCCCCTCCCTGCAGACACTGGCCCGAGCGACCCACCTCACCCACCCGCGACCAAACCTTCCCGTGGCCCAGAACGAGCCTCAGCCCCTCCGGAGGGGCAGCTCAGCCCTGCAGGAACGCAGCCGGAGCTGTGGGTGGATTTGACCTTCTGGCAGAAATGAAAAGGCCGCTGAGGCTGAACCGGGGCGTCTGGAGTCGCCTGGCCCCGGTGCCCGGGCTCGGGGAAGGGGCTGCGTGTCCCGGCAGCCCCGGGTGTCCCCGCGGGGCTCGGCGGGCTCCGTCGGGGCCGGCCTGCCCCGGGGGGGCGGAGAGCGGCGGCGGCCTCTCCGTAAAGGCGGTCTAAGCGCAGGCCGGCAGCTCCCAGCCCGCCGGAGGCGCCTGCCGGTAAATGACGCTCATTTAAGATGTGAGGGGTGTTTGCCTGGATGAGCCGCTTGTACGCATGTGCCCGCCCCCCACGGAGCCCCGCAAGCAGCCACAGCCGCAGCCGGCGGGGCCGCTGTGCTCCTCCCGCACGGCCGGGCAGCGAGCGGGGGCGGCGGCGGCCGCTGTCCTCGCCCCGTCCCTCCGGGGAGCCGGTGGTGGCCCCGGTTGAGGCACCCCGCCTCGGTTCCCCGCCGTGTATCACGCTCCAGGCCCCATCCTCCCCGCCCGTCTGCGGAGAGGGGTCCGGCGGTGCCGGTCGGCAGGAGCGCGTCCCCCGCCTCCGCGGCGGCCGGGGCGGAGCGGGCGAGCCGTGCGGCCCCTCTCCGGGACACTGTGGCTCGGATGAACGTGAATCCCCGCCGCCCGCCTTTGTTTGGGATCTGAGCGGGGTCCCGGTGGGGTAAGAGGGAGCCGGTCCTCCCCTTCGCCTTCTGTTCCTCCCCTTCTCCCCCTCACTCGTGGCAGAGAGCCCGTGCGGCTCCAGCAGTGCGGCGTGCCCAGCTGCCTGCCTGGCTGCAGTGTGCTGCCTGCTGCTCAGGCGCCGGGAAGAGCCCCTCACACGCTATTGTGCGGCTGTTGTCTGACAAGACTGACAGCTAAAATGGAGCTATTACTTTACAAGAAGTTAATAAAAAGGCGCACTTAGCCTGCCGCCTGCCCTGGCTCCCATCCCTCCGGTTATCCATCACATCGGGTTAGCTTCTGAGGGGAGATGGTACTTAGGGAAAGGGCCCGAGGGCGGGGGGGCAGGTGGCGATGGCGGGGGAAGGGCTTTCCGCCGGGCAGGGCGGGGAGGCCGAGCCCCCGGCCAGCAGATCCCACCGCGGGGGCACCCGGTGGCGGCGGGGGATCCGCGTCCGCCCGGACACCTCTGAGCTGGCGATGGAGGTGCGGAACGGCGAGAGCCGTGCCGTTCCGGACAGCCGGGAGCATGGCCGCGAAAGGTTGCCGTACCGATAGGCTACGCGTAAAATCATAGCCACGCATGTAAGCCCATTAGCGATTTTTTCCAATCTCCCACAGGCAACAGGGGTTGAAGTATCTCAGGTTATTTCATGTAGGATGTCTTTTCCCGAGAACTGCCGATTAGGCGAGGCTGAGAGCTTTTGCTCAGGATGCCGAAGAGTTGAAACCAGGAGATGTTTAGCTCTACGCGCGGAGCGAGTTGCGAAGCTTTGCGCAGCGGGCAGGAGGGGGCCGAGCCCTCCCGGCCCGTCCGCCGCGGGGGCTGCGGTGCCGGGCGCGGCGACCGCGGGTTTCCCGTGCCCGAGAGCGGGTTCCAGCCCCGCTCGCAGGATGAAGGGGGTCACGTTCTCCACTTAACTCGGGTCTTCTCCCCACCGCGGTCGTGCACTACGATGCAAGCCCGAACCTCCAGGTACCCCACGCCGAGCTCAGGCACCTTATGGAAGCAATTTGGAACCCACTCGATAGACCCAGTAGATTTTGCAAACTGTAAATTCGAATTGTGTAATTGCAACTTGCGAATCCGTCTGCTTAAGGAGCAGGGCAGCTCACTACAGCCTCGAACATGGTTGTGAGAGGTGAAGCTCCGATTTCCTTGTGGTTTGGTGCCACGTGTTGGAATGCTAAATTCTTTCTGCGATGTTCAAAGGTCAGCATATCCTGTTAGCAAAGGTCATTCTCTTGCTTCAGATTATCAGTTTAATATTTCAGGCTCTTCAAGTCAACGCGATTGTCAGTTATGGCGAATTAAGCAAGGAGGGACCGAAGAGCGGTTGGACGAAGCCGGAGAGGAGCCCCGCGGGGCTGCATGTGCGGGAGGCGCCACTGGTGGCACTGGTGGCACTCCTCTCTCCGAGCGCTCCTGCGCTCGGCTCAGCCACGGGGCGCTGGGGGGACCCGGCGAGACCTTAGAGTGAAGGTCCTGAGCTTTTCTGGGTATTTAAGATCCATTTCAGTGGTCTAGGAAGGTTGGTGAAGTATTAAGCTTGATGCTCTGGCAAAATCCCAAGTTACATAATTATATTATTCCGCTTACTTGCATTGTCCTTTCAATTTCAAATAGAGATGATACAGTCCTTCTCAAAGGGTAGTTTTCCCATGAATTGTTAAATAGCTTCTGTGTTCCAGCAGTAGATAAAGCAATTTCTCTGTGTTCACCTCTTAATCATGTATTGATAGTGATGGTACAAAATGTTAAAATCTATAGTGAAAACTCCTATACAAAGAGAAGTCCTCGTTAGGTGGATCTACTTTGCTTTTTTTTCTTTCCTAACAAAAATGTTTACTGTAGTAACTCAAGAAAATATCTAACAGCAGACTAATAACTTCTACTGTATCATCTGTGCATCATCCATAATTTTTTATCCTCTCTGCGAGTACATAAACACAAAATTAAAATGACTATGATGTTGTGCAGATTGTTGGGAGACGGGGAGTTGTTTTTATTTTTTCTTTTTTTGGAATGCACAGCGTAGCCGATGATAGCAACATTTGGCTCAGATATTTTTATTACTTGTGATGATACAAGAAATGAAGGAACTAGCCTGATTCTGAGATCTCAAGCTGAATTTGCATTCAAGAAAACTATTTGTGGTCAATTGTCTCACACTGAAGAAACAGGAGAAAAACCTAGTAATATCTTGTGCTCAATACAAGTTGGTAGCAATTGCAAAGACCCAATCTGCTACACTCAATTTAACTGAAAAGGTGAACTTCTAGTTTGTCCATTAGTACTAGTGTAGCAGCATTTCCATCCTGTTCTTTTCCCAGGGCTGTGTCAAACTGTCAATGTGGGAGATGCAGGTAGTAGCATCAACTCATAGATTTGGGGCATATTCCACCATTGTTTACCACTGCTTTCAGAGAAATTTCTCATGTGGACATCCCTGTCACTTTGTCTTGCTAGAGTTCTTGTTATAGGTGGTGCTTTAAAATATTTTATAGAAAACTAGTGACAGGTCTGAAGAAACTTTCACTTCCCATTTCCTGAGCCTGCGGAGTGCTAGTTTCAAGGGAAGAAAATGCTGTGCCACTGGGTCAAGCTGGCAGTAAGCTTGAGTTAATTAAACTTGAGTTTGGGAGTTAAGAAAGGTTGAAGACAGCTTTTGGACAGCAAGTTGTGTATTGTTCTCCTGCTCTGTTGAGTCATCATGATTATTTTTGGATGGGAGTAGTTCACGGAAGGCAATGGGACTGCTGATTTTGATGTAGGTAAATACCTGCATGAACAGTTAAAGAATGAATCAGTTACAACACGTATGCTGGAATAAAAGGCTTTTATTTCCATTATGAGAACTCGTTCGGCCTCTTCCCAACAGTTCTTCCTTAAAACTTCCTTTGGTTTGCTGTTCTGCTAGAAGTTTTAATATTACCTGAAGCATTTGCTGCTCTCGAGTAGTAGACTGCACATCACAAATAGCCTTAGACCAGCATTTTTTTACTGTTTGAGGCTATTCAGATATTGCTTCTAAAAGAGGTTGCAAAAATATAGATGTCAACAGGGAATAATTATGAAAGGAAGTTAGGAGTTACATTTTAACTGTTCTGGTACCTGGATTTGTCCATAGATTTAGGTGCATTTGATAAATCTTAATTATATATAATTTCTAATTAGAAAATGACAGAATGTGCAAGTGCCTCTTAGTGTGGTAACATAATATGTAATCATACATAAATATGTGTAATTGGCTTTGTTGTTTACTACTGAGTTAAGAACATTGCAAACTTTCAAATAGTCCTGAAGAATACCAATAGTCTTCAGAAAGCTTACTGTGCACTTCTCTATGTAGTAGGCGGTATAATTAGATCTGAGTGTTAGAATATACCTACAAACTTTTCTGGCTTAAGTTGGGAAATTCAGGAATTTCAAAATAGGGTTAGCATATACTTTACAATTTTTATGGATTGTATTACAGATGGGATCACATTTTTCATTGAAGACAAGAATTAATTATAAAAATAGTGCTGTGTGACTGATTATTTTCAAAGTGGCAACTGAGACTGATATTACTAGTGCCTCATCAAAAAGATCCTGTGGCCAAAATGGAAAAAAAAAAAAAAAGAATGGATAATAGAGCTACTGAAACTGCATAGCAATATTTCAGATTTAACATCTCTACTGACCTTCATCTCTTAACATACTTAGTCTTTAATCAAAAAATCTGGTCATCCCTTTAGAATTAGTACTATTTATTTGCAAAGTTTGAGATTACTTTAAGCAAAATTTTATTTTCTGGATTTAAAAAGTAATTCTTTTGGTTATCAATACCTTAAAAACTGGCACGGTTAATGCTTTTTTGTTAAAACAACATAACTGAGCTCTGATTATTATAATATCTTAGAAACTTATGGATTGACTTCTATTCTATCTAGGTGTCATTTATTTGCAAGTAGTTATGAAAGTCCTGAATTGACTTGGTGCATTTATAGTGATTACTTCTCAATTAACTGTAGCAAATATTTTTAATACAGCTGTCTGTTAAGAAAGATGGTCTCATCATAGGAGGAATATCATACTATATGTAATATTCCTATTAATCTGCAGCAGAAAAGTTGGTTCTTTAGTTGGGACGACTATAGTGCATTAATGATAAGTCTGGTAGGAAGATTCAGTCTTAAAGCTTCTCATGGAAAATGAGAACAAAGAAAGATGGTATTTCATCAGCCATCTGTCAGTTGGCATGTCAACAGTATTTTTATATAGGTGAGATTTCACACTGAAGAAGCCTTCCAATAGCGTTTCTCACCAGGGCTGTGTTATGGTGCATGCATTTTGAAAATTTATGTAGTTAGTTAGAACTATTTCTCACTCCTCAGTTACTGTGATGATCACCTGGAACTACACTTTCTAATGGATGGTGCTTTCTTAAACTTACTGGTAGAAGAGTAATAACCTTACCCAAATGTATTTTTGATGCCTACAGAATAGAAAACCAAAGTACGACATGAAACCTTTGACAAGAGGTTTACAATATTTAATGCCTTAATTCAAAATAGTATGCATATACTGTTGTGAGCCAAGCTATGAGTAGTTAGAACCTGTGGTAAACTTCATAATAAGAAAGCTATTAAAGCCCCAATAATGTGTTGTATATAAAGTGATGCAATGATGCACTATTGAGCATGCAAAATACCTTAAAGCAAAAGATACTGAGTTCATTGTTTTGTTAACTTGACAACAGCTTAAATGTCAGCATGAGGTTATTTCATTCCTAATTGTTTTTCCAAAAAACATAAGGAGGCTAATCTGTTTATTATATTGTGATAGAGGGCTACACACAACTTTGCTGCCACAGTGGCATTATGTGTTTAGCCTTATTCTCCAACCACCTGAAAAAGACAGGAAAATATATCAAGTTATGCTTCCTCTTCATTATGAAATCTGTTATTACTTTTGCTGTCGGGAGCAAATTCTATCAATGGGGTTTAAAAGGTCCAACAGCATTAAGTACTTATCTAAAAAATCTGACCTTTTCATGCCACTCTAAGAGAAATAGTAAAGGTGTACATTAAGGAAATATGCTATCCTGAATAATAACAGTAATGCAATATGGAAGTCTCCTTTGCTGGCATCTGATCAGTTCATATTAGAAATATCTAGGAAAACTTCATGGCTTAGCGGACTGCTTATCGGTACTTTCCTGATTTTTGGCTTGGTGCTGTGGTATGAATGGGTCACTGTGCAGCACTGCCATGGTAACAAATGTGATTCAGGGTGGAGATAATCCGTTCAGCTTTGTAGCTGCTCTCTCTCTTTTCTGTACCTGTATTGACAAGCAAAGGTAGCGTTACAGGACAAGTGCCAGACCGGAGGAGACACCTACTGCAGAGGTGACTGTCTGTGAGACCAACGCTTTGTAGTTTGTTGAGAAAGTGTGTTCGAGTTTATCAAACGGCATTTATTAGGAATGCAAATTGACAGATTTAAATGCACAATTAATCATGTAAACTCATATCACCAAGGAATCGCTATTAAATAAAAGCATGATTGTTTTCAGAGACTCTTCCAGGATCCAAAGTACACTGAGCAATTGTAACTTTATCACCATTTTAAATATATAAAGTAGAGCTACTCATCTTATGTCATTATTACAGCCTTATGAAATTTGGGCAGAGTAGTGTACATAGATAACATACATTGCTTATTCTGAGTGTCCTATTACATTAATTTAATCTTTGCATATCTCACCCTTTAGCAATAAATTTGAGGGAGTCAATCCTCATTCTCCTTCCACTCCAAAATGTTTCTTCTAACGTCTTTAAAAACAAAACCAAACAAAACAATCCCATACCTTTCTTATTAAAAAAAGTTTCATAAAGGCTTTAGGCTTTTTCTAAAATAAGCATGGTGATAGTTTAATCGTAAAAGCACTTTATGTAATGCTAATACATTTTTATGATTTTAATTTTTTAATGTGTTGTCTTCTCTCTAGAACTAACACATAAATACTGCATCTATCCCATGACGAGCTACTGAACTAGCATTAACATTGCAGGTTTCTTTTAGTTCTCCAATTCCTAAATTCTTTAACTATTGCACATATGGGTTTGAACAAAGAAAAATACAGAATACTTTTGGTTGAGCACCATTCAGTACAATAAAAAGAATTAATGATCAATTCATCTGAGAAATTGTTTAAGCTTAATTTTCAGGAATGCAAGTTATTTTGCAGGACTGTATAAATGACAAGACCAATTCAAGTGGTATAAAGTATTCTGCTCACTGAAATGCTAAACTTTATTTACACAGCTTTCTATGAAATATTACTAAAGAATTGCTGGTATGTAAACAATGGTACATGCAATTTGATCCCTTTACTAAGAAAAATAAGTTTACAGTTCTGTTAAATAAAGAACAAATGCTATTATATACAGTCTGTTAACTGAAAGGCTTTGTGAGACATTCAGGTCTAATTTTAATACTTTCCAAATAAATACCAAATAATGCAACATTTACAAATAGCACACCAGCAGTATTTTCACGGTAATCATTTTACAAATCAGAATTTAGTATTTCAATTAAGCAAATGAGTAGCAGCTCCTTCATAAATATTAAGGCATGTCACATAGCATCAAAATGGAACCGATGAGCCTCCTGTCGCTTCTCTCTGTCATCTGCTTTCTGAAAAATAATAATAAAAAAAAACACTTTGTGGGATCTAGAGCAATACTGTTACATAAATGAGTTGTCAAATGTCAGAGAATGGTTGATTTTTTTCCAAGTCACTCATTTGACAAAAGGCAAAAAGCTTAGTAAAAGCCCAAATAATTACCTTTTAAATTATGTCAGTTTGAAATAGCAATAATCTACTAAAAATTGGCTTCTGCTGGTAATGCGCAGCTGTTTTAGTATTTATGACCCATTATTTTCTATTATTTCTAATAATGCTTTTTTAAAAAGGAGTATTTAAAAATGAATGTTTCCTAGTATGCATTTATTTAGTCTGCATTATAAATACAAGATAAATTATGCTGGATTAATGGTAAATGTCATCTATGTTACACTTAAAATGAGATTCTTTTAAAAAAAATCTGTTAAATACAAATTTAGAAAAGATGGTAGTTCAACCAACAATTAACAGCACCAAGTAGGCTAAAAATGTTCCATGTTTTCGTTTGTATTGCAAAGAAGTAAGGTAGGATGCATTTCCCTGCTTATTTATGCAGAACACACATTGATCTGCTGAAAGAGTAGTTTGGATGGTGCTTGGAAAAAAGCAGCATATTTAAATTGTACCTATAATCCATGTAATGTGTAAAAACATGTCCTCTCCCACAAGTCTCCTCTTGTGTTCTAAAGCAGTAACAGAGCATGAAAGTACTTATTAAAGGATTTTTGAACACAGTGTGAACTTTTCTAGAAAAGTGTTTTTGTCATGACAGACAGTATGTGTAAATCCTAGCATAAGATAATTTAGCAAAACAGATTTAAATGATTTTTAGCTTGCTTATACATAACTTTTTTTTATGACTAAAATGAAGAAAAGCCTTTAGAATATGCTGTTGTGTGGGCATTCAGATTTGTATCTCAGTTGATAAATATACATGACAATTTTGGTAGAAATTGGTGCATGTGCTTTGCCGTGGAAGTTTGTCATCTGCTTTGGCTCAAGGCCAAAGATTTCCTCATCACACAATGTTTATGTATGATAGCAACTCCATTGGAATAACTATGGATTTTATTGCATTTTGTGGCAGCAGCAGAGCTGTCAGTGAAGTTTAAGATGTATCAGTCTGGCTTTCTGACAGAGACTTTATCAATGTCAGTAGTATTTTTAATGTCAAAAACGGGGTGGGAAGAAGGGAGTGGCGTACTCTTTCCTACATTGAAATGCTTGTCACATTCCACAAAATTTTATAGTCTCACTTAGAAAGCAATTTTCACTCCATTTCTTGTATGCTTCCTGAAAAAATTACTACTTCAAATTTGACAGTAACTGATACTCTGATGAATCCATCAAAACTTCTCTAGCAGTAGTATCAATGTGTAGCATTCACATGACTAGCCCCCTCAAGACCACAAAGCAAGTTACAAAGAATCAGAATAGAGGAATATCAAGGTCCTTAGCTAATGTAGCAGACTATACTTGTTGTAAGATGAATAATGGTGTACATTCTTCCTCAACTTCTCTTTCATTTGATGTATCAAACCTAAGAACTAGTAACTGAGATTTGAAAGCTTTTTTTTTTTTTTTTTTTTTTAATGGATCCAAAATTTCTAAGGAATAACATAGAAACATACTAACCATACAGTTATTTAAAAAATAAAATACTTTGCTGGCAGACAAGTATATAAGAACTATTGTAGACGAAAAGCTCCTATTACTACTTATCTGCAGAGGTCAAAGTACATGCTTTATTTTAACTGCTGAATAAAACACTGCAGCTTACAGACAGATATATCCTCTGGGGGAAAAGAAGAGATTGTAACTGCCAGTACATTTCCCCTTCCTTTCTTTGCTATAGGTACTCTAGAGATCTGTACGGGAAAGCATCATTTAGGCAGAACAGTATTTTTATGAGAAGATTACTGAAAGAGGCAGTAAACCAAGAACAAGCTTAGAAACAAAGAACTTTGGAGTTTAACTCCCAGTCATGTCTATGATGCACAATCCAGCCTTGGTCAAGATTCTTATTTATTCTGTACCTCAACCATTTATTCTAAAAATTGGGAAGGTAAAAATCAATAGGAAGGCATTGGAAAATTACAGGAATTGACAAATGTTTATACAGTAGTCTGAAAATACACACAATTTATCCAAATATTTGTGCCTATTTTGAGCAAGATGCAGTGGTTGGAAATGAGTTTATAATACAGCCAATACACCACTACATTCACACATACTTAATGGGGTTTAAAATGGCTCAGAAAGCACTCACTCTGGGCTGAGTGCTTCTTTACATTACAAAACATGAATTATTATATGAAGAACTGTTTTAAATGTTGACGTTAAATCTCCACTTCTCCAGGTGGAATTATACATCGTTAATCCTTCCCCACCTCAAAGTCCAAGTATTTTTTCTGCTACTCCTGTTGCTTAAGGTGTGTGGGAGACAGAGCACAGTGCAGTCCAGCCAGTGCGTAGTCCTCGCTAGCAGTTAGCAATGCTCTCTAGGTACAGTATGACATGCTAAGGACGGTCATCAGAAACTTTGTATTTCTTTGCTTTTGTGTGTTTTATCCCCAGCTTACTATTATTTGGAGACTGTATCTAACATTTTCAAGAGTGAAGACTGACAGACAACATTTAAATATGAAGCATGCGCAAAGCCTATCTGAATGTTTAACAAGGTCATTTTATTTCCACAAGCACAAAATAACAAACAGTTCTACCATGTCAAAATGTGCAGTAATTTTGTTTGACAGCTAAGATTATGGTTTGGGTACGTAGTAGCATTTATTGGCAATCCTGCCAGTTGGATATGATTGTGAACTGAGCATAGTTAAGAAAAATGGGAACGCATTTCTTTTGTGACATGAAAAGCCCCTTTCAAAATGCTTCTTCAAATCAATAGATTTCTATACGCTGCATGTATAATTCAGACACACAGAGCAGCCAATATGCACACAATTGACTCCCTATACAGTCTTGAATGCTAATGTCAGTGCAATCAGCAAAGATACATAAGAAAAAGAGACGTTTTCCTTATTTTTAGATTACCAGCAGAGCTCAAGGTAAGTAAACTGAGTTTATGTTCCGTATTCCAAAACAGTACTCCTTAAAACTCTGCAAAATAGAAAGCTTAGTTATGAAACAAAAAAGTCTCATTTAGTTGGGAATAACTGCTTAATGGCAAAAGCTTATCCATGTAGCTCTTCATTTCCCTTTTTAAGTATCTTAGAGCTTAAATAAAAACAATGCCAATTTTTAAGCTTGCAGTAAATACTGAATTAATAATAAACACCTTTTGGGAATTAATGCCGTCTATGTCAGAAATTATACTGCAGAAAACTAAGTAAAAAGCCCCCAACGTACAAGACTGTAAAATACTAGGAAGTGTTAAATAGTATAGAAAATATAGAAAAGAATCTAGTTAATTAAGCTTACCTTTTCTTGCCAGTGTAATATGCCAATTATTGCCAGGATGAAAACA
Source organism: Aviceda cuculoides (assembly GCA_035590195.1). Classification (NCBI taxonomy): domain Eukaryota; kingdom Metazoa; phylum Chordata; class Aves; order Accipitriformes; family Accipitridae; genus Aviceda; species Aviceda cuculoides. The sequence continues at coordinate 28,644,291 of JAVJGG010000088.1, read as the reverse complement.
CAGACACCAATTAAGGCTATAGCTGTTAGCAGCACAATGTTACTTGGGGTCAGATACAGCTTGGCACTCCAGCTATATAGAGTGAAAATCCAAGGAAACATTAATACCCTTCATTAGGAAGTAGAAAGCAGATTTAACTTATAAAGATGAAAAGAATCTGCTAGTGTAAGACAGGTAACAACTTGCTCTACAGAAATTAGTGGCTATACTTAGCGACTGAAGCTTAATGGTGTTTACTTGGAAATATATGGCTTAATAGAATAATTTTCAGGTAATGCCATGTCTGAATTCAGTTTCTGTTTAACTTTCCAGGAATGCTATGGATAACCTCTGGGACTGACTTTTCTCATTAGGAGATTTATCTCCTGCCCCTGCCCAGGACAAAGCAAAATGCCTAAGAAAACCTACAAAACTGCCTGGGGCTTGGGGAGATGGAGAAGCAGGGTGAAATAAGCCTAAGATAGATTGTTTCCTTCATCTGAGAAGCTCCTCTTGGACAGGCTCATGGGGTCTAGCTGGTTAGGCATCTCTCAGTCTGAAGTTCACCCAGAGACAACTGGAGTTGTAGACAACATAACCAGTTGATTATGCAGGAGAATGCTGGAGAGCAACAAAAATAAAGCACTTTAAGGGCTTCTGAAAGACATCCCTCAAAAGTTGTGGGGTCCTGAGGCTCAGTTAACACCCTTTTTGTACTACAGGCTTCCTATCATGGGGAAGCTGTCAGCAGAAGGCTCTATGTTGAGGCAGCACTGAGGCCTCTCAGGAAACAACATACCTATGTTAAAAAACATTATAAATTTAAAGTGTTTATTATGACATCTGATTTCTTCTGGGGATTCTATCCTCTGCTACTCTATAGTGCCCATAAACTTACTTTATAGGAAAGCAAAAATAGTTTAAGGGTAAGATGACAGGAAAGTTTTTGCATAATGCATACCTTTAAATACCTCAAGACTATAACTAAGTTTTCTTCATCTGGCAGATGTTATTCCTGTGGTTGTTATTTAGCAACTCAAGCAGCACATCACTTCTCAACTGTTATTTGTCCTATAGTAAAATTAACTGCTGAAACTGATGTCAGAATTAATTTCTGCATGATAAATGCAACTGACCTCACTAGTAGATCAAGCGGCAAAACGCAGCTGGAATATGTGACTAATGTTTTCTCTAATAGCAAAGAGAGAAACATGCTCTCTTTCTGGGATAAATATTTTAACTGCAAAGTGAATTCAGGGTTCAAGCTCTTGTGTAACCAACCCATTCACCTTTACTTAAAGAAAAACGTTCATACCTGTAGCAATAGATACTGTGTTCAGAAGGGCTGAACTACAGCTTTTACATGCAACTAGACAGAAATCGCATGTTTGGTGAAACAAAAATGCTTGCTTCAATCATTACCATGCTTGCAATTTGTCAAAAAGAATGTTGGTAAATCTAGCAAATATGTTATTATTTACAGGAGTTGAGCTGGTAATACATTTTGATTGTTTGTATGAGCTGGTAATAGATTTTGATTGTTTATGGGTACTATCTAAGAGTCTGCGTAAATACTTGAGAAGTATTCTGCCTATTCACAGAAGCAACTACATCCATAGAACTGAACCCCCCCCCCCCCTTCTTAAATTTACTTTCTATACAAGTGACTATTTTTTAACCTACACATAATGCCTAATTTAAACTCTGTATTAATATTATTTTGTGAAGTGCAAATCAAAATTATGAAGTTACCTTCGAGGAACGTTATGAGGATAGGGGATGACTATAAGCTGGGAGTTTGGTATGATAGCTGTCCATTCTTGTTTTCTTATGGACTGAAAGAAAGACAAAGGCTATATTAATTCCTAACAAACCAACATACTTAAAAGAAAAGAAATTCTCTGTTGAAACATACAAAAGGTGAAACAAAAACCCAGTTGCTTTTTAAAAATTTTAAATATAAGTGATTATTGCCTTATGTTTGTATAAACCTTTTATTCTGAAAGATCCAAAGTGCTTTAAAAAAAACAAAAAAAAGCAAAAAGCAAAATAACTATTGCTGACATGAAACACAGCATCTGCTTGAAAAGTACAAAGCAACGACATAATAGGGAAAGAAGAAAAGAACCAATTCTACAAAGGAGGCAGGCAAAGCAATTATCCAAATCAGAATTTGGCGTGTATGCTAATTTGAATACCTCACTTTTTAAAGTAGTACCATCAGCTCTTTAAAGACTGAAAATGGTCAGGATCCTGCTTTTATGTTTCATATGAAGATTAGATAATCATGGCAATCTCCACCTCCCATTATACTGATCATGGTTTTATCACTGAGGTAGAAAGGATTATGTGAGTTTACAGGCTGGCCAGACCAACACCAGGAAAGCTTACAGCTGAGACCATAATAATTGGACTCTCAGATCTAATACACATTTACCATATAAACAAGCACTATATACCTGTGCTAACATTATCTTAGTGTTAATTTCAGAACTTATACACCCCCCCCAAAAAAGGCATACAAGGTTCTTCTTGGGAAACTTTTCTGTATACGAACTTACTTCTTTGACAGTCTTAGTTCTCGGGGGGGAGAGGGGGCAGAAGAGTGTCCCTAGCAGTACTTCCATCCAAACTCTACTAGAAGAGGTAACACCGTGAATATTAGCTTGACAATCTTAAATCTCAACTAACCTTTTCTCCTAAAGGACGAGGAATGCCAACATACAAATGGTCGAGGAAATTAGCACTACGTCCCAAGCCTAGCACGTTGTATGGCAACTGGAGAGCAAAATGTGCTGACTGGCTAAGCTGTCCAGCTGAAATAAAATTAGAAAAGAAGCCCAAGTAGGTATTTGGAAAAACAAACAAACAAACTACACCCAACCCCCAAACTGGTAACTTTCTACACAAATACACATTTCAGAGTCAGTACAAAAAATGTTTAAAAAAATTTTAACCAAATGCATGATTATTTAATTCTTAAAGTCTCAACTCCACATTTCCAAACTACTTGTGGGCACTCACTTGGAGAACAACTTAAATGCTTTAGATTTCTAGGTAAGATGATTCTTTTGAGCACCATTTCTATGTTAAACTGAATCTCTACTATTTGTTACAAGTTAAGAAGAAATCAGCTATCCACATTTATTTTGATATGAGTAGTGCCAAGTCTTTTGCCCCACTGATTTACAAGCTCAGCCTCAACATGGGAAAGTTCACGTTAATTCTTATTAGTGTTGATCAGTAACTACTGGTTTTTATTGTGTCACAAAATTAGCTAAGTAAATGCTCATGAACAAATTCTCAAATATTAAATTGATTTAATGCAAACAGGATTACAGCGGTTGCAAGTTAGGCCCTAGTGAGACCATGTAATTATAACTAATTAAAGGAGACACTGTAGGGGAAAAATAACATCGTTTCCTGAAAAGGCAGTAGGGAAACGGACAAGTGTTGCAGTTAGCAACAGCTTCACTAACATCCCATTTCAAAAGTATCCGATTATTCCATTTAAATAAAAATCTTGTAATCTTTTAATTTCTGGCAAACTGATTCAGCTCCTATGTAGATTTTATATTCATTCTCTAGAAAGCCTCTTAGTAAGTGATCTGGTTACACAGCAGGAATGATATCAGCACCCCAGTGAATTCAGCCCTTCACCAGATTGATAGAAATGAGTTCAAGGGATACTTGACAACCACAAGTAGGTTTATGTGATCAATAGAAACAGTTTTTCATAAAGATATGATGTAGTCAGTATTTAAGTGTCAGATTTTTCTCTGCTTTGACACCTGACAGATTATGCCTGAAATTGGAAATTGTAAGTTAAGTGACAAAACATAACAGCATGTGAATTAAAGAACATGAATTCACATTTTGTAGTGAATTTACAGCCACTCGATTTCTAACTCTCCACACTTTCTTCCAAGGCTCGATTCTGAAAGTTAGTATTTTGCTTCAGACAACTGGCTGTTGGCCATACTAGTTGCACTGCACCTTGCACAGTTGCAGTACACAGAGCAGAGGAAAAAAACCTCCCAAACGACAACCACTACAACTTCTTTGGCAAAGCCAAATACCCTTTCAAGAAAAACCAGAGACAAACTCTCATTTTTGCCTCCTGGAGATAGCAGCTAAGTGGAAGCATGCATTTGCCACTATACAGCAGCACTTACACCAAGGGACGACCAAGATGTGACACCTACTTTCAGAAGCAGCTCTTCAGCTTTTGTATCCTCTTATGGGGGACAAACTACTTTGTGTATTGGATGATAATAATTTTGAAGCCCTATTCAATACAATAATTACTTAATGGTTCTATTTTTCTGAACCTCCCCATTCTCCACCAGCTTTTTGAGGAAGAAGCTTGCCATATGCTGTCAGGCATGTTTTGAAACAGGCCTGTTTAATCATGAGGTAAATATTCTGTATTATTGTAGTTTTAGAGCTAGGATAATTTTATTTAAAAAGGCAAGATAAATGTCACCTAAATACACTTAGATGAGATCTGAAAAATCAGCTTGATGAAGTTACCTTTTTATTAAGCTGAAATGCTATTACAGCAAAAAGAAACAGGAACAGTCTTCCTAAAGATGAGGCGTATTGTAGATTTACTTTTTCCCCATGCAAAAACATGTAATGAGCAAGCAGACATAGCAATATTTAAATAGGATTTTTACTTTCAGTCCTCTGTTGTGAGGGCAAGGTATACTGTGTACGTTGTTAGGTGAACTCCTAGATTATGGAATCTGTGGCAGAAAGCATTAACTGAGCAGCTTTCCTCTTTAAGAACAGGTGGGTTTTTTTTCCCAATAAGTTAACAGTGCAAGACTTGAGTCTTGAGTCTGTCCCCACTTTGTCACTGACCTCCCTTACACGATGTTGTCTAAACTGCTCATTCTCCAAATCTAAAAACTAAGTAATTCTCAAATTAGAGTAAGAACATAATATTTAAAAGCACTGGTTACCAATATAAAAGCAGCAAAGAGCAAAGGTAGGTTTATTAAATTTAACTTTGTTATAAAAACAAACAAAGTATGTATTACTTGATCATGCTATAACATAATAAAGAATTTTTTTTAACAATTTGTTTCACTAATGCTGAATTCTGAAGGACTTTTCCCAAAAGAACAAGGTACTGCTGTAACATTTAACATTGAAAAGCTGTTAGAATGACTTTTGAGTGAAATATTTAGGATTATAAGGAGACTGCAACCGAGATCTTCCTTTTTCTTTCATCATACAAATAAAATGAATGTCAACTAAATTAAAGGAAATAAAAGAAAATGTCGTACACTGTGTGCAGTCAGCCTTAAATAGGTTAGAGAGTCAGATGCTGCAGCTAGAATTCTTAAAAAAGTATTGAATAATTTCATGGCTACTAATACTGGTTCTTATGCCTACTACGATAAGGATACTGAAATCTTACTCTTCAGGATGTAAATAGATCATCTGCAAAAGCCAGAAAGGAATGTTTTCTTCTACATAGTAGGCAGAAAATGCGCATATACCTTTTTTTAATTTGCCTTTAAAATTGGGAGATATTAGCTAAGCAGGATGATAACATATAGAAGTTTCTAGCTTACTTTAAAGCTGACTGCAAATATGAAATCTTTGAGACTATTTCTTGCTTTACTCCCCCTATATCTATCATAAATTCTATAAGAGTTTGATGGTTACTCAAATGTTCCACTTAGAATTGCAAATAAGTAATTAAGAATGACAAGTGTTTATCTGAGAAACATAAAAACCCTGAACAAAGATTAAAAATACAGAAATTACAGAGAGTACTGTCAACAGTTTATTGTCATATTTGAAGTTCTCAGTCACTGGTAATTAATTTACTTATGAAAATATTTCAAATTTAATTTAAATAGCAACTCTAGATATTTGCCCTGATATAAAACTATTGTGAACGGTTTTCTACTTGCTCCACAAAGATTTGAAAATACCATTCAAGAGGAAAATGGGATTTATTTCTTGTACTAAGATTGTTCTTTTGAAAGTCTATGCACACAAGATGGAAAAAGTGGCTGTTGCTTCACAGTTTGTTTCACTTCATCAGTAGAACTGTTACTACAAACAGGAATTAAAAAAAAACTTCTCCTGTTCATGCTGTACTTTATTACTTTTGAATACTACTTCTAAGACTATTCAACATTATGTCTTTTGCCTCATGCTTTTTTTTCAAAAAAGTTATTTGAAAGCACCCACATATCATGGGCTATGGTATCGGTATAGGTGTTGGTGTTTATATTTGTGTTTTAAATCATAAGTCACTAAGTTTATTGCTTCAAAAACCTTGGGCAGAGTAAAAAAACGTCAACATTTTAAGACATGGTTTTCAGTGGTTTCAGCATGTCAAGAAACCAAATTTTTAAGAAATAGCTAATTATGTTGGGCAGCCAAACCTTAGAAAATTTTGCAAAGTTTGCTATTCAGAAATCATTCTGAACGTGTCTGAATCAATCTCCTTATTTTTGAAGTCTGGCATATAAAATTTGAAGCAATACATATCATTAACCTCTTGAAAGTCTTGTCTGAAAAACAGAATGATGTGTTGTATGACACATAATGTACTTATTCTTCTACATCTGAATTAAGGCATTTCCCTTGTTTCTGTTATACTAATGTAAACTCGCTGAAAGCTTAGGAGTAGCCCACTCTGCCCTGGGTTAAATTGTAAGGTCCTCAACACCTTGTTTCAGGCAGCTTAAGTGCTTAAATGGAGCCAATTTAACTTTATGAAGGGAAGATGACTGCATTTACATGTAGGAGCAATGCTTTCTATTTTCTCTGTCGTGGTTTCAGCTGGGATAGAGTCAATTTTCCTCCTAGTAGCTGGATTTAGTGTGAGAATAATGTTGGTAACACACTGATGATTTAGTTGTTGCTAAGTAGGGTTTATCCCAAGTTAAGGATTTTTCGGTTTCCCATGCTCTGCCAGCAAGCAGGTGCACAAGAAGCTGGGAGGGAGCATGGGCAGGACGGCTGACCCCAACTGGCCAAAGGGCTATTCCAGACCATAGGACGTCGTGCTCAGTATATAAACTGGGGGGAGCTGGCCGGGAGGGCAGAGCGCTGCTCGGGCATCGGGCAGCGGGTGGTGAGCAACTGCACTGTGCATCACTTGTCTTTCCTCGGGTTTTTATTTTTATTATATTCCTTTTCATCACTATTATTACAGTATTTTATTATTATTATTTGTTAGTATTACATTTTATTTTCCTTTAGTTATTAAATCGTTCTTATCTCAACCCACGAGCTCTACTCCTCCCCACCCTCCTGGGAGCGGGGGGAGTGAGCGGGTGGCTGCACTGTGCCTAGTTGCTCGCTGGGGTTAAACCACGGCAGTTTCTTTGAACAGTCTAGTTGAACCTGCATAAATAGACTTACAACAAGGAATTTGTTCAGTCAGTTTAAATAAGCTTATTTTGTGGAATAATAGAGCAGAACATACACGATCACTACACAAGAGTTGAAAGACTAACGGAAACTCCCATTTCTAACTTGTGGTCTCCTGAAGTGGCATTCTTTTAATTTTTATTACGCTTTTCTTGACAAAATATCATTTGCAATTAAGTAGTCCATTAAAGCCATTCAGATTAATTCAAAACAAAGTAATAATATTTGGGCTTTCAAAAGTTCCCCAAACTCAATATATTAGATGACTGAATAGCTAAATGTATTTTCATAAATAAAAATGTTATGTCATTATTTCTTCCAGTTGCTGTATTTTCCTCTAAATTGCAAAATGATGCATTTATCAGAAGCTTTAATACATTCACCAAAATAGTAACTGAAGATACTTGTGAAGTGTGAATCCACTTGTCAAAAAAACCCCCCAAAATCTGTTAGATTTAGAAAATATAACAAGGAGTTGCTTTGTTTTAGACATACATTCTTTGCACCTGTTGACAATGAAGGCAGCTTTTCTGGTAAAAAACCAGTTCGTTGTGTAAAACATAATATCTGAGTTTTAGCCTCTAGTCTCAGACTTGCATCTAAATTCTTCTGTACCACTGTCTACCTTACTGTTGAGGTCAACACATGAATGACTGCTTTTTTTAATAGAAGAGATACACATACGCATCCTAGAAAAACTAAAAATTATTCCAAAAAACTACATGCAGAAGTTGCATGAATTGCTGCATAGCTGTGAACAACATGCATGCAACAGCTGGAATAAGACAAAGCCAGTTCAAGAGTTAGGTAAAAATCACAGTGAACGTGTGTCACTTAAGCTGCGTAGTTGAAACACTACAGCGATATTTACTTTACAGTGATTATCAGTATTGTGCTACATTGCACACCAAAGTGTTTCCCCATCTTTTGAAGCTGGCAGCTCCTTATTTTATTTGGGAATATGCCAGAACCACTTACTGGAAAAGAAAGAGAAAAAATAACTGATAATTATGAAATACCTGTGTAATATGCATAAGATTTTACAAAGTGGCTTTCAGAAAGAAACAAAAAACCCAACAACTCCAAATCTGAAAGCTTTTTAGAACGTTGGAGAATTTGTTTTCCTTGGCTTTAGTTGAAAGCTTTACTTCAGTTCCTTTATTGCTGCCTTTGGAGTTGTAGGTCACTGGTTGGAAAAAAAAAAAATTGTAGTGGAGAAAGAGCTCTTTTTCTGATTAAAATTATGCGATGGTAACTTCAGCTTTCTAAGGGCTGAGGATGCCTCCCTCCTCTGACTTAGCTGTTTGCCTCTTTTCATTAGTCCAAACAACAGGAAACTCTAGATTAGATTAATGCAGTAAACAACTTCACCTCTCAACTTTTTCTGCAATACCTTTTTCTGGAGTTCCAGAAATAACTGGGGAAAGTGGATTGAATGTGCACACTTGCAACTTTGATTCCTATTACTTGCAGTACTGCTAACACTTGTGATGCTTATTCTGAAAGCCTGAACTCCAAATCTGATGCATTTATATAAGCATATGTGTCTTCATTAACAATAACTTTACACTATAAAATTATAGAAGTAAACCCAGAAATTCTTTAAAAAGACCCAACCAACCAATGAAATTATCATAGTGCTGATATTCCAACCCTGTGCACAAAGCAAAGTTGTCTAATTTGTAATGCCTAAATATTTGAAGTTTGGTAATATTGCATGCAATATTACAAGTTCAAATAAGTTTTCTAAACAAAAGAGAGTTATATAGAAAAACATATTAGCAGGGTATTCCCACCTATAGCAACCAGCAAATCCCTTGTAACAGAATCCAGCTATTCAATTATTAAATTCTTCCAGCTTGTTCCATGAATACACTCTTCTTTCTATGTAGTGGAATTCCACATAATGAATCCTGCAATGTCAAATGGCTATTGACATTAAGCTTATTTTGCTTTTCTCTGGTACATATTGCAATGTTTATGTTTAAATTCATTACTATAATAGCTGCTAGACATTTGTGTTCACCTCACAATCCAATTTAGTTAAACAGCATGAGAACTCAATGCAACAACAGGGAAGAGTAAGCAGATTTCAGAAAACCAGAAGGGCACGACTTAACAGCATGTGAAAGGTCATTCTGCCATGGAAGGTTTAAAACAAACCAAAGCAAAACCAGCAAAATGAAAGAGCTCTGAAATGAGAATTGCAAAGGTTATCAGTCCACACAGCTTCAGTCACACAGATGCTTAAACGAATTATGACTTGATCCATATGAGCAATTCAATGAATCTATTCATGATAATATTATGCCTATGTATAGATATTGATCTTTGAGTAAATCTTAAACATTTATTGTTCTGTTATTCCTGGCCCACAGGATTAGTATTTTTGGTAGGCACGAACTGCAACTTTGACCCTATTTATTTCAAACTCTAAGTCTATTGACATATTTTTACTTTAAGATAGAAAATTAAGACATCCATAGAACAGGCTGAAATATGGAAGACATTCTCCCATTTTAAGTGGAAGTGAAAACATGAAAAAATACATCAACCTGAAGCTCTAGCCAGGTTGGGCCTGGCTTGCACAATCACAAGGGTTCATCTGGTAAATACAAGACATGTGGTACATCAAAAAAGATTAAAAAAAAAAAAAAGTTGGGTGTACCACACACTGTACAGAATAACAAACCCTCCCTCCCCCATAGGCGTCCTTATCACAAAAATGGCAAGAGGGAGCTGCAAGCGTTTTTGCCTCAGCTGGCTGGCTGGTCAGCACACTAAGGAGTCAACCAGTACTGCTGCATTTATGGCAATGCATAGCTACCAGTCTTATCCTTCTGTCTGCAGACAAGCAGACTTCAAGGCCAGAAATTCCTACAAAGGAGAGAGAAAAAAAAAAAAAAGGTATCTGAGGGTTCAGATGGTACACAGAAGAGGGAGAAAGCAAGCAGAAAGACAGAAAAATTGGGTTGTGGTGAAAGCAGAAGGGCTATCAGAAAGAAAAACAGGGTAAAAAATGCTGATGGCTAAAGGCAGCCTGATGTTCATAGTACGAAGTCTCTACAGGACTACACAGTTATTTGACTTGTTCAGCCCTTGACCAGGCAACATTGCAATAACAAATTTAAAATGGTTGTCTTGTGCTGGTGCTACAATATGAAACCATCCTTGTGCAGTTCCTGAAAACATTTCAGTAAATTAATAGCTCCTCCATATTAAATTTAACATATCTGATCATATTTACATTGTTCTGGGTCCACGAGGACATTAGTTCTAAGAAAATCAGTTTGTGCTACTGGTAATAAAATAAACGAAACCAAACATATCAAGTAGGTAGCCATCTCACGAAAACACAAAGGATCATTACTGGGACCCACTTCAGCTTGCAGAAATGACGTGGCTGCATTTTAGCCAAGGTCGGAACTGTCAACAAATAGAGTCGTACAGATGTAATCTGCAGTAATCTAACTGGCACCAGTCACTAAGCAAAATTCTATTAAAAACCAAAGAGATTTAGTAGGGCTACTATTTAATTATCAACAATGGTTTTTCTAGGATGCTGAAGTTTAAACAAAAAAACACAACAAAAAACGAACAAAGCCCAGCAGTTTGCATTTGGTTAGCTTTACTAAATTCACCTCACGTATCCTCCCTGCACCCCAAGAACAGTGTTGATTTACTCTGTGCTCAACTTTATTATTATACTCTTAGAGTTATTATACTCTTATATAAGAGTTATTATACTCTTAATTTATGCTGTACATTGTTGCTTACAGGATGCAGCTGAAAAACACGATGTCAGAATAATATTAGAAATTTCTTAGAAGCCAATAAAAGCCTGGAAATGCAGATGTAGAGCTGAAAATCCAGGCTGACACTCATACTTAACTATGGGTTCTCCTTAAAAATAACATATGCAAAAGAAACGGGGAGTGGAAAAGGCAGATCACAGGAAACAGATGAGAAAGCATGATTTAAATTTGAGTTTGTGTACTTCTCCCTGATTTACAGCTGGACCAGATCTGATCTCAAGCATAAAATTCCTTAAATATTTGAAGAAGCTGTTGCAATTAAATTTCCTCTCGGAGACAGAAGGTCTGTGGAGATATTAACTGCAGACGTAAGACCCAGTACTTCTCCACTCTAATGCTCATTTTGGCAATTGGTATTCCTTGTAGCTAATTTAATGGTATTTCTTGTTGGAAGATTACAAGTGAATTGAGCAATGTGGAAGTAAAAGCACAGAATATGCACTAATTATTATTCTGCTATCTTTTAACAACATACTGGAATGTTAATAGAAGAGAGAATAATTCTAACAATGTTTTTTAAAAAAAAACCCCACCCTTGTAATTATGCAAATTTCTTGTAGTTAAGGCTTGGCAGATCAAAGAACCTTAAAACGGATTAGATAAGGACAGCTGTATGTGCCTTTTTATTTTACTCTTTGCATGAATATTGCATACATGAAAGATACCATAATTCAGAACTAAAGACCTGCAGAATTAGGAAGATCGGAAGCAGAATGGTGGACATTTCTTTGCGTACTATATGATTTACTTTAGCCCAGGGCTGGAAGGATAACTTAAGGTGACTGGATAGTTTGGTTTCAGTGGTCCAGCCAATAACCATTCCCCTGCTAAGACCAGCAGTAAAGACAACAAATAGCATCAGCTGACTTGGGGGACGGCGGGGAGGAATGGTGAGCATCGTTTTTATTCGAAAAAGAACTATGTTGTTACGCTACTTCTTGGATAAGAGATGAATTATTTAAAAAATATGATTACAAAGTATCAGATTATCTCATTATTGCTTTCATATAATTAAAAGCTTCAGATATGGCTTGTTCCATAATATTTTATAAGGCATGCAAATAAGTTGATGAAAATTATTTTTTAAATGGTATATTGATGCCATACTTCTAAAAGCTTAATGTGGAAAAGATGTTTTGTAGGTTTATACGTGGCCCAAAAATGGCATGTGGGTTTGGTAGTGCCCACCAGTACACATATATAGAAGTGTTGCTTGAGGTATTTCTTGATAGTCAAATAGAATACAATTCTGATGTAACAGACTGTTTTCCAAGATAATAACCTGTCGGCCAGTAATTCTAGTTAGAACATTTACCTTATTTTACCAGTAGGACTTGTAAAAGAAGAAAGTTTAGCTACGAACTTAATATAATAGCTTCAGAAAACGTGACTTAGAAAGGTTCTTGCAGGAATTATACAGACTCAAAAAAAATCTATTAACATATTACAGTTGAGAAACTGATCAAAGACAGTATTAGAAAATTCCATGTAGCAATACTGCTAGGGTCAAAATGCACCTGGAATTCATTACTGTTATTTCATAATGCCAAAACAGAAGAGGAATTCATCATGACTGGACTCTGTTAGGTTTTTATTATTGTAAATACAGTAGCAGTGAAGATGAATGGTACTATAGCAGTATTAAATCATATTTGATAGCTGTTTCTTAAAGTAAAATGCAAAAACCTTGCATTTCTAAGCCCCCCCCCTCCTCTAAAAAAACCCAAACCCACAAACAACCAAATCCTAAAGATAATGTTTAATAAAAATGTATTTGCTTTTGTTCTTGGAAGAGAGAACCAGAAAAAAAAAAATTTAAGAAAATGATACATGAAATAGCTTAAAATTTGGACCTAGCTTTATTCCCCACAGATATAAGGAATTTGTAAGCTATGTGCATTTTTCCATGACACAGAGGTCTGTAGTTGGAAGAACATCTTTATTTTGCCACTAGGTTATTTTATAAGCTTGCTTAAGTAGTAAGCGCCAAAGGGTCAAACATACACAAAACGACCCCATCTAAACTTGTATTTTCTCAAAGTGGGGTTTAGAATCAATTTATACTGCTGTGAATTAACCTTTTAAAAGATATTCTGCACTCAAGATCCCACAAATCCATTATGTTGTTATCTTCTGATTAAAATTATGTCAGTTTATAAAAAGAAAATTTCTTTTAAAAAGCAGATAATACATCAGATATGCCAAGTTTCAGTCCTCTACAGTTATTATTTATGACATCCCAAATATAAAATATTTTTAAGAATCCAATAATATACTCTGCCAGCTGTTAGACATGATTTTAAGTGCATTGTATGAGTTCACTTAGAACATCAGATTTCTGAGATTGTGTTCATTACAAATAAGTAGCAAGAGTTAAAGACTTCCCTGACTACATGAACAATTAATCATGCAAGTAGCTTAGTTAACAGCATAAGGAGGGATTAGTGAACTCCAATCTTCATTACATAACTTTGTAAAAGTAAAAGAGTTTTTACTTTTTTCTAAGATATGAAGTGCATTCCAAACTGTTTATACTTCTAATGTTTTGAAAAACAAGTACTCATATGTCTTCTAAAAAAAGAGGAATAGTTACGACAAAATTGCTTGTTTTTAACAGTGTATGTCTTAGCGGTATCCTATCAGAAACTCAACTCTAAAGCCAATATGCAACATGGAAGCAAAAAGAGGACAAAACCCTAAGATATCTGGTCATCAAGAAGAACAGAACAGAAAAGGCACTCCAATGTGGATTTAAGTAATACGGATAACACAGTAGGAATCTCTAGAAATCTGTCCTGAGGCAAAAAATACCTTAAAAAACAGGACAGAAGCTGTGAAACTAAGGGTGTCTGTATTTGTATGAATATGAATCCTGCATGTCTTTGCAAGAAGCAAAAGTTCTTCCTGTATAGAACCTGCAACATCTTTTAGCCTCATCTTCATAAACCCTGCACAGTACACTAACATTTTTTTTCTGCTATGCTCCGTCGTTACCGCTTGGGCAAGAACATTTCAGGCTACAGCTAACTGCAACTGCACGCATGCTGACCATATGGCCAGCCTAAGGACAAAACCAGACCAAATAACTGTTGAGCTGTAACTAAAGTCTTTTTCTCATATGGAATTCTGTCTTCTACTGAACTACTGATTTTTACAGAACTGGTAAGAGTTTTATTTGAGGCATGTATGCTCCAGTTAAAATTGGCTTAAGTAAGCTAGTGGATTCAAAAGTTATTAGGGACCACAACTAACCAAAAAGACAGCATACTGAAGTTCCCCATCCACAGTAATCCAAGACTTTTGATGGATAAGGAGTAAGATCCTGTGTAGGCCTTTACCAGTATTTTCTGATATGGTTAACAAGATAGGCTGTATTGTGACTCGTCTCTGACGAAGCTTGCAAGCCTTCATCTTGGTAATTGGCAATAATGAGATCTGCCAGTTGGTACCCAACCAGAACTTAGACTATCTGACCCATGCCCTTAAGCAAACAGAGTGTAACTAAAAATCTCTAAATTCGTCATGGGGTTTTAAGTGTTTCTAACTAAACATGTAAGCTCTTTTTAAATTTAGCTTATGAAGAAAACCTTCAGAGCGATGAAGCTGAGTATACAACTAGCAGGAGGATTAGTTTGTTAAAATGAGTTTGTGCAACAATTAGAAAAAATACTCTGCATTTTCATGTTAGCATTAATTATTAGTTTAATTAAAATGTAGGCTAATACTTTCAAAGCTTTCAAACCCATATCTAAGCATGTACGAATACAGAAGTGCGACAGAATACCAGGATACGTTTATTGCAGCTATATGGCTCATATTTCAGGACATCTTTCTCTATTTTTTAGGGTGGAATTGACAGTCCTGAGCACAGTATTCAAGGTGACACCATTATCATTGATCTAGGACCTTAACATGTCAGCATTTTTTCCCCTTTAAATTAGTGTTATACTATGGGAAACTCTTTTTTTAAAATCCGAGTTTAATTTGAAATAAAACTGAATGACAGATGCAGATGACTGCCACCATTGGGATGGAGTCAGAATGGCTCAACTTACAGATGTGCATACTCTGATCATGTTTTGGCTTGTGAGTCTGGATTTTCTGCCTAAGCAAAAAGTGAGTCCATTATGGTCATAAAATTAACAGTCATAAGTTGGACTAATAGACCACTTAGTACAGTCACCCGTGTCTTGTAGGAGCCACTAGTACAGGATATTCTAACATTAGGCACTGCTTGGACTGTGGCCTAATGGATTATTCTTTTTTTGTCTACTTTGTTTTTGGACTCATGTGAACTGTGGCATCTGCAACATCTCATGCAATTAAACCTCTAGTTAAGCTACAAGTTGCATGAAGCACTGCTTTTTTCCATTTATTTTGACCCCGTTACCTAATGATTCTTTGACAATGTGTAGTTCTTGTATTACGTGAAAGGATGCAGCCATTCCCTTTCTATCTTCCTCATGATTTTATAGATGCCTGTTAGCCGGCCAGATGTAGTGAACAACTCCAGAAAAATACATCCTATTTTTGCTGAATATTATGTTGATCCTTTTTCGTGTGGCTACAAGATTCTATTTAGGTATTTCAAAGCCAGTGTTGTTTCTTAATACGTAACTGCTAAGGAACTGGTAGAAAAAGTAATCATTAGAAGCTTATGCTGTTTCACAAACTGATGATATTGTACCCAATGATTTTTCAGACTGGGCAAGATATAGCCAACTGTTCAAACACAATTTGTATGGGACAGAACAAAAGAAAGAGTGCAGCTACAATGTTTGTAATAAATATGCAATCTGTAAAGAAAGAAGAGAAAGGTAGGGGATTTTGGCTTGTAAACTGAAGACACTATTCAAAACCAGTCCCACTTCTTTTCCAACTTGTTAGGTTGCTGAGAAGTATATACAGACAGACCATGCCACGGGTGTTCTCATTGTGGGGTTATCTTACCTGACCCATTTTTCGGGTATCCATTTGCATCCACAGTAGTGTACATGATGTAGGGACCAGGCTGATTAACACCAAAAGGCTACAAGGAGGGGGGAAAAGCACACAAAATTTTAGGAACAGACAAAGCTATATTAATTCAACAGTAAACCAAAGAAAAACGTTTCTAGATTAATGATTTCCTTTTGGTACGGATAATTTAAAAATCTTGCAACTCTTTTGGTCATAGCGTTATGTGGAAATTGATTTTCAAAATAAGGCTGATCAGTTGCCTAAGTGATGTTTAGCTTCTCACGAAGAAAGCAATACTGTTCAGTCCTCTGGCAAAAGGTTTAATGGTCCCTTGGAAGTTACAAGCAAAATAAAAAAAACCATAAAAATTCAAAATTCTGAAAAAGCAGAACTCATTTGATATTGTCTGAGAGAATGCACTATCTTGATGGTCTTTCTGAGTTGAGAAATACTACACAAATTCAAAATTTTGTTATCATTATTTAGCGGTGTTTTATTTAATTCATGTAAGTGGTTGAATATTTACTTGTTGAGTACCAATATCTATTTTAAGCAATTTCTCTTGAGGGAGAAAATGTACTTAAACAAAGTACAGTTATGGGTGAAAAAGTTAATTAAAAAAAAAAAAAAAAAATTTGAAGGGACTTATGGATTACCAAGTGATGAACTGTAATAAAGGCACCTAAGAGGGGAGAACAATTATCCACTATGGTGGGGAAGGGAGAGGAGCGGGGACAACTGTAAGAACAGATTTTAAAGAAAGTTTTCCTTTTATTTATTTTTTTTTTTAGTGCTGAATTCAAGCTGATATTCGGGCACCAAATGCAGTAAAGATCTTTCAAATGAGTTGCAGAAAGAACAGTAAAAGAAGAGATGATGACAAGTTTCACACCATGCCTCAAAAAATTGTAAGTTCTAAACCATAAGAATAACTGATGAGAGATAGGATCAAAGCCTGAAAAATAATAATTCATTAGAATCAAGAGGAAGGAGACCACAAAGGTGATGTTAATGCAGGTCTACGGAAGATGAGTAAATAAAGTGAAAATCTGATTCTTTTTTTTTGTGCTAAGTAGCTGTATTCTGGCATAATGTACTTTATGTTACTTTCTGACAGAGAACTTCTATTACAGTGGAGGCAATGATCTTGATAATGATATGTGCACCTACATCTGTTGTGAAGATTTGCTTTTTAAACCCTCTCTTTAGTTTTGTAATTAAGCTAATACTATCAACTCCCCTTATTATTTTATATCAGAAATTAAACCCTATGTCTTAAAATATGCTTGAACAAAAAGTTGGTCCCATTTGAAGCAGTTTTTATATTTTCAGGTCAAAACTACATTTCATATTTTTGCATGTTTTGCTAGCTTTGATTCCTCTAAGTTCTTTTAGGCCAACTTTCACGTGAACATTGCCAAACAACTTGCTAATTGAAAGTTTGGTGGGTGAGTTTCAGGGTCTCTGGAGATGATTAAAATAACTGAAATAGAAACCAACACATGTGTATGTAGCTATCTGCAGAATCATCAGAACGAAGTATATTTCCTTCCCTTCTCTCCTTCGTTGTACCCACATACTGTATTTTAGTCCAGAAGTGGCTACATGGCTGTATCTGTCCCATAATCAGTTTTGCCTGGCCTTTCTGGCTGCCTGGAACAAGACTTGGCCCACTACACAGTCTGGGCATCCACCTGTATTACTCAAGTTTTTCTTACATCTGGGATATCCCAGCCCCTGTGATACTGGGTAACAAAGCTCACTGCAGAACCAGTCAATTGATTTCATCTCTGAGCAGGCAGCTGGCAAAAAGTATGGGTCTCTAATATGCAGAACTTGGCCAGTCATAACTTGGATTACACATTCTTCCAGTCAAAAACTGTCTTAATATGTGGAGAGGTTTTGGTATAATTAGACCTTACCTTATTTGAAGCTAAATAGTAATGCAAAGTTATAGTTACACTTACTGTTATTTTCCGTGGACAGTCATTAGAGCAGAGGCCACTGAGAACTGCAAAACCAAAAAGTGAGCTTGTAGGGGTTATGTTAACAAGCCATCTTACAAGCACTACTTCTGAAATCTGGTAAAGTATAGTAATAGTGTCGGGTAGCCATTAAAACACAAAGAAAATATATGTCTTCTGTATGACTTAGGTTAATGCGTAAAAAAAAAAAAAATCCTTAATCTGCTTGAAGCATACTTCTTAGCATAAATCAATCAGCTAGTCACTGTTTTATCATACCTCGCTGGTTAACCAGCTTCAAAAGGAGATATTTGCCAGTTAAAAAATTCCAAATGAAAACATTTTAAAAATAGTGGACTGTACATTTTATTCATTGTTCTTCATTTCTAACCTTTTAAAAATATTGACAGAGATTCAGCTTTACTGTTTTAACGGGTAAAAAGGTAGGTGTAAATCCTTTGTAAAAAGGATAGTTTTACAGCTTGATTTAAAGCAATTTACAAAAGCTGTAACAAACAAAAATCCCATTACCTGTATATTATATGAATTCAAAAGTATTATAAGCAGATGTGTATAATGCTCCTTAATACCTAAAGCCTGGGACAGTTGTTCAATTGCTTGTTTAAAACTGTTAGTTTCAAAAATCAGTTAAATTAGAGAAATATCTGTTAAACACTTAATTATAATCAACTAAATGACGGACAATGAAAGCCATCTGTTCTATAACCTAGAACATCCTGTCACATTGAGTATTAGAAACAGTTTGGTTGAGCAGCAGCCCAGTAATGGCTATGAGCAGGGAAGAGGATACAGACCAGGCAGTATCGAAACCAAGCAAAAGCATAATTTCTCCATGAATTATGGTATCTCGAAGCAAGCGTGGCAGACAATGAAAATGAAGATTTGGACCAGATTTGAAGGCACATCATCCTAACCACCAGGAGTTTTTTTAAAGCATTTTCTGTCTGCTTTAAGGCTCCATAGAGTTTAGGGTATAAAATGTTTGGGCACAGTGAAATACTAAAAAGGTGCACATAAAATGTTCATAATGTAATAGTCTGATTAGAAATTATTCCCTACTGGAGTCAGAAATGGCACTGTTCTAGAGAAGGAACATTTCTGATATTTTGTGTGCAAATATTAACAACTGTCATGATTCCCAAGTTATTGTTCTTTGCATGTGATTTAGAAATGTTGAAATTGCCAAATACAGAATAATCAAATATTTTTATACAGTCAAAAAAATTTATCTGGACAAGTAAGATGAAGGTGTGGCAAAGCAGAATTTGAAGACTGTATGTATCTACAAATAGACTTTTTAAGCTATAAACTTATTTTATACGTTATACATAGGCGTGTATGCAAGTGGAACCAACTCTTCCCATTTTGATGCAAAACGGCACACCGCAATTTGCTGTTCAATTTCTTCACTGGAACAAATAATCTGACAAAGTACATTTGACATCAGTTACAATAAGCAAAACTGTTCTCACTCTCCATATGATGAATAAGCAAACACAATGCATTTATTGATATACTAACTCGCACAAAGCATGTTTTGTTAGAAATACTCTCCCCTATATCACACTAAAATATTTTTAGACCACTCACTAATTCCTATTTCCTGGTGTTTCTATGCAAAAATACTCACACCCTAAAAGGGTGCTAAAAAAAGGCTTGGTCCAATTTTTAAGATAGAGTTACACAGAGGGAATCAAAAAGCATGTTGCAAATTACTCCTTTCCCCATTAATATATCACACAATTATAATTCTAATATGGATTTGTGAAGAGGATTTTCTGCATGCTTGTATGAATTACACTACCCATATACAGTATTATTTAAAAGAAGGCTTCCATCAACATGACAAATCATTATGGGCTATTATGATGAGAATAAAGCTCAGGCTAAAGAGAAAACAATAAATGCATCAGCCCCCAGTAGTAGCTGTAGTTCTGTTTATCTTATGGTATGCAGGATGTGTACTTTAGAAGGATTAGATGCATTTAAATAACATGAAGGCAAATACAGTTTTTGAAGGTGAAGCTCTAGTTGTTCCCGTTTAGCTCTGTCCTCATAAGCCCACGTACAGCCTCATTTTTTACACGTTCTCAAAAAATCAAGGAAGACAGACAAGCAATGAGCTCAAAGCTCAATACCTTTGCAGTCAAAGAACATGGTAGGGCGTGCAATTTGAAAACCTAATTACTCTCAATTACAAATATCATAATCTAGCTCTAGCCTTTTAAACCAAGTCTCTAATTAATTCACAGACCCTTGCCATGTTCATTGCCATTCCATGCTTTTATGGTAAGATGCGTTTTGTGCCATGTGGCGCTTTTAGGCTGAAAACACCAAACTGACTCACACATGGAAACAAACTGGCTCTCAGAACAGATCATGCAGCATAAACAAAATATACACCATGCCAGTCGTCACTAAAATGAAACCACCCTATTTTGCACTAGATTCTGCATTGTTTCCAGATTATATAGAGAAGACCTCCAGAAAAGTAGGCTTGATATGACAAAGGTACAGCAAAAAAGACAAAAGTCCCCTGCTGGAAAGAAAATCTGCAACCACTTAAGGCACAGACAAAAATAAGTGTACTTGGCTATTGTTTCTCGACCAGGTTTCTGAAAAAAGGCAAGATAAAAAGGCAGTCATTGTGGACAAACAAAGCATGTTCCTTCAAGTCAATATTGCTGTAATTTCTTCTGTTTTCCTTCTGTCTCACTGTGGCATATATGTTTATATGTGCAAGGATAATTATATTTTTCCTCAAATTAGTGACTTATGAGCTAATATTCCTCCAAATTTTAAAAAGCATCACACATTTAAAAAAAAAAAAATCTAAGTTGAATGATAGATATGTGTAGATCTAATGCCATTTTTATATTGACAACATTATGTTATGTGAGAAGATAAGTGAAGGTATTCTACAAAAGCTTCACAGAAGGGGCCTCGTTAAGTTCAGCTAGCCCAACCCTTTCCCTCAAAAACAATTAAATATACTACACAATTTCTTAATCTAGTTGTCAGGACCTCTAATGTTGGTAACTCTGCAGTTTCTCCAGGAATTTATGTTAGTACTTCACAAGCTGTCATTTAGGAAATTATTCTTACTATTTACTCTTCGTAGTCTGTTACTTTATGTTGTGTCCTGCATGGACAAACAGAAAACACTTCCTCCATTGTTATGCATCATTATGGACTGAAGATACGGATCTTCCTCACATTTCTCTTCTAGGCTGAATAACTTGGTTCCATGTGCTTTTCCCCTGCAGATCATATTTTCAAATACTTGATAATTCTTGTTTTTCCTTCAGAAGCCAGCTGAGAAATGAGTTTTTAAAGACCTAGTATCTGTCTTTAGAATTTTGCTAGCATGCAGAAGGAAAGGTCCAGGATGAAAGGAAAGCTTTAGCCTGCCTCTATTTAACAAGTGAAATAAGACACGCATTCTTGCAAGAAACATACACACTCAACAGATGATGAACACTTATTTAAAAGTTACTGTGGTCAACATTGATATTAAAAACTGCTAAAGTGTTGAAAATAGTCGGCTGAATTACTTAGAATTTTAGTAAGTACACTAAAATAAAAACAAGAAAAAACCCCTTTGAAATGAAACAAAACCAACTCATCCAAGTTCAGATTCTGCAACAAGAGATTTCTGCAGTCGCTAATATTTTCCACACTGCATTTTTTCTTTTCTAGAATTATTATATGCAGAGTATTGCCATAATGTTATCGTATACAAGGCTCAAATATTCACATTCTTCTCAATGTCCCATTTTGACTTGATTATACACTGATAACTCACCAATAACTTTAACAAAATAGGCATCTGCTTCAAAGTTATTTTTTAATGTATGGATGGCAAAATCCTTGTTGGAGTAGCCTTTGCTTAGCACAATGATATCCAAGATTCCCTAGAGGGAAAAAAAATTTACATTAGAACGTTGATTTACTCTAGGTAACATCTAAATTTAGCAAACAAATTCCCTTGCAGATACAAAGAAAAAAAAAATAGAATGCGTGCAGCAAAATTTACGCCTTCACTGCTAATTTTATATCTTTCAAATCTTATTAATCTATGGCAATTTAGGACAGAGTGATCCACCCACAGCTAACCAGGACAATGCACGTGGTCTGTGGCTTCTTTTTTGCTACCAAAGAGGGCAGCTCAAATGGAGCACATTGAGGGTCGGCAGACTGAGGCAGTGATGGGCTGCTGCGACCTGCTCACCTTCCAGGGAGCATCCCAGGAGCGAATTTCCCAGACTGAAGGCACCGCCTGCCGCGTGCTGTCAAGGCAACATTTCTACAAAGCAGTCTGCCAATGGCACAAAGACAGATACGGCAACGCAGAAAGAGACACCGTTCGCTGTAGTAGAGCTGAACTTACATCTTCGTATATGTCAAAGAAGGTTGCTACCACTGCATCCTTGATTTGATTCAGATCCGAGAGCTCCCAAAAAACTTTAAACATGCGACGTACGCTCTTGCAGCTTACATTATTGCATGGGACGTTTTCTAGTAAAAATGCTTGTTGATTGCTGTAAAACGCACACACACACACACACATATATATAAATAAAAGAACTTATTTGCTATAAACAGTCTAAATAATAGACATTACAAAAACATAGTAATGAAATAATTTAAGTCTGCTGAAGTTAAATATAATAAAAACAAAGCTAGCAGCCACTGGATACTTGAAAATCCGTAAGCATTTATGTTAACTTTACAGACAGAATTACAACCATTATGTCATGCCTGACTTAAACCAATAAATATGCTAAATAAGTGGGTCCAAATCAGCAGGAATAATTTAATTAACCATCCACTCCAAAGACTGAACATATTCTTACTTTATTCTGAAACAAGTACAAGTGCACTCATCTGCCATTTTCCTTAATCCCTCCACAGTCCTTCAGCTTAAACACTACTTTAAAAGTGTCCATGCTTTTTCATTATTTCATGACAATCTCTTCCCACCCCAGCTCCATTAATAAATTTTCTTACACATTGCATGAAGTTTTAAACAAATTTAAGATTAAACCAAATCCCTACTGGTATGTTTTCCATTGTTCAAAGCAAAATATAAAACACAAACCCCAACCTACTAGCACAGTACAAATAAGACAAGACACACCAAATTGGACATTTGCTGACGTATAACAAATACAGACAGAAAGGTAGGCTGCAATACTGAAACAAGAAACAAACCAGAGTACCAGGTCTAATATAGCAAAAATCTCCCTTCTAAATAATTTAGCTAATACACACCCATTGGTCAGTGGGAGACATAAAGTTCATATGTGCATGCTGACGTCTAATAGCATTATACGCTGTTTCTGATCCTGGTAAGATTGCCACTCTCACTTGAACTGTGAAAACCTTCAGACTTGACCAACTGGGAGTCTGAGTCTTTGGCAGATCTGTATCCTGGGCGCCTGCTAGAATCCATCACTACTTTGGCAAGGGGAACGGATGAAATTTCCTCCTCTCTTTTTGGGGGCAGAGGCAGGAGATGGAGCAGACAATGTTCTTTAAAGCTAGCTAAGCATGTCACGAGCCCAGGGCAATAACCAAACCCACTTCTTCATTATGACCTCGAACATACAGCTCTTTCGGAGAGTGACAGCAAGGTTTTTTTTCCCGCATCTTAACGGCAACCAGTCCCTCTAGGATGCAGTGACACAAATGCACACACACAAACATTTCTTCTTAGGAAAGTTTTTATTTTTCTTTATTTCTACGGCATATTTCAGATAATTTGCTACTCATAAGAATCGTATCCCACAACATTCATATGTGGTCCAACCATTTCAGAAGAGTTAGAGAAGGGCAAAACATTTACCCCAAGAAAAAACATTTCTGACACCAAAGTAAATCAGTTTCCTTGCCTGTTGCCAAGTTAATATTTCAGAACCTCCAATGGGTCAAATGCGGGATTTCATTCTCTGCAAGATGTGTCAAAAGTAAAATGGGAAATTTAAACAGTTCCCTCAAAACCTTATAATTGCATTTCTTAAGCTTCTGTGAAAAATACACAAATTAGGCCTTTATTTTTCTGCCATGTGCCTGCATTTGATTGAAGCTTAGTATGAACAACCCACTTTTCACTATTTCACTTAGAAGCATGAGTATATTGAATTAATGTCCAGACAAAATGAAACGAGGTGATCTGCAATATTTAAGACATTGTACTATCTGTATCTGAGAACCCATTATCATAACTTGAAATTGTTAAGTACTCACACTCATTTCATGTTTTACATAAGTATCGTATCAGATCAACCACCTATGAGGTAAGGTGACAACCTGAGCTAAGGTAATTGTTTCAGTTTCTCTTTTTCATCCTCTTGACAAACTTTTTTTTTTAAATTCGGAGAAAGCTTTACAGTAGTGCTTTCTTTCAATTCACATGTTTTAAATTGCCAGAAATTATTAGATGATAATTATTTAAAAGACAAAAGATTGTCAAACTTGCATCACACTCTACGTAGAGTATTCAAGTCTGAACTATAAGCCTTGTGAATAGATGAACACAAGAAGTTTAATTCCTACAGGAATCTTTTTTTATTTCCTTTCCTTGGTAGTGTGCATTTAATGACTTCCAAAACACACGAATCACAAACAGGACAAACGATAGCGTAACACCAACTGCACGCTAAGAAAAAAAGAAAGATATTGATCTAAGTGGCATTGAGCAGAAAAATGCCACTTTCCTTCACCCTTCTGTATCAGCAAGAGAAACAAGACAAACAACAGGAAGGAAAAAACCAATCCCAAACCCCAAGCAGATGCTGAAGACTGAGAAGTGCACTATAGGAGAAGCTATACTGTAAAGGAGAAGAAAAAAAAAAAATGTAGCGTCCCTTGTAGCAGAGCAGCAGAGGTCTGGAGAATCACTAATCAGAATATAGCTGAAAGTCTACTAGTGTTTATCTTAATAGGCAGCAGGAAATTTCATTTCATACTACTACTGATTTATATCCTTACAGTCCCTTTTGAAACACAAATACAAACTTGCCTAGTAAAATCAACAACTCAGAGATGTTACATATAGATGTTAAGCTACAACAGACATTAACTATACCTATAAATACTCACATACAGGTTTAGATTCACTAATGTGAGTCATATGAAGTTGAAATCTAATTTTTTTAATTCTGATTTTTTTCAAGAGTCAGTGTTGGGTTTTTTTTATGGTAAGCAACATTAACAACTTGCAGGGTAACAAAAATAATGAAATTCTAAAGCTAATGAAAACTATTACTATTGGTGAGAAAGATGGGATAAAACAAGGTTTAAACATGAACTGCAATATTAAACTTGTTTTAAGTTTGGGGGTTTTTTTCAAGTAGAATTTACAGAAATGCATCACTTCACTGGAAGCATACGGAGGTTGGTTTTTTTCCTGTTTGCAAGCTAGCTATTATTAGCTTTATAATTAAAGCGGAGCCTTCTTTCCTTTAAATTTCCAAGGCAATTCCTTGGCATTTATTTTATTGATGCCTTCAAATTATTTTGACTTCTATACCAATATTAAATTGCTCTTATCTCCTCTAAAAGCATCTTTGAAAAGCATGATGAGAAGAGTTAATAACTTTTAGATATGCAGCTTCTAAACAAATGCTTTAACTTGAGAATATCACTCAGGTGTCTTCCACACCGTCTTGTTTTTTCCTTTTTAAAAAATGGATAGTATGTATAGTAAGGAAGTTACCAACTCACATTTAACTCCAAAATGATTCAATTTGATTCTTTCCCCACGTTTCTGGCCAAAATTTTGAATGCTATATGCTGCCATTAGTATTTGAACAGTATTAGCCAACTAAAATACCCTCTTGAAATATTAGTAGTTTCTGCTGAAAAGATTAACTTCTGATACATTTACTTATGTGTAAATAGTTCTTCCTTTTTTGATTGAAGTTGGGTGAACATGACTTTCCTTTTCCTCATGTATTTTCAGCCCATTATCTCTTCATAACATACTAGGTAAGGATTTATCATTAATATGTAGAAATTACCTATAACACCTAGAAACACTTTCAAAATAACCACCTCTAAAAAGCAAACAAATGTACTCACACAGCAACTTCTGTATAGAGGAAAAACCAAAAAGCGCTCATTTGGTGGTGGGGGACAGTCTTCAGGTTTGCCCCAAAAATACAGACCAAAAAAAAAAAAAAAAGCAACATACTTGCAGCCTTCCTTACAACCGTGTATATAAACAGCCTTAGTGCTTTAAACTTCCATCTGGTTTTGAAGATGAGCTACGTTCAGAGTTCCACTGAAGGCTGCACGTATTGTAACTAGTTGTCTTTGTGCACAAACCTAATTTTTTCACGTGCACAATCAAGTGATTCCCACTTGACTCAATACAAGATAAAAAATAAGCACGGAAATAAAAAAAATAATGTTATTTTAGGTTTTGATTATATAATAATGAACGCTAATGGAAGCCAGAAACTATATATGTGTATACATGTATATATATATAATATCTTAGTACTTGCTAGCCACATTCTTGATCCTTCTCAGTCCCAGTCCACTCCCAGGGCTGTGCTGATGTTGGAGTTCCCATGTGCTACATCTCAGCATGGCAGGAGGAAATCTTAGTGCGTGGGCCATTTGTTTGAAAGGCTACAGCAACAGGGACAGTTGCAGTGCCTTACTGTTTGCAGAGGGAAGAGAAATCAGCTGTTTGCCAGCTGTTCAATTCTATCTTGGAAGAACTCCTGACATCTGGATATGGCCTATGAGCTGCCAGCTGAGTCCTTATACTATTTAGGGCTTTAATACACAAGCATCACTAGAATCAAAGTACCCACCTCCATGTTTTATTTCTGTTACATGCTACGATTACCAAGAGCAAGTTTACAAAATTTCTATTATTTTGAACTGAATTTTGAAGATTAACACCATCAGAAAAAAATCTCCCTGTAACAATGAAAATCAGCAGCATCGTTGAAATGACAAGACAATGTCCCTGAAAGCCTATGGGAAAACATATAAAGACAGACACCGCTACAACGGTAAAACCTTAAAAATCAATGCTGAAGTGCTACACAAATGTGTGACAGTCAGTCAACATCAAACAATTCAGCTTAAATACTGAGAAGAGGCAGAGCAAAAGAACTCTGAACCAAGACTAGCATATCACCCTTAACATGCTATTTGCAGCACTTCTAATACTTAGGTATACACACCAGTGTATACACAGTGGCAGCTAAATTATGTACTACCTGCATAACTTTATCCCAAACGGCTTATGAACGATGCTCAATAGAGTTGTCTACAATTTGGAAACCTCTGACTGAAGTCATCTATGCAGCAAAGCTAAATTTAATAAGGCTGAATAACTCTAAGCAAGGCTTAAACACCAAAGGAAGACTGAAGACTTACCTCAGTTTTATTTTAACATATTTCTTTGCAATTAGAATTAAATATTTACTGCTTAATTTCATACATCTCTCGTTCTGTCAATTTTAGGCTAGTTCATTTATGGTCATACAGGGCACATCTAAATGACAAATATCTTGCTCCGGACATTCAGAATAATTGAATTTGCCTCTGTTTTTTTAGATTTGCTCAGTTACAAGGTGCTCATCAATCCTACATTTAAAAGAAGTCCTCTATCCAACCCTACTGCTGACAAGTGTAAACTAACAATGATTTAGGAAGAGATAATTTGGTCAAATAAGAGTCCTTTTAAGTATACCCATATAAAAAAATTAATACTTATACATTAATTTAAAACAGAGCATGAATACATGGAAAAATTTCTAGAAGTGTATTATACTTAAAGTTTTTCATTCAACTGTCCATAACCAGTTGTTTGTTATCTCCAAGTTTCCATCTTTACTGTTATTTATCGACAATGTCAGAGATACTTTATTTCCAACTTTACCATTACTTTACCAGGGAAAAACACTCCCTTTCAATAAAAGCATAATTGAAAAAAGTGCTTCCTTAGATTACGTGTTTGCAATGCAAGATGCCAATTATTAGCACCTAATTGGGAAACAAGTGGTTAAATAGAAATTGTTTCATCTAATTAGGTGGGAGAAAGATAAGTGTTTATAGACTCACATGCAGTACTTACACTTTCAATGTTACCGAAGTCAATTTAAAACCAGCATGTGAAAAAAATGAATACATTTAGATAAGATAGGAAGTAGAGATGAACCAATTTATAACTACTGATAAAAGTCCCTTTACCTGTTATTATTCTATATACATACACAATCTCTAATACAGTCATAATTGGAGGGAAGAAAAATTCATGTATGTATCTAGCCTGAAGAAAAATCTGTGGACTGGAATTCTAATGTGCAGGTTTTGACTCAAGTCAGAAGTTAAAAGAATTCATAATGGACAGATAAATATGTAAGAATTGACTGTGAATTTAGCATCTTCACCTGTTGGAATTTATTAAGTCTCTGGGTTCAAACCCCCACCACACTTGCAACCACAAGCGAGAGACCTTTTTTGTTGTTGTTGTTGCTGTTAAGGAATGTCTCCATGCTGTCAGAATATTTATGCATTGTTACTTGATATCAAAAGGATATGGCAGGAGATGAAACGGTGTAGTCTTATGGCAGTTCTGAGAATACATAAAGCTATTAATAATTCTCCTGACTTACTCACCTGGAAGGACAGTAAACCAATGTTATTCCTTACTATCATGTCTTTATTTCAGCGTTTTGTAGGTATTTTTAAGGATTTGATCTGAAAGTGCTTTCCTGAATTGTGATGAAAGCATGTAATTTTTGTTAATCATATTCTTCCATTATCACGTATCAGTATATTTTCAGATGCATAAAATGATTTCTGCCTCCTTTAATTTCTTTAAGTTACAGACAGCAACTAGAAGCTAGGCTTCGTAGACTATAGCACAGATTGAGGTCAAGAGTTTACAAAAATGCTTTTATCATTTAATCACAGTAATCAATCACTGAAATTAGATCTGTAGATGTAGCATGAAAGGCTTCAGAGAAAGAAATAGTTTGATCCAGAAGTGTTTAAAATCAATTAAATAAGCTTTTCATTTTAATTTGCTCTAATTTAAAAAGAGCTTTTAATTTAATTCCCACACTGTTTTAATTCTCTTCACTCTTTGACCCAGTTATACATTTTAAAAAGAAGTATTTGCTTGAGTCTCTCAGAAACAATGAGTTAATATTACTGTGAAAGTGACATTTCATAGTGGGTGCAAAAAATGTGACATTCATTCCCATCCTAAAATATGAAGAGCCTGTTTCCATTACTTTGCTACAATTACTGGAAATATACAGTGCTAACATGCAATGTATTTCTTAATTTTTAGTTTACCGACTCTTTTTTTGCCAGACTTGCTCAGCTCTATGAACTTCCCTTTTAATAACTTGTCAAATCATCTGCCAGTACCTTCAGTCCTTGTGCCTTACCGTGTCACACAACTTTGAAGTCAAGTTTCAAAATAACTTTAAGATGCACCCAACTGAATAAAAAATTTCAGACGCAAGGAGAATAAAGATAAAAGTGTATCACAGTAATTCATTCCAATGAGATGTAGGTAACTTCCTGGACTTTTATAGGAGTAACTATTTACAAACTATTCAATTCTTTTACATAATATTACATTGCCATAATTATACACCAGCCAGAGGAGAGAGGCTCCTAAGAATCTTAAAAGGTAAAATAACTTCAAATAAACTTCCGAACTCCGTAAATCTTCACAAAGTCCTTCTGAAGTGTACTAGCTATCGAGATACACACTAGAAGATAGCCTATAGTACAGCTCAAAACACAAGATTTGTGGGGCTTAAGTGAAAAAAAAAAAAGACAAGAACAACTTGACAGTTTAGATGTCATGGTGTTTCTATGGAAAAGGAAAGACTTTGGTTCCAGTCTGCTCTCTAGACTGTTCATAGTCTTTATTCAATGACTGCTGAATAGAAGATGCAAACTCCCAATTGAGCAAGGCTATGGAGTAGAAAACCTGACATTCAATGTCCGAGTGCTTTAACTTTGCCTTTGCAAGTTCTGGGCGGTAACAGCATCACCTCCTTCTCCTCTGCCATATCTGAATATAAACAGCTGCTGTGCTAGTTATTTTAAGGCTCAGAGGTACAGAGACAGAGCTCAGATACTCACTGCCTTGTCTCTGAATCACACCATGTAGGCTGAATACAAGAATGTAACTCTTCAAACTGGGTCATTTTTAGGTATGCGTCAGTATCTGAAGAACTCTAACACAAAAATGTCAGTGGGCGACTCACGTTCAGGCAACCACTCGAGGACCTGAACTGACTTCTTGGACTTCAGCATCTAAATTCTGTCTATATACTGTTTTAAGAATCAAAGTGATCTCCTCAGTTCTTTTCCTTACCGAGCATTAATTCAAACTATGAACCTGCACCCAAGCTCATCCAAAATACCATACAGAGGAAGACAATAAATACACCTGTAAGAGACTTATTTTACCTTGTAATGCAATAGTGCAGGTATTTGTCATAGATCCCAGTAAGCAAGATGTTGCGACTCCATAAGGTATTGATTAAAATACCTTTTACAAGCAATGACGTAAGGAAGAAAAAAGGGATAGCACAGATCACCTTACATCTCTTCAGGTGCTGGAAAACCCAGGCTGTGCAGCATCAGACAGGACCTCTAGTCGGGGCACAGCATGCTGCACACATCCTATCTGTAGTGAGGTTCACTGGCATTACGGTCTCTAGAGCTCTTTTTAAGTTTTTCTTGGAAGTAAACAACTCTATTCATCATTTCTACTGTCAAGAGAAAGAATGTTCACATGAAAACCTGCTGCTTCACTTCAAGGTAAAGACAAGGACATGCCGGTGGTATCATCACCAGGTGCCAAGTGAGAGCTGCCTACAGGCTTCTCCGTCACGATTAGCTGGCTAAGTGTATCCTGCAGCCAAGGGGTATGTGCAGAACAACACGGGTGTGCACCTACTCAGGTCAACTCTTATGTGGATCACTAACTCTTCAATGTACACCAGCCTCACTGTAAGCATCACTACACGCCCTCTCGCACCTAACACCAGATGGGAGCAGTACAAAGTACTGGGAAAGCAAGTGAAGAAAAAAAAACAAAAGAAGGAGAAAGATTACACTGACAAATTTAATAGGAAAGGTTAGAAGTGTCTTTTTTTGGGGGGGTGCGCACGTATAATTTTATTTATTTCAGTTAAATTTGGACAATATAAAATCACTGGGAAGTTATTAGGTCTACCTAAAATTCCTGGCTCTCAAAAGGGGCAAACCACTATTGCCTTTTTTCAGCAGGGTCGCCAATCAGTGTTCACTCCATGGGACAGCACGGAACAGGTGCCCCAGCTCTCAGCAGCCTGGTGTTACTAGCCAACACTGAAAGCTCAAGTCAGGATTTTACAGAAGATGATTTGGGAAAGGAAAGGCAGAGACAATCAGCTCCTGTGACCCAGGAGGACAGCCTAAAAATGGTACTTCATACTGCACTGCCTGGTGCAATTCCCCACCAAAAGTCACAGTTTGAGCCTATACGATTATGCATTCTGAATATACCATGTAAATGCATGCCTTTTAAAAAGGGCAACATTTAGCAGAGATCAAAAGTCTTGTTCACTTGATAAAATGGACGAGATGCACTAAAATTAGTAATTTGTATGACTGATGACTGAACATGCATTTAATAGTCTTTATTTCTAGGTTTACATATACTCTACCTTCCAGATGTGTTCTTTAGTATAGCAAGAGCATCTGGGTAGCCATCCATATTGTAATCTCCAATATGAAGCGTAATTGGAAATGAAATTTCTGTTGAAGATTTGTCATTTTGATATGGTACAAAACCCCAGAGTGTGTCTTTATTTCTGAAGTCTTGTAAGACTGGAATCCACTGTAAAATAAAACAAACAAACAAAAGAACAGCTAGATAAGGAAAGCAATTTTATTTATTTAAACAACATAATTCTATTTAAAACAGCTGACATTTCTTCACTGCATCAAGATTCTTAACCACTTAAAATTTCCAAAGAGAAAATAACGATTATTCCCTAACTCTGTCACCAAATGAAAAAATTAATTTGAAGTCTTTCTGTGCACTAAATTATTCCAGAACAGAAGAGAAAAAAAAAAAAAAAAAGATAAGGTTGTAGGAATAAAGGACCTGTGTTTTGGACTGTGTCCAGTGTACGGAAATATTCAGGAATGACTTCACTGAAATTCAGGCTTGCCTGGAATCTATACTAATCCTTAAGTGTAGATAAGCCCAAACCATCAAGGCCTTGAGATCCCAAGTCCCTTTGTTTTTTCTTGGAATTGCAAACAACAGGCAGCATTAAAGCCGGAGGAGGGATGCACCCCCATTAAATCTGTGGACAACAGCAAATTGGGGGATACTAACAATACGCTTCGGGACAGGATGGCCATTCGGAGGGGACCTAGAAAGGCAAGAATGGGCAAACGGGCACCTCCTAACAATCAGCAGAGCAAGTCCTGCGCAGGTGAGCAAACCCCTGCGACGGTGCAGGCGGGTAGCAGCTCTCCTAAAAAAAGACGCGTGGGTCCTGGTGAACAGTAAGCTAAAGCCGAGCGTGGCGGCTATGACGGCGAAACGGCATACTGCACTGTAACTGCTGCCTATGCTCCTGCTCATTGACGTGAGGGATTATTTCTGTTTATTCAGCGCTTGTTAGTCTGCATCTGGATTCTGTGTCGGGTTTTGTGCCCCACGATTCAAGAAAAATTTGAGAATATTCGGTGTGTTTAGAGAAGGATCACCAAGATGGTCAGGTGTTGAATATTTACTTGAAGGACAGGCTGAGGGCACATGGCTTGTTCAGCCTGGAGAAGCGAAGATTTAGGGGGGACCTGATAGCAGCCTTCCAATGCCTGCAAGGAGATAACTGAGAAAATGGAGCCAGGCTCTCTACTGAGATACATGGCAGAAGAACAAGAGACAATGGTCACAGACCGACACAAGGGAGGTTACAACTAGAGATAAACAAACAAATTAAAACTAGGAGAGAGGCCCTGAGAAGTTACAGAATCTTTGTCCCTGGGGGTTTTCAAAGTTTGACTGGACAAAGCTGTAAACAACATGGTCTGAATTCAGTGTTGCCCATGCTTAAAGCAGGAGGCTGAATCTCCTAAGGTTCACTTGGTCTTGAATGATTCTATTATTCATGGATATTTAGAAGTTCAAGAGCTTCAATTCCCCTCCTATCTTCCCAGCAGCACCCAATACTGAGCTGTTTGATAAGAAATTAAGATTACAGTATCAAACTGAAAGTACAAAAGAAATGCAAAGTACAGTTTCTCCAGGACAAGAAATAGAACGTATCTGCACTTACTTTCCACAAAGTGCTGCAGCGGTGCTAAATAGGAATTTATCTTAATTAAAATCAAAGTAATTTCACAAGTTGGTATGAAGCTGAAGTACCAGGGTTAACATTTCAATGCTACAGAAAAATTCAGTGACACTTTTAAAGCCAGAAGTAATTTTATATGTCAACTAACTGACAAGGCCTTCAAAAGGACAGAAGGGTGCCATTTTAAAGGATCACTATCACCAACATCAAAAGCATTTAACAGCATCTTCAACGTCTCTCATCCAAGCCTTAATTTAGCTATTTCAGGAACCAGAATGAGATCCCTGACAGCATCATTTCCTGCTGTGGAGAGACTCCCTCACTAACACAATCCAGTCATCAACAACATTCCTGCCACATGGTAACTGCATGTGACACTTGGACTGGTCCCTTGAGATTACATACAACCACATGTGTATTCGAGAAGCCCCCAAAATTATTAAAAAAAGTGCACTAAGACCAACTTTGGATATCACAGATGGCTTAGAAGCCTGGAACAGTTCTGCCAGATACTGCATATACTTAGCGCATGTCTGCCTGGGTAAGTGATGACATTTGAACTGCAATGATGTTCTACAACACTCAAGAGAACTCAGAGTTGAAATTAAGTGTACTTTGAGCCTCAACCTCCACCCCCAACATATGCATGCCTATTTAGTTACTGTTAGCTGCTAAAAATTTGGAAGAATCCAAGAAACAGAAAGTACAAAAAAGACTCTTAACCTGAGGGAAACTTTTCAAAGGTTTAGATTTCTTAGCACTTATTTGTCATGCAGAAGACCGATGAAACAATATTATTGCAAAATACTGTAATTTTGAAAAACACTGATTGAAATCAGAACCATGAAATGTAATACAGTTTTTACTTTACGTGGTATCATTCATACAGTCATTGCAATGAAATCCAATTATATCCATCTCATACTTCCTAAAAGTTCCCACGTATGCTAACGCTATTTTAAAGAAACAAAGTTAAAAATGAATTTTTAGCACAAATCTGAATTTGTATTCTGCTTTTACTCTACTCAGAGTGGTTCATAGAAACCAATTTTACAAACGTAAGGTCTACAATGAAATGCAGAGATATAAGACAATACGTGAGCAAAACAGAACCATCACCTATTGCTACCAAGCACCATCACTGTGCACACGACAGAGTAAGATTCATCCATCTCACTGAACCAGTTGTGGGACTTCCTATAACAGCAGTTGTAGAACATTTCAAAAACATCAGTCTTGTTCGATATGTAACCAGAGCACATTCTAGCGCTATACGTAACTTACTCTGACAGTTTAAATTCAGAGTAATCCACACTTCTGGAGAAACTACTTCTGTATATTTCTATTATAAATGGCAGTATTGTGTAACGTAATGCAAGATTAATTGTTCCTGTGCTTCAGGACATGTATTTCAGTACAGACAGCAAAAAATGAAAATATGTTTGTCAATAATATAAATCTCCTACTACTTTTGTATTTGATAATCCAACTACTTTAAGCTTCCTGCTTGCTGTTACTATTTTAATAGGAAAAAGACTAAAACCAATTTTTTTTCCTTTCACTCTAAGATAGAAATAGGTAGGTATAATGAGGACACACAAAGCTATTTTTTGTGGTTTTCTGATCATATGATTTGTTATGTAGCTCAGATGAAAAAATAGACTGAAAAATGGAATGAGTGTATCTAAAAGAAAATTTAAGTGAACACATAAAATTCAGTCAGAGAAATCTAAGACTTACTTCCCTTTCTGTTAAATTCCATTGTAAGGCACCACTAATATAAATACTTACAACATTTATATAGATATTTTTACTCCTTCAAGTAATGATTTCGTAGGCTAAAACAAGAAAAACATCTTTATTTAAGTGCTTGAAAATTTTTTTCAAACTCTTCAAATATTTGGTTTTCAACAAGTAGAAGAGACAATGCTTTACTGCTCTGTGAAAACAGCATCTTTTTCATTTTGAGAAAGATCTTGAGTACTTGAGGAAAAAATTTAAAACTAGTTGCACTCACCCCACTTAACCTGAAAAGGGCGCATTTCTTTCAGAGTCCACGTTCTTCCACACATTAGGAAAAGGCACTTCTCTTGCTCTACAGCATATTAGCAGGTCTTTGAGCCAAAACTTTGGGATTAACACATCTCAATTTTTAAACTATGGCCAGAAACCTATGAAGCACAAAACCCCCAGCCAGCCAGCTGCCCACTTCTAGGCCACCTAACACAGGCAGGGAGCCAGCTGCAAGTCAGAAAGCATTTGGAAACTGGTAGCCCATTCTTGGCCAATACCGTTTCTGGAAATGCCAGGGTTTCTCCTCCTTTCTATGACAAATACTATCCCATCCTATAGAAACGTGAGGATCAAGAGTGCCCTGGAAGAGCTGGCCACAGCAACAGAAATCGTTTTCCCTGGGGGGGGGGGGGGTGTCCCTCTCTACTGTAAACATGCATTGTAGTTCAGCTGCACATAAAAAAAAAAAAACCCGTGATTTCAGGATGCATTAGGCTTTCAGCGCATATGAAGGTCACCTGAATTCCATATACAGTTAAGCAGGCACTACTGCATAAAAAGAAAGTAAGTAAATTACCTATACATTACACCATTAACTTATAGTGTTCAAAGCCCACAATATGACAATCCCCAACACTGATTTAGCAACACAGAAAAAAGTAACCAAAGCAGTAAAAGTCATATGCTGGAATGTGGCTCATGGCCCTATTACTGCTTTGAGAATGACGAGCAACTTAGAAATCATGAGAGCATCTTGTAGAATATGAGACCTATGAAAATTACAGCAGCTGCAATCCCTTTACTCCTTTAAACTGTTGGAAAAACTTCCAACACTGACCAACTGCAGCCGATAATGCTGTCACATACCTCTCTAGCCTAGAGAACGATACCACAAAGACCTCTGGTTTGCTGTAGGATGCACTGCTGTGTTCTATTTCAGAGCTGCTAAATTTGTAAGAGGAATAAAGCTATAACCTTTCTATTGTACAGAGAAAGGTTGTAAGAATCGTCAAGCCCAGAAAGAAACTCTCAAATGAAGGGACCAAAATAATACTGTTAGCCTCAGGAAACAAATGAAAAAATCATACTGAATACTTAGCAAAATTAAAAGAAAGATCGGTCACCTCTAAGCATATCATAGTAGCTAGAGTTTCTACAATAATCAGTACCAGGAACTTTAAACCATTTTTAGGGAGAACTCGGTCTAATTTTCAGAATCCAGATGAGAGATCTAAATCAGCTAGCAGGCTAGTCTGTAGCTATTGCAGGTGAATTTAAAGATGTCTGAGGTGTCCTAACACCTGCCACAATCTGAAACAGCACATGGAATTCTACTTCAAATCTGACAGCAATTCTTCTGTTGCTATGGAAACATTCACATTCTTTTAAAATTTTAGTAGGTCTGTATCTCCTTAAGTCACTCATCTGTATTTTGTTGGCCTTTACTTTTGCTCCATCATCCAAAAGAAGGAAATTTATCCGAGATATTTCTAATACTTATAAAGATTAAATCATTAAATAAATTAAAACCTATGGTGAAAGATCATCCTTGAAATAATTCTCCTAGATCTGCTTGGCTTTTCAGTAGCTATCCAGCTGTGCCAAAAGACATCATAAGAAATATAGCGTAGACTGAGAGACATCAAACAAGATCTTACCAGAACAACTCTAAAGCCTGACATGCCATTGCATGCCTCTCCACAGCATAATTTTTACAACCACAAATTCTACAGATGTGTATTTCTGATTGTTAGGCATTTCATCCCAATGCATCGTACATTCTCACGGAACCACGTTAACTGGTTTTCATTTGGTTTCATCAAATGTCACAGTAAACAAGCAGGAAGGACAGACCCAGGTCCAGTTACCATATGCAAAATATTTTTTGTAATACAGTCATCTAATTTGTGATCTTTCAGATCTGAGATCGGTAAGTTCCTTTAAAAAAAATAAAAAAAATCTGAACACCAGAATTCTTCACTACACCCTTAACTAAAAAAAAAAAACAAACCCAAAACTACAAAACCCTACAGCAAATACTGAACAGAGATCATGGATATACAGTATCATCTTCTTTTTCAATAATAGACTTGCAATCTCTTAGTTTCCCATAGATTCCCTATAATTACCTACCTGTTACATAAGGAATACCAGCTCTTTGTTGAAACACACTCTGCACCACAAAGGCTTACTATTATTTCCTTCGAATTGTAAAGTGATTAAATAAAAGGAATTGATCCCAGTCTGTTGCCACAAAGTTTACATTTATCATTGCTTATGAAGATTAACTTACTTAGTCAAAGCCAGAAGCTGGGTCATCTGATCTCACAGTGACCAAATTCAGTGAAATTAAAACGTTTCACTTACACATAGATATGGAAGTATCATGTTTGAATAGTTTTCTACCTGAAGGAAACATGCAACACATGGGAAAAAACTGCAGACATATGAGTGAACATACTGATGTTTTCCACTGTTTCAGAATAGAAAAGATAAAATGCTTTAGAAGAAAAAGCTCCATCACCTCTAGATGAGTTTAAGACTGCAAGAAAAGAGTGTTCTACATGTAACTCCTTAAAAAGGTTAGGCCAGAACAAGTCATTATTGCATGCCATTTGATACTGTCATTTTAATTAAAGTAATTCTAAAAATATGCAGGGAAATTGCTTTAAAGTTTCTAGGTTACTCTTAATACTTTTTAATACTTTTTTCCTAGCAGGATGAGAATCTGTTGGCTTCTTCACTTTTTAAAATAAAGTGACAATATTTGGGTGCTAATTTTTACCTCGAATGTCATTATCTTGGAAATTATTTTAAAATCAAAACTACACCGTGAAATTGCCAAATTAGGTATAAAAATTAAATATACTGATGAGCATCAGAAGTGGTATGTTAAAAATCCGATATATTTGTAATTAAATAGTTGACCTCTATCAAAAAAATTAAATAATGAAGGAACGGAAGAACTCTATGTGCAATGTTACTTCAGAGCAGGTTACAATAAAAGACCCTACTTCAGAAAAATTCTGATATTATGCAAATTGACCCACACCTCTGCCACTACTGCATCACTTCCTTCTAGAAGTGTACCACGAACAACAGATGATATAACTTTTCTTTAGCACGCTGTCCAGTCATCTGCTACTCCCAAGTAACAGCTTTCTACCTCCCAATGGTACATGCTATTTGTGTGTGGTTGATTTTCCACAGTGAAATTACTTGCATTGAGAACATTTGTCTCAAATTTACTTGAGCCGAAAAACTCACATCTTTTACTTCTTATATTAGCAAGAGTAAGGAACTAAATTTAGAGCTAAAGAGCAGTTGTCTTGACATTAGAGCACCTCAACTACTCAACAGTGAATTGTCAGCAGCCCGTTACAGCAATATAACCAGTGTAACGTGCTTATCAAAAGTCTGCGTTCTCCCCTTTGACCAGAAAGCAATGAAAGTATCCCGAATCGAACATCCACTTGCTTTATACAAATGCTACGACCTGTAAATCAAACTCTACTGTAACACTGTGTATCCAGCACCACTATAGTCCATTGTCTCTATTCTGTGTTCACAGGGAATTAATGTAAATAAGTAAATAAATGAATAAATAAATACCAACCCCCAAACCAGCACAGGGTGCACAGGAAAACATGCATTTCGAAGAACAGAGATGCCAAGATTAGAAGACTGAAAGAAGATACATTTAGAGCTACTTACTCTTTCTTACACTAATGGTATATTCCATCCTAATTATATTTCCTTAACTGACTGGTAACTGTGTGCTTTCCTTTCCAATAGGGAGTGATTTTCTTGCTAGTAGGAAAGTATGCTACAGCCTGTGTTCTAGAAATTCTGATTCTTTAAATGAGAAAATCTATGCTACCAAGTTGGACTACAGACTGTAACAAGAAGCACTTTATCAAACTATGTACTGTTCCTTGAGCAAAAGCTACATTCACCTATAAATTCTGAAATATAGATCAGAGAGGGTACTACTTACACAAAAAAATTCTACTTTTAATTTGTCAGTAAAGGAATAAACACTCATTCATAACCTGCTTCGAAACATGTATGGTATACATTATAAATTTCTGTAAGTACACTACAGTAGGTTTTGCTGCCAGCTGTAAGCAAGTACTTTATAGGTCACCTTGGCCTTTAGGTTCACATTGCTAAATATGGATTTAGTAAAAACATTTATTAAGGCATCAAACAAACATTAGGTTAATTTATTGTAAGCTGTAACTTTATAATAAAGCAAGGCACTGTAAATACTTAAAACAGATTAGCACACGCTTTAAAATAAATTAATATATAGTAATCTATTACATGAATTATGACCATTGACTCTCAAAACAAGTAGTGTTGTGAACAAACAAAGCTGAAATAGTTTAATAAAAACCCAATCCTGAAGATACATAGCCTAAACAAGTCCTCATATACCATTTGGAAATTTACTTAATTAATAACAAATCAAAGACACCATAGAAATAAGGGGTAAGAGGTGTGGGCTGGTTCAACTTGATATATGCGTGTATATATATATATTTTTTTTTTTAAATTATAAAATAACTCCCTAACTTAAACTGAAGAAGCTTATATGAATTAATTAGATCTGTTTCCAACACTTAATACAAACCTTGGTTTTCATCTTGTGCTAGGGCTAGGGCAGTTATGGTGCTTAGAATGCAGTGTTTTGCAATCAAGAAAGTGACTCATCAGAAACATCCATAATTTTCTTGAGTAGAATTAGCCATTATATAGAATTCTAGGTATGCAACCTCTCCCACCAAACCCACATTTTTTCAGATAGGTAATAAATAAGTAAATAAATGAAAGTCTCTTATATGCAGTAATTACAGGTGAGGATGTTTCGTTTTTCTTTCCTGAAAAATTATTCTGCTATTTCATATTATTTCATAAAGCACAGTATTTTCCTTTGTCTTTGCAATTCCAAACTCACAATACCTGATTCAATCCTAGCTTCGTTATGTAGATGGCACTTTTTTGACATGTTGTATCTTCACAGACTGGTAATAAATGTTCACTTTGTCCGTCCCCATCTGTCAAAGAAGAAAAAGACTGTCAGCTTTGTATTTGCAAAATCAGAAACCCTGCTTGCAAGAGATAAATCAGCTGTGAATAATTTATTAGTTTTTTTAAATGTGAAAAATTACATGAGATAAACTAGACCTATTCAAAATCCTTAACCTAATCTAATTTGGGTCTTTTGTTTGAAGATTGTCTTAGTTGATGTATTTTCATCTTGACCCATAATATAAAGAAAACTTTAAATTTAATTTCTGATAATAATGTGATATATTTAGAAGAATAATTGCTTAGTAATTTACTCAATCCCTGTGTTTAGTTGGGAAAAAAACTACCTTTAACATAAATCCACCATCACAAGTCTACTATACAAACTTATTTAATTTTCTGAACTAGTTTTAAACTCTTGTGCTGTCAGCAAGACTAAGATCAGTCATGAGTTCATACGTAGTACGTTAATCTATAACATAAGGTAAAAAATAACACTAGAAGGTTGACTAACATGATGGCTAATAAATTCCAGGCTTACAGAATTAGGCAAATCTGTGTAATTTACAGGTTTTAAAAAAATGTTCTTCAAGTGTCTTTAATCCATGTATTTCCAGAACCTTTAGTAGAATAATGACCTTTTAATGTTTAAACAAGCAACATCTGCCTGCATCTAGAATTCTGACACACAGAACATATAATAATAAAAAAAAGAAAAAACAAAAAATAATCAACTTACTGCTCATTATCTACTCCAGGAGAAATACTTACGTTCACATTTTGACCTTGCAGCCCTGCCTAGCACATTCGGAATTACACTGCCTTCCTAGTAAGGGACAGGCCACCCCAAGTTACCTTGTATGGGCTGAGAAGGAAGAACAGAGAAGCCGCTGAACGTAAGCAGCCAAAAAGCAGCAGCTAGAATTGCTGCATTAATGACTACCACTGCAAGTCCTGATTAGAAACAACCTTGCCTTGCTAGAGAGATGGTATGCCCCAGCTCAGGGAAATTTCAGGGTATCTGCTTTTCCAGGCTATGAAATCAAAGCTCATACTGTAATAAAAAAATTCGTCTTAGCCCATACAGCTCTGAGGAGCTTGGTATTAATATTTTAAGTGGATTTTGTAAAGTTGCATGATGAAATCTTAATATGCAAAAATCAGATCATCCGCCAAAGTCACCGAGTCCCTTATTCATTTCCCACTACGCTACTGACCACAGCCCTAAACTTTGTCGTACTTTACCCACACTAAAAGAAATGCTTTCTCAGCCTGTCAAATTGTATTTCTATGAAGCTGAACCTCCTTTTAATGTGTGTATATATATCTATCTACATCTGTGCATAGTTAAGTTTTCTAGGTCCCTCTCATTACATAAGGAAGTTGGGAGATGGAAAGTAGGGTTATAAGGGGGAGGAGGAGTGAGGAAAATATCAGACTTCTCCAAATATCTCCAAGTGATAAAGCTAAACAGTCACCTTTAGTGGCTTCCTACATCCCATCTGCCTCATGAATTATTTTACCTCACCACTAAAACCCTCCCAAATCATCATGGCAGCTCTGTTATCAAGGATAGACAATCTAGGATGCTGAGTAACCTAGGTGATAGAAATCCAGTAAGTTCGCATCCAAAGAGATGGGAAAGGAAATTTCCACTGAATAGAGAAATTATCATAGCAGCTATTGAATCGGACCAGTCTGAAATGAGCACCAACTTTTGAAGTTGTTTGTTTTCCTTCTGCATCAAGAACAACAATTAAAATGTGTTACTCACTTTATTTTTTGCTTACATGAACTAGAAGAAAATACTGTTTAGACTGTGGGCTTTTTCGAAACTTAAAAGGCGAGAAACTGTTCGATTTGCAAATTATTAACTATGGAAATATTGAAGGGTTTGCTAGAACAGAATTGAGTTGCAGAGATGCAAGTGTTTTGTGAATATAAAATTTAAATTAAGCCCTAATCTTTTAATCACATTTCTATAGAAGCTGCAGTCTGAAGTAATTTTAGAAGATTTTCAATAACGCATGAGGACAAAGAACCTTCTAATACTAACTGTCTTGTTGCTCATTGTTAGAAAGGGACAAGGATGTTCTCATTTTAAATTATGCTATGGAGCAGAGAAGAATATAAAATGTTTGATTCTACGTAAATTGCAAACATTCATCTTGTTATACTGATAACCCAGTCTGATAGTCTTGGTAAGTAATGTTAAGCAATACTGCAGTATATTGACAAGAACAACCTATGTAGCTTTAAAGAATAATGAAACCATAGGGCAGTTAAGAAGGAGAAGCTTTAAAAAGCAGGTATTAGAAAGCAGAATCTAAATAAAAACACCTCCTTTAAGACTTCTACATGTGGCTCCTAAGTGTAGAGTTTTCCATGCATTTTGTATCCACTTTTAAAAAATTAAATAATACATATTCCTTTTGACATGGTACCTGATTTACACAGAAATTACTTCCTGACATTTACTTGTCATACTGGATGATTAAAGTACAGTTGCAAGTATTTTACCTATGATGTGCTTAACACATAGAAAAAGATTATTTTTTAAATTAGGTATTTATTTAGACATGATTAATAATTATGTTTTATATACTGTGAATGAGAATTGTGCCCATTATTGCTGACACAATGACCATGAAGATCATAGCAAGAGAAAGCTGGAACAATTAAAGCATCTAACCTTTCACAAAACATTTGTAATGTTATAGTATACATGATAATGGGCACTTTATACATCTGCCTCACTGAAGAGCTTCATAACTGTTAGCATTTTTCATCCAAAAGAAAGGGTCAGGTACATATACTGTAGAGCAGGCAAAACAAATTTTAAACGTCAAGGGCGTCAAGTAAAGCACCAACAGTGAGAATGTAGCTGGAAATAGGACATCAGTGAAACAAGAATATCTTCCGAGTTGTAGCAAAGCAGTTTAAGAAAACACACAATTAAATACTGTATTACAGAAAAGTAGCAATCAAAAGAAGGAAAGCCCAACATTCTTTTTCTCTGTCATACTATTATCTCTTATTTCTTCTCTAGTTTTGATTTCTAATGCACATCTTACAATGTACACATCCATCTTTTACTGTTGAGGTTATATGATCAAAAGCAACTTTCTGAAGAAAAAATCAGATTGTCAAAAATG
Organism: Aviceda cuculoides; assembly: GCA_035590195.1. Classification (NCBI taxonomy): domain Eukaryota; kingdom Metazoa; phylum Chordata; class Aves; order Accipitriformes; family Accipitridae; genus Aviceda; species Aviceda cuculoides. The sequence goes on along the minus strand of JAVJGG010000088.1, from coordinate 28,600,591 downwards.
CTAACACACATTTTACAGATCAGCTGCAGCAGTTACTGTTTGTGACAAAAATAAAAAAGAATAAGGATAAAACCCACCTAGAATATTGGCTAAAACTGTAGAATAATTTAGTTAAATAAAAATCTTGCATCAATCTTTGTTCAAAAAGCCCAAGAAGAAAAAAACCTCCCCCAAAAGCAGCCCTAAGCACAGAGCTAAAGCAGAATCTGTTTCACTATCCATTGCTGTTTTAAACCGTCCTAATCTGTAGTAACTAGAAATACAATGTTTCCTGTATTTCTGAAGCTTTTTCAAAAGCACTATGTGAAACCACCAAATTGATAGAGCAGCTTCTCCAGTTTTGAAAGAAAATACTTTAATCTTAATCCTTATGCGATTCCCACCTTGGAAGCACCCGCTGAAATACAAACCTTTGGCACAACTCTACTGATCTTGGAAGAACACACAAAAAAACCCCAACCAACTTACCACAGACCTACAATGCTAACTCTTCTCATCTTCGTGCTTGGTTTCAATCTCAATTTAAATAAACATCCTTTAATTTCAAACTCTAATCTTGAATTTAAATTCCTCCACAAGGGAGGAAGAAGACAGAAATTAAAAAGGAGTATCATTAGCACATTTGCTCTAGTGCAATTAAGTATTCATAGGTGACAAAACATGCATTGGTGACAACGGCTGAATAAACCCATCAGACCAGCTGAAATAAGCTGCACTAGTTTCAGATAAAAAAAAAAAAACCCTGCATAACATATCTTTAATAATGTACTTCAGCCTGGGTCTACTTAGGAAATCTATTTCTGGAGATCCTCTGTAGTCTTCACTCAGCTCCTAGGGTCTACTAGTCTATCTTTCTATCACTGTTCGGGTTTTAAACAATCTTAGTCCAAATTGCTGGAAATCTCAAGGTTATCCTTACTTGTAATTTCAGTGTAATTTGTAGCACTGGATGTGGCTAAACATACTCTAGACTCCCAATGTTCTTTGCTAGCTAGCACCACTCAACTTAAAACATGTCTGACATACAAATAAAAACTCAACTGTTAGCTAGCACGATTCTGGCTTGACTGTGATACTAAAGAACTACATGGTTAATAAAGATCAAATTTTACAGGCAGTAGAAAAGGCTAGAAAAAGAACAGTCCCACATACTCATCAGCTTCAAATCTGTACTTATGTCAAAATATGTAAAGACAAAATTAGCAGTCTTATGCCATCTAGGAATCATGTGAGAATCATTACTTACAACTGCCTGTTCACTGTATTCCAACGAAAAGCCATGGATACAAAGCCTTCCTTCCAATATTTTGCCCATGTCTCCAAAGTGCTAGCAATCCAATCCAGAACAAGACTAACCCAAAAGGCACAGATTGTGCAGGTCACTGGGAGCACACCTCACACAGAGAGACTGTATGACAAAAATTACTTGCAGCTGAAGCTTTAACATTGATTGTGAATGTTCACACTTGCAAAAAACATAGCTCAGTTTTTTTCAAGCTACTCTAAAAGTAAATCCGAGTGGGACAAAGCAGAAAAAAACCTTGTAAATCAGATTAAAGAACAACATAATGTTGCTAAAAAGTGATATATGTTCAAAATACAATAGTAATGTACCACAGCCCAAGCAAAGGTTTTAAAATGAATGCACAAATAGCAAACTGTGTGTCAGTGGTTACTCCGAGAGCTGCATTGACCCTGAGGTCCTAGCACCTCACCGAATTGCACATCTACATGTAGATGTTGTGCTGTCTGCTAATTCATGATGGTGACACTAGAGTTTGTGTAGTTTCAGCTCTGACAGTTAAGAAATTGCTGTAACAGGCCTATTAGGTTTTAGCCCTTTCAATTTGCATGAACTACATTATCATCTCAGATTGGCACAGACCTTTTGTGATAAAAAAAAAAAGGGACTTGGTCACTTCTGTCTGATAACTTATCACCTACATCTATCCATAATTAAAGAGAAATTATATACAAAGTAACTAGGCTGAACAGGCAAATAGGCAGTAGGCCCTACAATAGAGGAAAGACAGAATGTAACCCTCCACTACCAAACTGATTTTTTTTTTTTAAAGAAAACACTGCTAGTGAATTATGACGTTCTTTCAAACTTTTTTCTTAAAGTTACATACACAGACAAGGTCTTCCCAAACCAAGACATAGAGATACGCTTTTAAAGCAAACATGCTTATAATTTACTTAGCATGAGTAAACACAGGCAAAAAATACTCAATCTAAATCTTCAAATTCCTTTAAAACCATAGAAAAAGGTGTCAGCAAAGCACTATTTTGCAACCAAGTTCAAGGGTTATTAGATACAATGCACACGCTTTTGCAACGTACTTTCCAACATGGGCTCTGAAAGAAAAACAGAACGTGGGGAAATGACAAGTATCACGATCACTCAATTCAAAACTGTTTTGTAATACAGCAAGCCAAAGTTGCAGCTATAAAGAGCAAAACAGCTTTTGGTGGGCGTATGATCCAAATCTTTTTATTGTGAACAGCTATGTAGTTCTGCTGCAGCGTAAACTTACTTCTGCTCCTTTAAAAACAAAAATTGAATCAACTTCTTGTGTGTGTGATGATAGACTGATTATTATAACTTATTACAGTTACGTTAAATAAAAAGAAATTGTTTTCTGGCAAATAGAAATAAGCTAACTATGTAGGCTAAGACAGTGAGAACAGTCTAGCTTCCGTAGTTCTGAACCCGATGCTACATAAAAGCAAGACACTTCCAACACCACGAAGTTCTCATGCCTTGAGAGCCCACTGTTCTCTACTGAGAATGCACATTCTAAACTAGCTGTGGTCTCTGTATTATTACAGACCTTCTGTTGGTGCAGTTTTCCTAGTTCCCTTCAAAAATGTGAAAAAAATAATGTCCTCAACATAGTACAGTAAAAGCCAAGAAGTTTTTCTCTGCTGTTGATTTAAAGCCCAAATAAGTATAAGGCATCTCTTGTTTAATACAGTACATCCTAATGAAGCTTTATATGCTTTTTATTTCACCATACATAGAGCTTGCTCACATCTCTCCCTCATGCCTTTGCACAGTTCTCGTCCTCCTTTCTCATGAGCCTTTCATTTAAAGTTCTAAAGAATAGTAAGCAAATATGGAGGAAAAAGTTCTGTTATGGTAGTGCTCAAAACAATACGCTTCTGGGGCAGGCAAGGTATTCAAACAAAACAAAGATGTGTTTGAAAGCTGATTATCTTAAATTTATCTTCTGAAGTAATAAAATGGTAAGAATTCTTTCATCACTCTGCCTTTAGGTGTCAATGAGATGGTCATGACAGACAGTTATAATGAATTGCTAGGATAATTACACATTATTAAAAGAATCAGTGTTAGCTGCTTTTAGAACATGTGAATCACAACTTCAAAAAAAACAGATGCAAAGAGCTTTTACAGATGCTTCAAAGTTCTGTGGACATTAAAGAAACCCTTATATCACTCTCCTTCACACGAAATCAATTCTGACTTTAAGCCTGTCTATATCCTTCCAAAGAATCCATATTCACACCCCCACTGCAAGAGAAGCATTTAAACACAGCGTGCCAGCAAACTGCAGAGACTTCCAGGCTGCGTCTGATCCAACAGTGCAGTCTTCTATCTTAAATGGAGAGACTATATCGAATGTACTAACTGGAATCCAAGCAGGAAAAAGAAACTGGATTAAACACAAAATGAGAACTCCTCCACACACTAAGCAAAAAGTAGCACGTAAATTCCTGTTGTAGTTTATGCTGAAAACTACTAGTTCCAACAACCTCCCATTGTTACAACAGGAACTATAAAGCCTGACTGTACAGCTTAGAACTATCTAATGTTACACATTTAGAAAGCTCGTATGGCATTAAACCTTCACATGCTAACAAAGGAATGGGATAACACTGATTAAAGAAAGCCACTTGCGTGACTAAATTTTGGGTTGAGGGTTCTTGTTGTATTAACCATGAACACCGTCAAAGAAAAACTCAGTCCTGCAGAGATTAAGTTGTTCAACAAAGAATAAGCATGTAACATGTGCACCACTCCTCTAATTTTACTATTGAAAAGAAAGCAAAAGTAATTCTTAATGTACAAGGCCCTTTGACAAAAATCAATCTGAAGCAACAACGATCCCCCCCACAACGTTAGCATTCGTCACCAACATGTGAAAGAACTTGGCAAAATACGGGAAACAGATTTCCCCCCAAGAAGTGCACACTGCATCCAAGTCATAATAAAAACTTGGACAGAAAGAAATAACAGAATTCGTGTTTGTATTTTGGACGGAGTCAAGAATGCATATAAAGTTAATTAAGAGTACTGACTAACATGTCATCTAAGGCTGTAACTCCAGCCAGACTCAGCCCATCACATAGCGCTCTCACAGGTGCCACGACACACCAAAATGTTCTAAAATACTTTGCTCTTAAAAAATTAGACAATTTAATCACAACTACATCTTTACTATATTATTTATTATTTACTCTGTGCAAATTCAGGGAAAACAAGAACTGTATTAGGAAAAAGATCTCTTGGATTTTCAGTAATACCATTGGTACAATTGTACCCAGCTACAATTTAGTGGCAAGAGGATGGGAAACAGTTCAGAAATGTGGGATTTCTGTGGATGTCATAGCAGAACAGATGCCTTAAGGATCAGGAAATGCAGTGTTTTAAACAGTGAAAGGAACAATATGAAATGACGGTTGCGATAGGACAAACAGTAAGAAAGAGATGCATGGAAAAATAATCTCCTGAAGGGGTCAAAGATGAATTTGAAAGAAGTATTTGAGGCCCTTGTATTCAAAAGTTTCCTATGTGGACTTTACACAACTGCTTCAACTTAATGTCCATCCTATTCTCAGATCCACACCATGACTGCAAAAATGAATGATGAAGTTACTAAGGCAGTCAAATGGGGTGCAGTCTGTAGAGCAAAGTTATGTATTTATAACGAACATGAATTTACACTTTTTTTGGTTGGTTGATTGTGGATGTTTGTTTTTTTTTTTTTTTTAAGGAACTGCAAAGGAGTAAAACTTATAGCTACAGCCTTAAACCTCAATACAGGATCTTTTTGTAGAAAAAACTGTCAAAAATTATAGAAATCTAAAAAAAATAGGGCTAATAGTAAAACAATACGGTGTCACTGAACAGCATTGCTGATTATCAATTAACAAATAAGACAGATTTAGCTTCTAAATACACTTTCAGGGACTGAAATACACAAGTGGCAATTAACTTGATATGTCTCTATGCACTGCTGTTTCAGATGAACTGAAGTGCATCTGTTACTACAACTTCTTCCTTATCTGAAGTCACTCAGAATTCTTTATTACCATCAACATTTATATCTTTTTCACCCAAACTGATCACAGTAAGAAGAGTTTTCCTCATATGCAGAAAGTTCTATCTTCCTGCATCTTAAGGTTCTTGGAGAATCCTTTTATTGACTACAGGAGCACTAGTATATTTTCACAATGCCATGCTCAAAAGACAGTTGCTTTATAAAGGGGTTATTTACTGAAATGAACCATTACAATTTACCTTTGATACACAGCTACTACATCTGAGGATGCAACATTCTGAAGAGAAGGAAAAAACTAAAGAAATTCAGATGCTGAAACGAAGTTGATACACAAAACTAAAAGCTACAAAATTGAAATGCAACTGCAGGCAGAAGAGGAGTGTATTTAAGATATCATCAGCTGCAAGATAATCAAAGTCTACTTTAAACAAAAATCTTTCCACCAAATGCATTTTGCACAGCGCAATGAATGGGTTTAAAACCCCCCAAAGGTTAGGCACTCCGCTATCCTGCTTAAACATAATTAACTGGCAATAATGAGCTATAATTTCCTATGAGAAAAATGGTAATTTCTACCGTATGTCATATAAGTAGTTAACATACATGAAACAATTCAATTACTTGGTAGGGAGAAGAATGGAGAAGATTGTCTTAGGATTATTAGTTGGATAACGGGATATTACATATGAGAAAAGTTTGAGTTCAGGTCCCTAAAAGACCTGGATAGAACTGTAACAATCCCAATCCATGTTTTGTCAAGAAGTAAGCAAGTTTGCATAGTAGGAGTAAACACAGACTTCAGAAATTAGGGAAGAGCACACAGATAAAGACTGAGCAGCAGCTAAGAAAACAAATGGCAAATAAAAGATAAAGAACCAAGGTGGAGTTGGCTAAATGCTACCTTGAGTTGTATTGTATTTACTTATGAGGACACTATCAACAGTATGATCAAGTTCGATTTTGAAAAGCTATTTTTAATTCTCTTTACATCCAGGCCACAACAAATTTCTTTGCCTAAACTAAGCAAAATCAGTGACTGATTAATCAAACTTTTACATTCTTAAATAAGATATCACAAAGGATGATTTATCAATCTTCACTATCCCACTGAACAAATCACAGTTGAATAACAGTTAAAACATTAATTTCCTATAAGAATGAATTAATGGACTGTACAAGCAGCAAAATATTCTATGCTAATTGCTTCTGGGTCACTACTTTAAAGACATATTTCATTAATCTTCAAAGTAACAAGAAAATAGCAGGTTTAGCAGTGTGTCCAAAATACAGTTCACACTCATCTCGTTACTCAAAAAATTAGTCATTTTCAGAGCATCCCACCGAAATCCTTAAATTTCTTCAACAAATACAAAATTTTCCACTATATTAAGTGACAATTATTAAAACTTTTTATAATTGCGACTATTTATCAGGATTCTAGCCAACATCTATGATTTCCTCTAAAGACAGTACAAGCAGATCTCATAAAAAGCCACTGCTAGCACACAGATAACAACAACAGAAGATTAATCATTTTTGCTATAGCAACCACTGCACTGCAATTACCATAGTGACATGAGAAGAATAGAAAAAGTAATAATGAAGAGCTTTTACTTGTTTGGAGCAACGTGTCAGCCAAATACGTCTAGAATTCTCTAGTGGCCAGCTCTGCTCACCTTAATCAATTGAAATGCCATTTGTAATAAATAAGTCAAAGCATTTCTCATTTGTTTTTAAAAGGGCAATACAAATTTGTCAATTGTTCCCTCTCCTTTTGTCAGGTTAATGTACAAATCACTGCTATCATGTAACAGAGGGGGAGTGCTACTTATTTTAGAGGTCCCAATTTAGACATAAAGTCTAAGGTCTACTGCATTACTGTAAATATATTTATATATATACACACACACCTGCTTTTGCATATTTTTCCATTAAAATATACACATACATACACACACACATACATACAGAAATGTAGTAGACCTTACAGATACATATATAGAGAAGTATACAAACATACATTTGTATATCTTTTTCATTAAAAATATATCTTTATTATTTGACTACTTCAGGAAGACTTGGGCCTAAGATTAGACTAACATCTGTCACAGTTTCTCCTGAGTCACCTTAATTGCTGTTTTTTCCAACTCCACTTATCTAAATAATTTCTACTTGATAGCCGTTGTTCAACCTGATTACTTTAAGAATGGAAACCTTACCCAAAATTAGTTGCTTTTGGAGGTTCTCGGTCAGGATCTTACTCAAAGCTCCCCCTCTTTTTTCAAATGACAGGTAAATATTTGTGACTGGAAACGGTACTTCAAATAAAACTTTTGGCAGCAGGAAATAATGTTAGACAAAGTCACCTTTTGAAACAACACGTTTTGCCGAGACATCGGTGTGATCGATAAACCAGAACCTTGGACCGCAGAAGTGCGACAGCGTACAAATAGACCAGCGGGGGTAAACGAGAAGGCGGCAGCACAAGTGACCCACTCCCAAGCTCGTGTCGGGACCTGACCTCATTCCGGAGTCCGATATGCACAAAGTTCAGTACATGACAAGTGGCAGAAAGTGAAAGCACAGAGAAATATGGAATCCTTTGAGACCTTTAATGAATGGCAAGGCTGGCACATCAACTACTGAGGTACAGAAAATGTCGAGGAAGGGGAAGAAAATAGAGGCAGGCAACACAGAAGTAAGAACGTAACAGGCTTGTGACTATGTTGAATGTGTTTCCAGCCACAACGGCTGTACCCCAGTACCAAGAGTGAAGACGCTTACAGCGCGCACAGAGCAGAGCAAGAGTGCTATGGTGTGTTCTGCTTAGTGTAACACACACGGTTTGGCAAAGGCTACTTAGGTAGAAGGCAGCACAGTCTTCCAATGCATCTCATTTTACATTTTCGTTGTGCTATTTTGATTTGTTGCGCAATGAAGCCTCTTTCAGGCCCCATTCGAGATACCCAAACTACCATTTCAAACCGCAAACCATCATACCTTAACTTCCTTTGACTTATGACAATCATTATTTCATCTTTTTTGAAACGGAAAACTGAAAAAAGGAGACATTCAAGTCTGACAAACCATTTCTAGCAAGGCATTTTCTTTAACTTCAGCTCACTACAAGCAGAATCTGTATGACAAATGCCTACCTTTTGAAGTATCTAAACATATGCAGACGTAGCACAGTGGGTAAATGCGGTCACTGTGATACAGTCTTACTCTAGCAATGTGAGATTTTGCCTCTTTATTGTTAGACTGGTGCAGAGCAAAAAATACTGGAATGAAAATGAACATGAGCAGAACTCAACTAAGATCCTCCTTTGCATTAAAAGTTTTTTCCTCTGACCAATTACTGTATAGCTGCTCTTACACAGAACTACTTTGCTGTAGGCAGGATTTTTTGGTGGTGGTAGGGTATTATTCAACTTCCTTCAGCCTGCATTTCGTAAAGAACATGGAGTTTAGAATTATACCCCTTTGCTACTCATACACATTGTTTTAGTACCATATTTGCTTCAATATTCTCTAAAACTTTATTCAATGAGAAAATAACTATTCATCATCGTGATTATTTGAAATTAATGCTGGGAAAGAAAAGAAAAAAAAAAAAAAGAATTGTTACACTGCTCTATTTCCTACCCACCATTACAACAGAAGAAAGACTAATCAAAGTTCTCATAGTACTCAAATAGCAAATTTGAAATCACAGCTGTATTTCCATAGTTGTCAGAATAAACTTTGTTCCTCTATCAAAACACACACATACATTTATAGCAATCTTTTCACTTGCTGTAGGAAAATTAATGGGCAGAAAGACCATTAAGCCATTTCCCATCCTTCACCTGGATGAACTTGCGTGATCTAGAATGAAGATAAAGATGATAGTGTGTATGTAGCCGCTCAGGAAGAGGAAGCAAGACCCTCATACTGCAAGATCTGTGCTGGGTGTTCTCTCTTAGAGGTGAAATGGCTGAGATCTTTCAGAATAACCAGTTCCAGAAAGTCACCTTCTGAAAAGCCAGCATCTCCTCCCATAGATGATACTGATGATTCCTTGCCTCTCTATCCGCTTTGCCATATATGCTGTCCCTCTACATTTATTTGCTTGCATTTCTTAAGCCCCTCCATGCATTTTCTCCCATCATATTCATCCTTACTAGAAAGATTGCTCCATTATTGCCTTACACTAGTGCTTTGCCTATGAATTTGATGATAATTAGCAGAGCAGGGTATTAAAAAACCAGTGATGGAATGCCAAAACAGGAGGTCCCCCCCATGGCTAAGGTTACTATCCTGGCCATTGCCTTTCATAACCTTGGCTGTACCAAAACCATACAGTATACTGCATTGCTCTATCAGTCTGCATTCAATTATTCACATTTTAAAAATTTTACCTTTAGCATTTGAACAGTTCCACTTCTCTTTGCAAAGATATCCCAGTGTTTTTTAAAATTCCATTAATTATGATAAATTTCTAGAATTATGATATATCATTTGGGCTCATTAGCTACCTAACAGAGATAAAATTATCCTACATAAAGATTGCTTTCCACATTGCCATCTTTAAAAAAAAACCCAACCAAACCAAAACCAAAACCAACAAACCCCAGAATTCTACTTACTACCTATTAAGACACATTATTCAGAACATCAGCTTGGAAAATGGTTACAAAAAACCCAACACATTTAAAACTTTTAACTGCAAAAACCATAGTATTCTGTTCTTTCCTTCAGATATTATATACACAAATGTTTATATTTATAGATGAACAGTAAAAGATTTTTACAAAAACTTTTACAAACATTTTAGAAAACGTGTTAAACATTTCACAGAAGAACCTAGAGCATTGTTCATCTTCTTCATTTACTATAGATCTGTAAACCCATCCATAGGTGCTAGATAAAGACCTATGGATAATTAACTATCCAGCAGAGGTGTCTTCTCGTTACATGTCAGTAAACAGCTTTGCTAGTACTCTTAAGAATACTTCTAAGTGGCATCATAGAGCAAGAGAATTGGACTCTGGGTCTAATATAGAGTCTGACTTCTAACTTAAAAAATGTTCATTTTCTTTAAAACTGATTTTAAACCACAATGATGCCACAAGGCTGCCATCTGACAACATTTAAAAAGACAGACACAGTCTCACAATTAATGAGCATGCCGTATAAATATAGTAAATTAGTTCTTTAAGAAGCTATTTACAATAAATGGTGTCAGCAGAATCAGGCCTGTAGCACTTTCCCTTGGGTTGAAAAAGTCTTATTTTAGTGCACAGAAAATAAATTACTTTTTTGAAGTACAAACCCAAATATTTAATGTTCTCCATAACATGACACACACATCGATATGCCACAATTAACTGAAAAACTACATTATAATAGAAAAAATATAGGCTTTCACTAACCCTTGCAAAAATAGATTTACATATAAATTAAGTTTTTCTTCTGTCCAAAAGCCTTCCAGAATTTTCAATCACAACCATTAAGATTTTACCATGTTTCATCAATCTTTGTTCAAGTAATTTTAATTCATTTACATTTTGGCTTTATTAGTTTGTACAGGTGAAGAATTTACGAACATTTACTCAAATAATATCTTTTGGATAAGATTAGGGGGACAGGCCCCCCCAAATCATGACAAACAAAATACATGTCTCATAAAAGTAAATCTGGCATTGTGGCACGCCTCAAAGCAACAGTCCTTAAGCAAGGAACTCAACAGTAGATACATGTGATGCAGAATGTACCAGGATAGCCAAAGTTGAATTTAGTTGAATTTATTAATAGTCATTCCCAGATAATTCAAGATTAACAGTCAAATAGATGTAATACCTTAAAGAAGAAAAAAAAAAAGTAAAAGAACGCTTTTAGAGCTAAACGTCTTTATTTGTTCTTTGATTGAGAGTAGCTAACCAAAATATGAAAAAAAAAAAAAAAAGAAACACTCAGGATAGTTTAGAAGAATAAAACTCACCAAAATCTGCAAACACGGACTGTCCAACAACTTTCACACCACCAGGCTTTCCCTTAGTTTCAAGTTTAGAGAAGTTCCCATCCTATCAAACAGGACAAAGATGATAAAAAACTGAACTGCAGATTAAGTGATAAAATTTGATTTTTGAACCAAAGAAAATACACATTGATAAAAAAGCCACTTAAGTAGATACTAAAGAGATGTCTCAGCTATGGAAAAAAATACACTCTTTGAAAATTGGGACTGAGTTTTTGCACTTTTAATCCTTCATGGAATCTTATGGAAATCCAGTAATAGTAATATTCAGATACAATTGTCCATATATTTTGCTGTGTTACATGGAATAGATTGGGTTATTTCAGCAACATAATCTAAATAATAATTAAGTGATTATAAATACTAATGTGCATTTATGCATAGTGACATGTGACTTTATAGATACATGTAATATATAAAACCACACTTGCACATGTGTCAAAAATAGCTTCTGATTTTCTTTCTAATTAGGAAATAACTTGATTTTACATTAGGTGTGGTTTAGGTCTTGTTTTAATTACCTATTATTAAAACCTAGGCCTGCAGAAAACAATATTCCAGTATTTCATCAGAAAGACAAAAGAGGAGTGCTGGATCCTCGTTGACCATAGAACCGGATCACAACAGGAACAAAACCATTTAAAACAGTTTCGTAGCCCAGTAAGATGACCCAAGGCCCACTTTTCCAGTCGCTGCAATCTGCGCTCAAGTACACGTAGAGCCACTGAGACAAATGATACCGCTTTGTGGATCATGTATAGTTATCCTTATTGCTTACTCATGTCATACGCAGTTTGTGGACTCCAGTGCTGTTGAAGATGCAACTCTGGAAACAGTTACTACATGGATGTCTGTATATCTTTACCTTGACATATAATTTATAATAGCTCAGGTGAGAGAAAAGAAAATTAATGCAAATCACCTCCATGCAAATAAGAGTAGGCCCTGGGCTCAGCTGGCCAGAAAAGCATGCGTCATATAGACAAATATTTTCAAAGCATTTTATGGTGCATCAATGAAGAGAATTACTTCACCTAGGTTTGTAGAGCAATTTAACAGCTTTGAATGGATCAAGTTATTTTAAGATTGATATACATGTACATATATGTATGACATTTTACTGGGTTTATTGATTCCAAATAATAGAATTCCTTCTTTCTAAAGATAAGCAAATCTATGCATACAAAATATATAATGCAGGATAATATTTAGAATATATGAGTTTGGAAAATTCAAAACTTGTAAGAAAATTTAAAAAAAAATATCACCTACAGCAGACAAGTCAAATGCCTTGTGTAGTCAGTGACTCAATCCCTCAAGAATTAAATTCGTCACAGTAAAAAACTGTTCATTTTTAAGTCTATATAAATGCTAGAAATATAGTATTCATTACCTGCTGCTTAAAAAAAAAAAGTGTCCAGTACAGCTTTTATTACTTTTGTCTAAAAATTAAAAATTAGTATTCAGAGACTATCTGGCAGTTATTACTTTTCTTCTTTCTTTCCTTTTTTTTTTCCCCTCCACTTTTTCAGTTCAGCAGCTGGTTGAAGATGGCCATGTTGTCACAGACAAGACAGTAACTTCTACAGTGACTCACTGTGATATGATGGATAAATTTTCAGGTAAATAAAGCCTCAAAAACTGTTCCTTAGCTAATAAGAAACACATCAAGCACTTCCTTTGTAACAAAAGAGTAAACTCTTAAGATACACATGCTAAGATTCTCAACTATCTTCCTTCTGGATTACAGATTAGATAAAGGATAGAATTAGTTTCAAATCAACTGATTTCATTAATTAATTAACAAGGAGGTTCTTCACTGATGCTGGCCAGGTTAGGCAATACAAAAGCAGAATCTCAGTCCAAAAAAATATAAAAATAATCAATTGACCCATTTCTCCGTAACCTTGAACTGCATTTGTGATATTTGGTTAACATAGGACTTGGGATTTTCTCAACCGTAAGTTGCATACATATTGTAAAGGTTAGAAGTGAGAATTTGAACCTCTGGCCCACAAAATCTTACCCAAGATCTGAAGTCATAGTTCTAAGAAAGCTTACTTAAAGAAAGCAAATCTTTGAGACAGCAAAAGTAAGAAATCTGATCAGCTTTTTCTTCATGAATCACCATGCTAAGTAGCAGTAAATCTCTAGAACAGCTGATGACACACCAGGAGCCCTGCTAAGGTGTATGAAGGCCGTTTGATTGATTCACTTGGTAGTCATGTTAAAAAATCTGCAGGGGAACTTATGTTGAATAAGAGATCTCCAGTGATATTCTGCAGTCTAAATGCAATAGCACAGTTAGTGCCTCAACCTTGGTTCCACTCATTCCTGAAACAAGGAATACCAGATGACCCTTTTTTTTTTTTAAAACAAAACAGAACAAAACTTGTCTGTGTTTTAACAGAATGGTTATTTGGGTTTTCTCTCTTACCTTATTTACCCATGTCTCAAAAGTAACGTTTTGTGAATTTGGTAAGGTAGTAAGGAACAAATCTGCAAGGAGAAACATAAGAGAAATAAAATATTTAACATTAGACTACGGACACGAATATTTGATCACTCAACAAAGATATAACGTATTTAAAAATATTACCTATATAAGTTATAAATACATTATATTCCAGTGATGTTTAGATGTACACATATTAGGCAAAAAAGATTAAAAAACAGAAACCCAAAAAATTATTTTCATCCCTCATACTCTTCTATATAAATAAATATACCTTCTGCACTCAACTTCTGTTTGTATAGTTTATACATAAATTAAGTTAGCCTCACATGATCTATTAAGTGCTGGATGTTATATATGCACACTGAAGAACATTTCTTAATAGTAAAGACAGAGACAGACCTCAAAGCTACAAAAAAATATACATAGTTATATTTTTGTCAAAATTGAAGTCAAATTTAAAGTCAAAATTAAAAATAAAAACCTACCAACTGTCCCTTTATTTTGGATATGTTGAATTAAGCAACAGAAACACTGTTGACAGGAGGAGAAAAGGAGATGGAGAAATATTTCAGGCTTCCTTTACACTAAAATTTTCTTAAAAATTTAAACAGTGCAAAAGAGTGCCTCAGAGGATTTATCTGACAACACCTACTTAAAGAGGAGCTTATTCATTGCCATTTAGGAGAGCACCCAACTTAAGAAAATGGGAAGAAAAAGCTTTTTAAAGGAGCTTTTACAGAAAAAAAAAAAGCGGGTAGAAGTTTAAGGAAAAAAATTTAAAAATTACTAAGTCCAGATTTTAGGAAAACTACTCTTTTAAATTTATGTACTTGTCTTTTTCATTGTCCTCTTCTCCCCTGCCATTTAAAATATCACTATTTGAGTCAGAACAGAATGGTTACTTTGTAGGCAGAAAAAGTGATTAAAAAAAAAAAAAAAAAAAGAGAATATCAATGCTTAATCCTGAGGTGGTTTACCAAATAAGCAGGTGGACTGCTGTACAGGAAATTTTAAATGACACAATAAGGGGTATTGATTTCCAGGGGAAAAAAAAAACAAAAAACCAAACAAAACACTGCAAACCCAAACCATAAACCTCCACATCAAACAAAACCCCCAAACTAAAAAAAGACCAACGAAGATTCTGCTTACAGATTTCTCTCCACTCCCCATGTGCCCCACCCCCTCCCCGCCCCAGAAAGTTGTACCATTTAATTTTATTCCCCTGAATACCTAAAATGGCAATTTCCTTTAGAGCACACACATGAAAAGGATGATAGTGTGCCTCACTGGAACGATTTATATTGGTACTTAAGTATTTCTTGAAGGCAAGAGACAGAGTAATGGAAACAATCTGAAGGTATCATAGATGTATCTTAGAAAACATATATTTTAACTTCGCATGTAGAAGGAAGTTTGTGCAGTATTGTTGACTACTGTCAGATATAAACCAGAAAAATATTTAAAAAACCCTAATACATTCACAGGGCAGGGGGGTGTGTGTGTTTAAAGAGAACCATAAAACAACAGAAGCCTTAACTCGCCTTCCTACAGGCCAAAATGCCACTAAATCTTTGAAAAGAGTTTTTGAGGCTCAAATAAGTATTTCAAGTAGAGTTGTAGTATATCCATGCTGTAACTTGTACTGCAATTTGCATAGGAGCCACGTCGCCTACAGATTATGCCACAACAGGCTCTTTAAGCGTTATATTTAACTACACAGCAAGTGGCTAGCATTTGATTGGGACATGCAACAGGTTGGCTAGCCTCCAGCAGACATTTTACTGGCACCGGCACCGTTTTCCGCCACATCGCTGACTCCGGTTCACGCGCTGCAGGGCTGACCTCTCACCTTTGATTGCCAAGTCAACCCTCTCCTCTCTGCAAGGAGAGATCTTGGGGAGCATTAACTCAGCATTCCCACTGGTAACGCTATGTTTATACATGTTTTGTGACTCTACCCCAGAATTAGACAAAATGGCATAGCTGCCAACCCAAGACATGATTTACCCAGTATTATTATGCTAGAAATTCAGCTCTGAACAGTTGGTTATTACTAGGTTAAATAAATGCATCAAGTTTTTATGCAACACAGTTATGATCCTAGGGTGGAAAAAACAAATACAGAAGGCAGATATGAGTTATGCTGGGGGTATTATGAAGTCCTTGGCTCTAAATCATTTATTTAAGGTTAAAACAAAGTTCATTAAAAATAAAACCAGCAAAAATAAAACAGCACTATTTCTTGACTAATTTAACATGTGATGGATTTTCGTTTAACGATTATTCTTAATTTTAAAACCTATACTAACACAGCATACTATTACAACTTCTCAGTTAAAAAATAAACACAGTACCACCTATAGTATCTTTACAATAGAGCTTTTTGAATAAAGAGAAATGAATGTCCTTAACATCTTAATGGGAAGTCACAAACACTACCACGAATTGAACTATCTATAAGTAGCAATATATCTTGTTTTGATTTGAACTTTACAGAATAAATTTATCAATTACATCTCCTCTGAGAGCATCATGGCCATGTCTGACTCAAAAGACATTCCATATCGTTCATCCCAGAGTTACAGCAGGCCACAGAAAGTCAGGCACTCAACGTGACTGGGAAACAACGATCGCAAAGTAAACTGCAAAGTATACTAACCCTAATTTTGAGACACAGCCTTATGAACTCACACAAGTATTAGTGAATTACTTGTAAAAGAGTATGTATGGTTACTGTGTATTACACATATACACCTATTTTGTAAAAGCATTTAGTAGAGAGAGACATTTGCAACAGATTCTTCTTATGTGTTAAAAATAAATCAATGTTTCCATTCTTAGTCTGAAGCATATTATCTTAGCTGTTTTTCCCTCCTCATTTAATCTGATTTCATACTAAGTGTATAGAAATATTCAGAAATAGGACTGCACAGGGAATTAAAATAGTATAGGAAGGGAAGGAACAATAAGCATATAAAATCCCACATGTTAGGTTAGGACCAGAAACAAAGCAGCTTTAAAATAAACATTAAACTCCACAAGGAAAAAAAAAGGGATGAGGGAACCACGGTGGCTGGGATGTCAGAAAACTTATTAAAATCAAAGAATACATTTAGCTATCTGCAGTGGAGGAGGAATAAATCAGGATACTAAATTAAAGTCAAACTACAAAGTGCTAATAGAAAGATGGTAATTTAAAACATCTAAAACGTTTACTATGTTAAAAATGTGGAGGTGCTTACAGATCTTAAGTCTTCGTTCAGCCACTGTACACACCAGGTATTCTAATGTGAACACTTGTTCCATATTTCGAGAGCAGTAAAATAGAGCTGTGTTTTCAATCTACCACACATTTCTTTGGTGTGCGAGAGATCAGTGCTGAATACGGCCCTCTACATTAGCTTAAAGATGATTAAATTCAGCAACATGCCCGTTTTGCACTGAACTCCCTCCCACCCCCCAAACAGCTATGCTTGAAAGTTAGTAAATTACTTTTGCCCTTTGTTCCTCTTCATGTACTCCTCTGTCTCTTTTTCCCACCTTGAGGCATATAACATATACAACAAATGGAACCAACACACCAAAGCAGCTCCAAGGCTGCTGTAATATTACACCTCACTGGTAAAATGCAAAGGCAGGCAAAGAGAGCAGGTAATCTTCCAGGAATAGTATAGAGGAGCTAGTGCCACGCTGCTCCGAAGTTAAAGCGACAAGCTGCGATTTCCCATAGGACGACTTAATACAGGTACAGCAACACCACCTCTAGTTCTAGAGCCCGCTGAACCAATTCAGCTGGTACGTTATTGCCAAATGTCCTCCTTTTTATCCTTAAGCCTTCTTAGAAGCTATGTGCCTCAAATGCTCATGCATGTTCTTGTGATTAAACCCTCCTGCGCTGAAATCAAATCAAATGCTTAATATTTACAAATAATTTTCCATTTTGAACAAGAATGTCAGATTTCAAAGCAAGCAAAACAAAAACATTTCTTTGCAGCAGCAGTGTAAAAATGCAAATGTAATTTAGACACTCCAAATAACTGTTTACAAATTTGTACAGTTCAGAATTATAAATGTATTCTCCAAGTTTGTAGGAAAGAAACCTGTAACAAAAACGAAGCCTTAGTTGGTATGGTGTTTTAAACCGGATGATTTCCAAAGGTTACTTCCAACCTAACCTATTCTATGATTCTATCTGGCTTTACTATGTGAATTTTTGTCCCTAGCAGCCAAAAGCATGAGAGCGGAAACAATTAAGATTCTGTGCTATTTATAAATATCTTTTTCTATACAGCCATAGCAAAATCTACTTGCAAGCATCTCTTTCCCAAAGGAATGGTGTCCATTGCAGACACCTCTCACCACTACTGCTATAGCTTTCCCTGTCTGTTATTACTAAATTCTTTAATATACAAAGGCTGCAGGAGAAGAGATGGAGCCAACAAATGCATTAAGATCTGTATGTTCAGTACTTGGATTACACAACAATGAAGACATAGTTCGTTTCTACACCTTTTGTATTTTAATACACTAATCATCTTGAAAACAGCAACATTTTTATTTTGCTTCTGCCTACATCAAGAAAACTCAACCCCTCTTTCCTACAAGGAATGCCTATCATATTACATATGCTCGGGAAAAGTCACTTGTCTAAAGATATGCTGCCACATTGCCTTTGGAAGGCAGTTCTGGTTGCAGTTTCAGCTGTAGAAAACAAAAGGCACTTGCACACAGATCTCTAACTTTAAAAAGCACAGATAAAGTACCGAGGGCTGTATCGTAATGCTGTGTTCTAATGCTGATGAACCTAACAACAGCACAGTGCAAGATATTTACAACCTGAGGTTTAAAAAAAAAAAAAAATCAAAAAGAAAAAATCAAATAATCTGGAGCTTAACAATCTTAATTATTTACAGAATACAAAGGTGATACTCTGGATACTTTCACTAGACAATAGGTACATAAAGGGATACTAAAAAGAATAGGCAAGTATGTACCTTTAACAACCCAATGCTAACTGTAGATTCTGGAGATATATAATGGAAATAGGCAATGGGAGGAAGGAAAAAAAAAAAAAAAAAAAAAAAAATCAGTCTGGCCACTTTCCTACTGCCACTGCCAGAAAAAAAAAATTGCGTTAGCTGGATGGATGACTAGACTAAGCCTGCAGGGCATTTCTTAGATTTGTATTTTGTGATATGATGTAGTAAAGAAACAATACTGAGAGGAAGTGTTTCTTGTAAACAAATGCAAAGTGAAGTGTGTTCACATTTAAATATGTTTCCCTATTTTTGATTTAACAGTGATCAACATAAAAACAACATAAGCAATAGGAAAATTCATAAAGTTCAATAGCCTGGGAATAAGATAAAGAATCAAGAAGGTTACCCAGCATTTTAGATCCAGAAGACTGAAAAACAACCTAAATATATACCAAACACTTAATACAGAAGATATCTGACTCATGCTGCGACACAAAATCACACTGTATTAGCATTTTGCTCACAACTTTACTTTCCCTAAAAAGTGAGTTGGTGAGCAAAGTTGGCTATTCATTGGCTTAGTAATAAAATGCTGCTATCCAGGCTGTACAACATTTTATCAACAGTAAATACATATCCTGAAAAACACTGAATTCAGCATTCGTTCTTACAAAAAAAAAGAAATGGAGATTATTAGAATTTATGTTTCAGCTTGAAAAAGGGAAAATATTTAAGTACTGTATTGTAAGTTCCAGTAAGCTAAAGCTCATTACAAAGGAACCACAGCAGTTCCATCCATCTTTATTTGATGGGATCAGCTAATTTTGACATTGTATCAACATATGGCCCAGTGAAGACTGGCAAATCTCCCCAGAAAGCTATGTAAAACTTGTACAGCTAGACTGCATTGAGTTTAGTGCCTTTAGATCTATCTTATATCAATGCCAAAGTCATCCCAGATACATCCACAAACACTGAAATAATAATCTGAACACAGCACACCCATATCTTGACCTAGATCCATTTCTGATCATTTTTATGTAGTATATCTAATGGAGCATTACATAACTACTAACGTTTATGGTGGCCCATTTCGGGCACCAAAAGCATGGCATTCTTGCCACGGGCACTCAGAAACGAGACACAGTAAAGATGCCCGATAGATAATCGCCTCCTGAGAGCCCAACGTGTAATTGCAACAGGTTATCTCTCAGTCATGACAAAGGAATGCCATAGACAAGATGGATTCAAATGCAGGACAGCATTCAAACACCTTGAACATGAAAGCAAGTTCATGCTACTCTTCCTGCAATCCCTAGCTTCTTACACCATATAACTTACAATTTTTGTTGCAGATGCAGGAATAAACATATAGACAGTTTCCCACCAAACAGCTCTACACCCAACAGCAGGTCCATCTCTGATCCTCATCCCACGGTATTCTTCACACAGACCATCCTAGGCTTCTCTCAACCCAGTCTTAGGCAACTATACTTCTCTTATTCCACACACCGTTACGTCAGTCCTCCTCTAATAACTTCGAGTTCATGTGTTAACACCCTCTTCTTGCAAAAATGCATCTAGTGTTTGCTCCTAATCATCTCCATCTAAATTCCCCACCTTCAGCCTAGACTTCTTTCCCACCTATCAACTTCTATTCCCACTTCCTGGGCACCCTCTCTGCCTTTTGCCCCCTGCTCCCAGTTAAGCATCCAAATGCTTGCAAAAGCCCAGAGCCACAATGGAAGGGAAGGTTTCGATAATCCCCGTCTATGATATGTTCACTACTGATGGCGGTTTTAAAAAGGTCGTAATAGCAATCAAGGAAAACAACAAAACACTAGTTGATATTTCTAAAACCTGTTTCAAACTGGCTAAATTTGGATGGATCTTTTAATTAAAACAGCAAAAGCAAAGAGACCTTGCTATCTTTCAGGAAGGATGCTTCAAAAGCAAGTGTTAAGTCACTTCGAAAAAAATTGCCCTAAGTTATCAAATACCAAACCAGCTCCACCACAACTTCAGTCTGTTGAAGTGGCTAAGCAGGTACAACCGAAGGTTAGAAAAAGTTCAGCGTGGGGGCAGGTAGGCAGCTTAGAAAACTTCAGCCCAACTGGAAAACTGCAGACAATCTCATTAAATAAAGCAGATGGGATTGCAAACCCTACTTCCAAACATTGCTTTTCCTTGTTAGGACTACCAGGAAACTGCAAAACCTAACCATACAGAACCTGCTTCAAGTTTGCTTCTGATTATCCGTGTTATTTTCCTTCACTTTTGAGTGTTATAAAAAACAGTACTATTTATAGATGGGGCATTCATTTCACTAATGACTGATTTGACCTTTCTGTTTAATGTCAGAGGGCTTTATTTCGGAATTAAAAACCTCAGCATCTACAGTTGTCTTCAGAAGCCACCAGGGCATGAGCAACATTGAGTTACAGCTTGATTTCACATTTACTTCAGAAGTTTAAGTTAAGAACTGAGGGGAAAAAAAAAAAAAAAAAAAAAAAAAAAAAAAAAAAAGAAGCCCCTATTCTTAAACACTACCAAAACGCACAATGTGTTACCCAATTAGAACATAGACATGCACACTCTAAAGATGCCTAAAAAATTTTGCATTTATGTGGAAGAACAGGTGTGCCTGTGCATATTCTTTAACTAGAAGTTACTTGAGGATATGAACATGCCTGCTTGTATGTATTGCTATATGTAAGTAATGTGCTGAACTAAAAATCTCTGCTTTGCAGTATGTTGACAGAATGGGTAAGGTGACAACTCTATTAAAATCATTAAGAGCCATAAAGCCTAAGGAAAAGATAACTTTCCTCTATTTACATTACAAATTCTCCTCTATTTACATTACAGACTGACCAACCAGTAGGAAAAAAAAAAATTCAAAAACAAAATTAAAAACGTTATTTACAATTTTTAATTGTAGTTATACAACTTCAGTATATATGTATAACCTAATTATCATTTAGTATTTATGTATAACCTAATTTTATACAAAAAAGTTAGATATAGTCACGTTTTATTTCTTTACTACATGGAAATGGAAAACCAAACCTGACAAGTTTTGTGCTTCTGTTCATAAGTTTTTCATTCAGGTAGAGAAACCCTCTATCATTTGGTATTCAGATTTGTTTGTCGAGTTGGCATTACTACTGTACTAGAGTAAATGGAATACATCTGCTGCTTAGCTATAGCAATTTAGCATTTACAATATAGAGATGAGTACAAGTATCAACGCTAATAAGTTTGCAATTAACTTTTCATGATTTTTTAGTGCTAGTTACATGAAGCAGTAAGTTAAGGAACCACTCTTTCCAGTAACTTCCTCCTCTGAAAAATTTAAGCGAAAAAGGACTTCATATGTTCCAAACAAGCTAATTTGTGTTTGTAAATTTTTAAGAAATGTGCTTATAACAGAGGTTGTGAATTTATTCTGCTTTTTAAATGGGTCTTTCAGATTTCTATGTTTTTACTGGAACTATTTAGTAAAGAAGACAATAAACAATTACAAACAGCATAATGAAAGGGG
Source organism: Aviceda cuculoides (assembly GCA_035590195.1). Classification (NCBI taxonomy): domain Eukaryota; kingdom Metazoa; phylum Chordata; class Aves; order Accipitriformes; family Accipitridae; genus Aviceda; species Aviceda cuculoides. The sequence continues at coordinate 28,578,282 of JAVJGG010000088.1, read as the reverse complement.
TTTAAGGGCTTAATTATTAAAATTACTATAGAAAAAAATCCATATGTCTTAATTTAAAAGTGTCACTTAAGTGGAAAAAAATTAAATTAGATTTATGCCAAATAGTTATGCTTCTGAATAGGCAGAGCAGGTGGGACTATTCCTCTGGTTTTTAGCACTTCAAACATGAGTTTTCAGACAGAAAAACCTGTTTATTTTCAGAAGAGAGACAACAATATTGTTTCAAGCAATAGAATATGACCACCAGTGTTAAGAGTGCTTTCAGAACCCATTTTCATATTCATGCTTTCCCAACAAAACACTGTTTAGGGCAGAATCAATTTACTTCTCACTGATATTAAGTTACTGATTCCCCCAAAAATATCATATTAATATCCACCAGTGCATATAATAAAAAATTTCAAAAGTAATAGCTTTTGAGACACTTCATAATAGCAATTTAAAAATTAAAACTGCTAAGCAGATAGCACAGGTGATGGGTTCTTTTAGAAAGATTGGGAAAAACTTAAGCTAAAATAGCTGTTTCTTTCCTCTAAAGATCTCTACTCATTCTTTAATTCTCCTTGTGAGGTAAACTATGAGTAAGAAAAGTGGCACTGGCAAAAGTAGACCAATCTCAGCAGCAGGACATCCAGCTAATTTGAGCAACTCTGGTTTCATCTTATGAGCAGGAACTTCTTGTGCTATTGAACACTGTGCAGGAACAAGTAGAGGAATAGAGGTAACAAGATCATGTCACACAGAGCATTTTTAATTAGAGATAATAAATCTCTAAGTAGTAAAAAAAAAGTAATAAAAACAAACAAAACTTTACAGACAAAGACTGAGGTCCTCCAAAATATATCCTGTGTATTTTGTATGATACATTTCACGCCTCCATTATTTGCTGTAAGCTCTCAGATAAGCTCTGTTATCAGAGCTTAAAACAGTTAAGAAATTTAAAAAAAAAAAAGTATCTGTTCAAGGAATGAAACAGTGACATGGCATTACTGAATACTTGTTTTGGGAGAAAACATAAGGGAGGGAGCAAAATTAGAGAGAACAAATTGACTTCAAACACCCCTC
>JAVJGG010000088.1:28560201-28574965 GCA_035590195.1 Aviceda cuculoides | reverse complement strand
TTTCTCCATGAGGATGCTTTATTTAAAAAAAGCAGCAGCATTACTATCTGAAACAGCATAGCTTACATCTCACCAAGAAAGATTAGTATTATCTTTGTTTCTGGTTACTGGATTTTTGGATTCTAAAAATCTTACACAGTTAGCCTTTCATGAACCACTGTTAGGGATTAAAAACATCTTATGAACATCTATATGAATTTCATATAATGAAATCGTAACAATTCAACTTCATTTTACTCAGAGCTGAAAAAGCATGCCAATTAAAAGCTCTGTTTTGAGGGTTTAACAGCAGCAGGTTAAAAATGGGTTAGGCAATACACTTGCAAAAAGATGCTCAGCCTAGAGAGGGTTTTTTGGGTGTTTTGGCTTTTTTTTCTCTCCTCCTGAGTCAAGCACACTTTAAATCTCCTAAGCTGTTTATAACGATAGAGTTGCCAAAAATAGCCCAGCTAAAAATCACAGAATTGGCTGCATCTGTTACACAATACAAAGAGCCCCCAAACATTGCAGAACATTAGAAAAAGGTCTTAAACCTCCCACCCCCACTCCCCCCAAAATCAAGAAGTAAAGATGGCATATTCTGGAGGTTTGTTTTTTATTTGTAAACAAAAAAAAAAAAAAATCAGTGCATCCATTTTAGGTACAACTGTATATTCATATCCATGAATAGTAGCATTGCCTGCGAGTAAATACTCTGGAATTTTTCAGTCATAACGCACCACAGCAGCATCAAATGTCATGATTACTAAGTCTTTTGGACAACAGGATTTCAACAGGCAGACCACTCCCCTGCACCCTCATCAATGCCTCCCTCCTAATTAATATGATTCTAATGCGTACCTGGACCTATTTATTCTTAACGAGGTTTTGTTTCAACTCAGGAATGGTGGTGCGGGTGAACACTGAATCACAAGAATCCTCTCCTCTTCACTAGCTCTTCCTGAACCAAGCGAAAAATAATAGACTCCACTGACTCCATTGAGAAATACGACAGCAGGAATCGCACTCCTCTCTCTGCTGGTGTAGTAAGGCTGCAACGCCCCAGCTATGCTAACAAAGAGCAGAGCTAAACAAACTGGAGAAGCATTTATCTGCCTTCTGCAAAGTCTATCCAGGCTGCACAGAGCGAGACACGGGACTAGACGTGGGCATACTACAGTAATACCAGCACCTTATTTTGGCCCCGTTCGGCAGAGCGCATTTAGAATCACAGTACTATCAGTACCGTATAGACGGTTACGTACAGGTTGTTTTTTTGTTTTGCCTTTTTTCTTTTTATTTAATTTATATCAGCTGACTACATCTATGAGTCACTCGTCCAGCTCTGTGCAGACTAACACAAATTAAAAGAGACGTGGTGAGAACACTGAACAGGTATTTTTTGGGAGAGGCACAACGAGACGCAAGGTGCAATTTCATGCTTGGTTAAAGGCAGGCTACAACTGCGGCTACTAGAAGAGGAGTCAACCTTCTCTCTGTGCTTACATTGGCTCCGGCAATCCTGAAGCTTCATGGCAAATTGGAGCAGCTTAATAACTCAAGTGAAAATTAATTGTGCTCCCCACCAGCCCCAGTTCCTGAACAGCTACTGTAGGTGATGTGAGGGAACTGCCATAAATGTGCAGATGGGACCAAACAATTGGTGACTTCAGTTTGGCAGCAGGCAGTCTTGGAATAACACATCAGTCATGAAATACCAGATATCATCGATAAGGTATTATTTTTCAGCAACATATGTGTTCTTCACAGTTGGTCCAATTTTCATAAGAACGTCAGAAAAAAATTTACCATTCCCATCTTAGAAGCAAAAAATTATTTTAAAGAAAATAATTATATGGTAGTATTTTCACCAGTTTTCTTCTCAAAATGAATTATTTTCATTAAAAGTTTCCTCGGGTTGCTGTAACATAACACACATTTCAGCCTGAGGTGTTACTATCCTTGCTGTTACAGGTAAATGAAAGTCAGGATCTTTCTATGGGGAGTGCTTCACAGAAGCTTCTATTCACATCTTGAGATATGTATACAGATGTGAATCTATAAAAGCTCCCGGCACTTCCCCCACAAAGATCCTGATTTTCAGTTCTACGTAATAGAGGAACTTCCATATATCACTGCAACTCTCTGGACATTCTTCAGGCTGTTAGCAGTCATACTGCTGCTAGCAGTTGTGTACTCTTGCTAAAATTGATCAGTCTGTGATTGATCTCTGTAAGTGACTTAGACTTCCTACCTTTACCTACCTGTGAGTTTAGATTTCAATATATTCATCTTAAAATGATACCTTGAATGCTCATCTACACTGCCCATGCCACTAACACAAAATTCCAAAGGATTTATAGAACTAAGTGTGTTAGAATTGGTTATTACATGACACTGATTATGGTAAGCAACCGTATATTTAATTTTCCAGTTGGAATTACCACTTGACAGCTTCATGCGACAACGTGCCAGAACTGGATATTAAGGTTTGACTACGCACTAAAGCAATTAACTTAATTTCCAACATTTATAAGCATCTTAATTAAATTTATGGACTCTTTCCTCTCTCATTCCCATGCTACTGAATAGGAAAAAAAAAATAAGCTCTCTTTCAAAAATTACCATATATGAATTGATGTACATTGCACACCTAGCAGAAGATAAAGCATTCCAGAATTCATTTAGTGTGTGAAGAAATTCAGTTTAGCACAATATTTAAATGTGCTAGGAGGTATGAGCCAGGTATGTAAGTGATAAATAGATTCATCGTGGTAATTGAAGGCTAAATTGCATTTGTTTATTTCACAAAAAAACCCCCCAAACAAAACAAAGCCACCACCACCAAAGGAAGAATACAGTTTATCTACCATAAGAAAAGTTGTCTCCGACACTCATTTGTGAGCACTGAATTATAAATAGGTTATAGGATTGCTTATAGTGTCATAGAAAAATAAAGTCTCACGTGCTATTTTCTCAATCAGTGATAGCATTAACTACAACAAAAATAGAATGAAGTCTTATTGCAATATTCAAGAAACAAATTATAAGTCCAGTCTTGAAAACATTCTTCTGAATGAACGATAGAACTATTTTCAGACTCAAGGTGAAGAAAATGCAGCCCTGCTTCTGATTCAGTTGCAAACTGAATACCAGAGTACAGCATCACAAAGAACAGTGCTTTAATGGTGAACACAAAATTATTCAGAACAAGCATCAGTTCTGATTAAATTATCATCAAGAAGTAGAAAACATTATTAGGTTATTCATTTTGGCAGTTATTTTTTAAAACCCAGTATTTTCAAACTGTAGATATTAAAATAATAAAAAAAAATTAAAAAAAAAAAAAATCAGAAGTAGCAATATATATACTGAATACAACATTCCAGAACCAACTCTTTACAACCACCCATGAAATTTACTAAAACATTAGAAGGAAATTGCAATACATTACATTGTATACTTCGTGGTAATTATTATAGGAAGGTATTTAACACTTATGACTTACCAGCAGCGAAGTCATTATTTAAATCTATAAATGCATGAGAGTGTGGTATATACATTTTACTTTGAATTTCCAACGCAGCATGCCATGATAAGTTCCTACAGACAAGAATAAAAAGCAACACATTTCATCAATGCTTAGGGACTGTTAGTCATGACAATATACCTTTAAAAAAAATGATTGTGAAACTTGAAATAAAATTGAACAGAAAGCATGTTCTCCTAATGCTAAAATTACTACTTAGCTTACAATATACTAAGTAACTAGAGTAATTGCTTGAAAGGTTCTGTGAAGGATGATTCATAACACAGGGGCTTCAATTAGATTTTACGAACTTTCTAAAGCAACTGTTTTTGTACATAGAAAAGTATCACTACCCACAAAGTGAAATTTAGTGCCTAGACTTCAACTGTAAATCCTGAGACACGGATCACTGTCCTCCCTGGTTTCCTCAAGCAGTTCTACTATCAGTACTTCTGAAATCTACTGTAGGATTAGTCAAGATGGGCAAAAATGGACATAATCACATGCTGTTAAAGCAGCTCATGCCTGCTGCATGTAAATAGACTGTATTTTCAGTCACATAAAAAAAAAAATCAACACAAGAATTAAACTCTCATATTATGGTGGACTACAGGCTAATTATGTCATTTCCCAAGCAGGCGATACTTTATTTATAAACATACGTGGGCTGCTGGGTTCTGTTCTAAGAATGACTGAACTTCCAGCAAACCTCCTTATTAGCAGCACATTGAAATATAACAAATCCTTCAAAAGTCATTGCCGTTGAGTCATCAGATATGTTACTTTCAGTACCCTTAGCTGATACACTCAGAAAAATCTCAATATGGACTGTACAATAGCAGTGATATTACTACTGGAATGATGTTGTTTATTCCAGTGACATTACATACATATTACTAAAGTCCTTATCTTCCGTGACTCATTTTACAGTAAGAAAAAAAAACAGGCTTCCGATTACTTCCCAGAGATCGTAACTCTTAGAAATGTTAAAAAGAATCACTTAATCTTAAGGATTAATGAAGTATTTTCTATAGTTTTTTTCTATGTATTCAATTTTTAAGATAGCCAAGAAAGTTAGTTATATAGCTCTAGTATAAATTTAAAAACATTTTGGATTAAAAAAAATAGAAAAATGCTTTTCTAAGCAGATGACAAAGCTGTTTTCCACATACAAGACACTGCTTAAGCTGTTACATGTAACAGTCTTATTTTGAGCTGTAATAAGTTTATTTGTGTCCTAATGCTACTGAAAGGATTTCTTCAACAAAATGAAATCACTCCCCTTTCAATATCTTCAAAAGCTCATAAAATTTTTCAATATATAATCATTGCAAGGTGTTCAGAAACACCCTTTGAATTTGAAATCTCTGTTCTGTAATCCATCAATTTAAATAAAAATAATTAGGATAAAATTCAAGTTGGAATTAATGACCAAAACCATATTGCCAAGAAGGGTATATTTTGCATTTACAGATTTAGATGTTACCCTACATCACTTCTGAATGATCTCTAAGGAAAGGAAAATAGCCAGTTAGGAACAGCAGGTATAGATTTGTTAAACTCACTGATGGGGTGGGCAGGGGAGGAAGCCTTATTTCACCATTTTTTAAGGGCCATGGAGATGCACAATAGAAAGCTGATACATAGTTGCCATAGAGACAGAGTAATCATCTCATTGATTTCTCCAGTGGTAGCAGACCTCTTTTGAAACAATAGCTAAAGAAAGCCACATAGGAATGCAAAGACTTCCTAACACACTCTTTATTTTAAAATACACTTAAGTATTGATTGTATGCAAACCCAAAACAGCTATGACACCAACGCCTGGATTTCTCCTGAAACACACCAAACTGCAAGTTACTATGTTACTGTTGCTAAATAACATTCAAGACAATCCTATCAAGTTCCACTTACAAGCTGCGAAATAACAAGTTAGAAGGTGCAAACTTCTTCAAACAACTAATTTAAAGGTCCAATCCTCTAAGAAAACACAAGCCCAGTTCCTAATTTTTCCAATTATTCATTGGAAATTATTCATTATCAAACGAAAATAGTTCTAAACGAAAAATGTCAAAAGAGTGGTTTTCATATCATCGCAAAGCTAAGAACAATGTATTTATTTTGACATTTATAATCCAACTCACATCCTAAAAATAATTTCTGCTATCTTTTGAGCACATTCTTTGACAGTTCAGAGAAAAAACTCTCAATCAGGAAAAGAGTTCTAATTCAAGTATCCTTCTTTTGAGCTTCTTTTTAAAAGAATGCCAGAACCCTTACAAAAGTCAAAGACTGAATGAATGCAAAGTTCAGTTTGGCAAAAGTCACAGGAAAAGAAGTACAGACCCATATTTTCAGGTTTTTTTTTTAAAAAAAGGTCACCCTGTCCAATAATGAAACTTTCACTCGGTGTCACACCAATTTGTGTCCTCAAATACACAATCCTAATAGCTCTCAAAAGCCAAAGCTTTCTTTTTCTTTATCAGAATACAAACTTCAAAAGCAGCATCAGGTAAACTGAATAGAACGTGAACTGTCCTTCTCTAGGGTCCCATAGTGTTTTTAACAAATAACTTAAAACTTATTTTCAAAAGAGAGATTTGAAGTTCTTTGGTATCTTGCCCAATATTAGAGACATTGCTGCTTCCTAATTTTTTGTTTAGAGATTGGTTCTTCTGAGTCAGTAGAGATCCATTCTTTTGTTATGCTTTGATTTCAGCATTCATACCCAAAACAGCTCAACAAAAATAATCCTTTGCATAGTCCTTACTAATTATTTAAATAGGCTATTAAAAGAATCATTTTTATCCCAGTATTTGCTAGCCACTCCCATTCTAGAAATTTCAGGGCTAGCAGAAACTTTAATAATGAAACTTAGCCCCCTTTACTGCAATCTCATAAGACTTCAGTCAAATTCCATTTACCAAAGAGCTGCCTTAGCCACTCCTTAACACAAGAGATGTGACACAGAGAACATCACTTGCAGGCACACTTATATTGCTACTCAAAAGTCACTCTGCCTTATGTCTCTTTATGAATCCCAATAAGTATATGAAATATTTTCCTTAATATATAGCTCAATACCCTTACACTTTGCACTTCCCATACTTTTGATTTCCCATGTTGTCTAACCCTCCCATTACAATCAATTTCCTAGATGAGAGCTGAATTTTTTTTAAGTTTACCTCAAACTGTTGCACATTTTCCTTATGCCATCCCATATATTTTAAGATTTGTTCCAGTCCTTCTCACATCATCAACCTGTCACTTCATCTATTAGACTAAATGCAGCTTAAATTCTACAGACACTACTTAAGAGCTTTGGTTTGTACTTCTGTACAGCACAGAATGCCATAATACATATTATAATAGTAAATATCAAAGTGTACTCAACAAAGGAGACTACAACTGTTCCAAGAAACCATTATCCTATTTCTCATGTCAAATAACAGGGGTTTTGTTTTCTCAGCTGTCTACTTCCCCTATAAAACAACACTTCAAAAATTAGATGCAGAGTGGCATAGAACACACAGGGAAATGAGAGAACATTAATATGTTTGCACAGTTCCAGCTAAGCATGAGTCTTAAGTCTCTTTAATAAGAGCAGAAGTGATGCACAATGAATAAGTTATCAAAATTCATGCTAATAAACAAACCTTTAGCTTACCCGCCTATCAATATCTGTGGCTTACTTGAATCACTTGTGACACCAAAGATGTCAGGAATCAAGTCTCCATTAAAGCTGAAAATGCAAAACAGTTTCAGTATCACCTTAGTCATTACAGCACTTGAAATTAACTGTTCTTAAGTTAACCTGTATTTGGTCAGCATTTTCCCACCACGCAATGAAGAATTTTCAGCTGTGTAGTCTTTTCCGAATTTTGGCTCTTGTTTGAGCCGCTTGTAGTAGTATGCTTCTTTCAATATTTTACACTATGCCATGCAATTGATTTTCCAGCTGTATCTCCCCCCTCTCTTTTGTTCAGCATTTCCCACAGAGGGAAGTGCACTGTGAAAGGGATATTTGCTCAGTCTGATAAGCCAGTAAGGTTTTTGCTTTACAAGATTCACCAAAAAATGAATGGCTGTTTTTCTGCATAAAAAAAAAAAAAGAGTACTGAAATTAAAAATTTAAAAGCTTAGTTAGTTACTACTGCCAGGATGATATAATTTATAAGATTAGTAAAGATGACTGTTATGTTTCATCATCATTTGTTAGACCAGTTGACATTACACAAACCACCCTGTTCTTAAAAGACAAAGAGCATGTTTCAAATTTTAGTGTTAAAATATATTTAAGTTGCTCTTAGTTACCATTATAAATGTTGTTTTCTAAAAAAGTGGGTCATACTTACTCCATTACTAGAGGCTCATCAAGAAAAGTCTTATTTAACATAGTTTTATGGTTAAGATCTGAAAACAGAAAATATTAATTTGATTCAGTTACCAATATGTTAAGATATTTGCATTTTTAACTTAGACCTAATTCTTCTTCTATTCATTTACAACCATCAATTTTACAATTAAAAAAAAAAAAAATCAGCCACCACTGAACATAAACAGCTAAACAGCTTCCTGAAATTATGCAGGAAAGGTGAGTTACAGTGAAAATGCTGAAGCTTCTTCTCTCTCCACTAAACTCTTCAACAAATATTCTAAATAGATCTTGGTGAAACCTATTTCTATGTATGACTGCAATCACAGACACATAAAATCTGAAATGGTTGGGATGTAGACAGTCTAAAAACTTAACATTGTACAAGGGACCTCTCTTTAATGCTTTGTAACTGTAAAAATCATTCTTAATCATATACATGGAGTGCTTGAAATAGGGAAGCAAGGATTTTAAGTCCTAATCGGGTTATCACCTCTCAGACTTCACTTTTACTTGTAATCCAAACTCCTTGCCACATCATCTCCATTTCCATCATCTCTCCAGGTTTTTCTTCTTTCCAGTTTCCACATTTTATAGGACAGTACCCTCCTACTGACCTGTCACACTTCCATCACCCAAGCAGGCACCACATACCTTTCCCAGTAGCCTCGCTACATACCAACCATTACTTGAATTTTTAACCTTTGACTCCTTTTCTAAGCCCCACATGCTCATTTGTGCCTCTCCCAATATTTGTTTATTCAGAAGCAAGACAGCATAAATTAATCCAAATCCTTCACATTCTTCCCAATACTAGAGATAACTCCTATTCACTTTATACTTGATCCAGTGCACTTTCCCAGGTTTCTTGTTTCACCTCTGATTAAAGCCAGAAGCAATCGTATCTAAGGCCATCACTTGCCTCACCTGTAACTATTTTGTAACACAGATGTTTGGAATAGTAATAATTCTTCTGTAGTTTTTGTGGACTTAAGAGTATCTTCTTTTGCTTTTCTGTCCTTCTTCAAACCCTAAACTCTCCCCAAAACCCTTTCTTAGCAAAATCAGCAGAAAAGAGACTTCAAGAGCTCACACAGTCCATGACTCTACCCTAAGATAGAATCAGCTGTACCTAGAACACTGCTAAAAGACTCTTGAAAACTCAATTCTAAAGTTCCTGAAAACTTCCAGTGACAGAGACTTTAAAAACTTCTCTCCCAAAACCTACTTTAGTGTGTCACTGTCTTTAAAGAATTTGGTTTAACACAAGTAAGGGTGTTATATTACTGTTGGTAAGTTTAGGGTCTTTACACCAGGGTCTCTGCATATTTTAAATTCAAAATAAGTCTTTTGAGATAATCTTTGTGAAGCTGACATGAATAATGGGGAAGTCAGGAGAAGTAGCTCTTCGGTTAGTAGGTTACTGTCAACTATAATATTGTTTGGTTATGCTTGTTGCATGAAATAAAGCAAGAGTTTAGCTTTGTTCTCTTTCACTAATTAGTGTATACAGTTTAACAGCAAGACAGTATATGGGTATGAAGCTGAATAGCTGCTTATCCTTATTTTAGTTGCAAAAACAATCACTACACTGTAGTGAGTTATAACTTTCTGATAATACTTTGAAGTATTAAAAAGCGTAACAATCTTATTAATAAGCAGTCTCAGCAACTCACCTAATGTTTGGTTGTGCCCCCAGAAAATAAACACTGAAAGTTCATCTTTGCCATGATTTTGTGCCCGGGTAGTCAGGAGGATATCCATTTGTGAATCACCATCATAATCTCCAGGAACTACACTGGTTATGGTAACACTGAGAGATCTAGAATTAAAAACAAACACCCCCCCCCCATGCAAATAATTGTACAAATGTGTGTATGAAAACTGAAAGTACTTGTGTGTTCAAAGGCTTGCCTTTTCATCTTTATTATTATTAGTTGGTCCAATACAGTATTATCCTTTAACAATCCAGCTTTTTATAAAGTCCTTATCTATTGCAAAAGTAACTTCAAATCAAGCATTCTGCACACTGTCTTCCTCTAAGGAAGGATGACATTTTTAACGCTAAACTTCAGCTAACAGGCATTCTTCAGCCATATCCTTTTGTAATGTCAGCTAGACTTCATTAGATCCCTTCATTTTTTGTAGAACCAGTCCTCAAAAATGTGTTTCAGAAAGCAGGGTCTTTTGGTTGCATTCGAAGAGCAAGACCATAAAGCAACAGGAACAGTTTAAGCAGCAGGAGTCAGACAGATAGCTAGATCTTTTTAAAGACAATGTCATCTCCCCCTATCTTCTGCCACGTCTTACCACTCCTCTCTACATTTGTTTGTTCCGTCTTTTTTTACTTGGTTACCTACTCAGCGACTCTGCTTTACACAACATAGACCACTCTGTTAAGAATTCAAAGCAGATAATTTCTAATGCACTAAACAAATTACCTCCTTCCAAGATAGGAGGGACTAGGGAAAAATAAAAATATATAGAACTACAGAAGATGAAGCTGAGCTATAACAGCAATTTAACTTTTAATAGACATAATACTATTAGTAAGCAGTATTCATAAGCAACAACATATCCTGTAATACTATTACGGTTAAAACTATACATATATATGTACATAAACACACATTGGTTTATGTTTTTTTAAAAATTGATGCTTTTTTTTTAAAGCCACATTTAAACTTTAGAAAGGAACAGTTCTCTACACAGAAATACCAGAACACCACTCTCCATATCTTGTTCTAAAGCAGGTGATATTGGCGGGATTCCATTAGTAACTACAGCAACTAGAAGAATTTCCCTGAAAACATGTCTTGGGACAGAGACTAATACTACCTGCCAAAAAGACTTAACCTACGGTATGGAAAGATAGCTTGTCTTAGTAGTAAATAAAGCCCTGAAAAAACAAGTCAACTGCAAAAATATTCCAAGATATGGGCATTTTTAATACCAATTACGGGACAAAAACCCCAAAGTATAGAAATTCCATAAGGCGGTGGGAAGTCACGCCTGTTAACAATATGAATGACAAAACTCATCTCCGCAAATTCTGTCATCTGACCCACAAAATCCAAACAAATAAAATGAAAAATTTATCAGGAAATTAATCAGGACACTGGTCAAAGAACTGGAGCTCTAAAGGCAAGTTGAACAACATAGCCAAACAGATAACAACAGCACAGACAATTCTAGTCATGTTGCCACTGACTGCAGAGATGCACTTTCAAGAAAAATGGCTACTTACATTGTTTCACCACTGAATATCAATACTTACTTCATTGGTAACTTAACACGGGGCTTAAAGTACGGTTCCTTTTGGTCAGCCAAAAAGATAATCAACTCATTTCCTGCAAAAGCAAGTAAGACAACGAGTAACAGAAGAGGATTGTAAATGGTATATATACAAAAACAACATTTAAAAAGCTATGCCACAAGTTGTCATTCCTCACAGTAGCAAAAACTTCAAAAGATTTCCCATACACCTACTTCCTCCTCATTCAAAAGGAAGCAAAAGGAGCACTTCTTCAATACAACCTATATATCTAACTGCATCTCAATGGAATGCTAATATCAAGAATCTTCTTTGGGGCTTAGTGTTAGATCTTTCTCTCTGCTGTTGTTATCACATTGCTTAGAATAAAACTTCCTATAACAAGTTCAGAAACATTACATGTGGAAAAGTAGTAGGCATCAGTTCCATACAAATAATTAAACCTTCGAAGCTAACTCAAATGAATTCTTTTAATACTGTCTCTGTCACAGCAGGATCTGATACTCCTTTCCCAAGTCAGCTGACAAAAGCACTTTAAGTGAAACTCACAGAAGTAACCTGGTTCCCTACAGCATTTCCTCATTCAGAGGCAATGATACAATCCACTATCATTTAATTATTTCAGGAAGATCTAAATAAAAGCCCATATTTTATGTTGCACAAATAATTGAAATTTGGGGTAGAAAAAAAGGGAAATTTTAACCTGAACGATGAAATGTATTTTCAGTCAATAAACAACAACACCCACACACAGTTCTGCAAGTAAAATAACAGTTCACAGCTAAAGAAAAAAAATACAATTTTTTTACTCATCCTTTATTATGTTTGTTTTCTGCATTCTCCAAGAAACTCACCAGTAGCATCCCCAAACTGCAAGAACTAGGTTACCTAGCTCCAAACTCGAGCTACCATAATATATTTCAAAAGAGCATCATTCTGTGGCAAAGTTCACAGCTGTGAAATAGCAGAATACAAGCTTCCTAGCTATGAAAAAAAGATAACTGCCATAAATGTATTTTCCAAGGAGAAGATGCCAACAAATGAGTAAATGAAAACAAATCCTTTCAAAATGGATAGGGGCACCTAGCGCAGTCCCATCTGGCAAGCTAATAAAGCCTGGGTTGCACTACACATTCACAGATGATTGAAAAAGTTGGCACACAGCAAGGTGGAGAAGCCTGCTGGCTAGTTAAGCTTTTGATAATAAAGCTGTGGGTTGACTGCTAAAACTTGTAATTCTGATTTCACACTATAGACTTTCACCTGCCTTTTTATCATCTATGTGGTAAAGAAATGACGACAATGAAGAAGCAAATGTGTTTTTACACATACCAGGTTCCAAGTCAATTATACTACTCAGAAATGAGGTTTTATGGTCACTAAAAATAGATTTATGAAAATTTCAGCTCAGTGCTCATCAACAGTCAAAATGAACAGACTACTGGAAATTATTAGATGAACAGAAAACAAAATCACTATGCCACTTTACCAATCCATAGTGCATACATCCTAGATGCTGTTTGTAGTTCTTGTCCTCTCATCTCAAAAATACAGAAGAAAGGAAAAAAGTACATAGGAGGGTGTGAAAAAAGGGAACAATTTCCATACAAACAACAATTACGTAGATTCAATCTGAACATCTGAGTGAGAATACCACAGAAGTTTTCAAAATTCCCCAGTGAAATACAGAAGGTGAACAGGAGAATGATCACTCACTGCCCTGTGCTATTAGAAGAAGCAAACACAACTAGAAGGTGGTAGGTTGAACAAGCAAAGAGCATGAACTTCCCCACTTATTTGTACATTTTTAGTTTCAAAAATTGACTAAAGCCAGGGTCCACTGGTAATTTTGAATTGTTCTTGCAACAACATACTTCTGGATCTAGCTTACCTCTTATGTTTAGCTAGTTTACCCTCTCTTTCAAAGCTCTGAGTATGAACTGATTTTTCTTTCATGTATCTGAGCATATGGAATGTTATTCTCATTCAGCTTAAGTAATTCAAGATCAGAGCAGCAATATAAATCCAGCAAAGGCCCAAGACATCGTCCCCATTTCCTTACAAAGGGTCAGGATTATTAGGACTGGGCTTCTTTACCAGATCACTGTTCCTCAAAGTCTAGTATTATGTCCAATGCTCGCTTCTTCAGCGCTATTTAGAATTGGCTACCGTTTATTCTACTAAGAATTCTACTATTTATAATTGGCTACTGCTTTTTGTTTAGAAAGTATTCTGTAAATTTTTCAAGTTACTTTCTGTCAAGATTTAAATCATGAAAAATAATGTTTTCAAGTAGGTTATTCCAGACTGATTTTTACAGAAAATATCAACTTGGAAAACTATAGCAAACGCCACTATGCAGAAGCAAAGAAGAAACCATGAATCTTGTTTTGCAAACTTTTAACTATTCACATTTTTATATGTGTTTATCTGAAAGATAAAAAAGCAAAAATTAAATCTCTTATCACTGATGTTCACTTTAAATCTAATCTTTCAATGCAATTTTCGCAGTAGATGAGCCAGTGGAGCGTTTTCAAGGAGCCATACATCTGAATATCTCAACTAGATGGGAAATTCACTCATGCTTTACCAAAACTACTTATAGAAACACTTCTGAGATTGAAGGAATAAAAAAGGTGAATTTGAGACTAAATTTATTAATTATCTTAATGCATAGCTTCAACCGAGTAAAATAATCCAGGATTAACATCCGCAAATAACACTGACCACTGATAATAAGCCCTGATTTGGGGTCCCCCCCCATATCTGAAGCCTAAGCAAACTTACGGCAGATGACAGCTGTGTGGAACACATTTATCTAGCCTTCCACTTTAACATAATGTTTGAGGTAGGATAACGAGCAATCTATCCTTTCTACGACTACGAAACGTTCATCTATTTCCCAAAATGCCGTGAAAGCACGAGCGAAAACCCAATTCGTGACCATCCGCTCTGCGGGCCGAAGTCTTTAGATTATTTCACAACCACAACTTCAACGTTAAAGTATTTCTCGCCCTATATGAAGCCATATTTCGCTGCAAGTCGCAAATACCTTCTTCCGTACAGAAAATACCTCGGGAGCAAAGCAAAGGTCAGTTTTAGCCTTGGAAAACAATTTCGTTATTCACTACGCTCGCCCTCAGCCCTACGGCAAACAGACCCCAGCGCTGCCCGCTACGCTTCCGAAGCCAAGGCGCGGAACCAGCGGTAGCCGGGGGCTCACGGGGGCCACCTGGGCCCGGACGGGGCCCGAAGAACCACCGGGCCCAACTCCCCGTTCCTCGCCGGGCAGCTCCCGCCGGGAAAGCCCTTCCCCACCCCGCGAGAACCGCGAACGCCTCTGTCGGCCACGCAGCCGGTGCCCCTTCCCGAGGAGGCTGCAGGAAGGGAGGCCGAGGCCGAACGGCGCCCCGGAGGCCCTCGCAGGCGTCGCGCCGCGGCCGCTCGCCGCGGCCCGCCCGCGAGCCCTCAAACGCCACCGGGACCCGCTCCGCGGCTGCGCTCCCGCCCTCCTCCGGACCGACGCCGGGAACGACGGCCCCGGGGCGCTCACCGCCTCGCAGCACGCACAGGTCCGTCTGCGTGTCCGAGTTGAAGTCGCCGACGG
>JAVJGG010000088.1:28539334-28559298 GCA_035590195.1 Aviceda cuculoides | reverse complement strand
ATAAAGTTAATTTTTTTTTTTTTTTTTTTTTTTAAATCTGAGAATTTCTTGTTCTGAATTTGGACTGCGTGGCAGCTACGTTCTGGCCTAAACGAAAGGGCGATGTTTACCGAGTTGTCTTGAATTCCCAAAGTACAAAACCCGTATTCTTTAATTTTTTTGTTTTTTTAATAAAATACAGGTTTAGGGCTCGTAATTGTTAATGTTCTAATGGAACCAGTTTTCCAGATGATCCCTGTGGTATTTATTTGTATGTCATATGTGCTTGTAGAACTCAATCATTATTTCCTTATTTGCATATTTGATTGGTTCTGTTGTGGTAATGACTGATCAGACAGTGTGAAAAGGAAACGGAGCTTTATGAGGGCTCTCATAAAGATAATTGATTGATTAAAGACTGGTCTGATTCATATGGCTTTAAAAATTCTACTTATGTATAGTATTAGTTTGCAAAATACCATGATTAAGACTGCCCAGTAAATGAGTTGTTACTTTGTGGCCAATTATGATTACATGGTACTGTTATCTGAAAATTGATTTACAGATGTAGCCGTAGAGCTCTACAAAATAAAGTGTGGAACCTGCATGTTTGGAGTATGTGAACCCTGAGTCAGAAGGCAGCATGCTCACTTTGGGATTCCCACGCAGATTCAGGCCCTGTGGCTGCAGAAGGCATTAGGATGATATTAAACGCTTGAGTTTTTGTTAACTGTTGCTGCCTTCTACTTTTTTGTTAAATGTATAAGGAAGTGTCTTCCGTGACAATGACAGATTATTATTGTAGTTCACTTCCTTCTTTTCCTGTCCATAGAGAATCTTCAGTTACTATATAAATGACAAAAATTTATTTACTCAAGAAATAGATTATTTTAGTTGGAATGCTCTTCTGATAAAAGAATTGATTTAAAAATCAAATTTTATATATAAACTTTCAGGGAACGTTCTTATCTAAAAATGAAAATCATGTTCTTGTTTCTCAAATTTATTCCTACATCTTTAAGTATGTTGAAATTTGTATAACTTCAGAGCTTTTATACTTCCTTTCTGGCACTGTCAGAAAGAGGCATGGTTGGTATAGTCATTGAAAGTGGCTGAAACTTCCCATTGCTGTTCCGAATTGGCTGAGGTCCATGCTTGAGAGTCCCAGTTTACACACAGTACTGTTTGTTTAGCGTTTTTTTTTTCAGTATGATGCTTGGAGTAAGATATAGTCAACATGGGGTATAGACACATGTGCATGAAATGCATGAGTGATTCATGTTTTATAGCTGACAGCAAAGTATCATTTAAGACCCTGTCCTGTTGGAAGTAATCCATATCTTCATGTTTATGTATATTAAATTATTAATTACTTTTTTTGCTATTAAACACAAATTTTATTGAGAATTTTTTCGTTCCCTTCCTTGAGCTATAAAATACTGTTTCATTCACTGCTACTGTGATAATTAACAGTTAGGAGCAGATTAGAAAGATACTCAGTAGTTGGCCAGTCTGCAACCCCTATAATTTTGGTTACTTTAAAAAACATAAACTTCTTTAAAGATTTGGAAAAATCTTGTCATCACAGTTACAAACAGTATTTTCTTAGTTTACATTGCAAACTGGAAGATGTTCTACTTCAAATCACTGAGATATTCAGTACCATAAGCAATATATATGACTGCAAGTAACATCCTAGTGTAAATTCCACATGGGTTAAAAGCAGCACTATGCATAAGCAGAATTTTAGCTCCCTGTGCTTACTGTTACTTAACACTTTTATATGCACTAGTTAAATCAGTATTTTTATTTAATCTTGAAATATATCAAATAGATTTTATTCAGCACCTTTTGATGTTAGTAGCAAATTCCCTATTGCATAACAAAGCTACTGTCTAATGTCCAAAAGGGACTTTGTGTAGACTGTGTCATTTTATTCAGATAAGTTTTATGGAAGTAAAAGCAAAATAAAACCAATTTTTAGGCTAGAAGAGGGACACAGAATGTAATGAAACTTTACCACGCTTTGTGCTGTGCACTCTGTCATGTTAATAACTCCACTAACACTGCTTTCACTTAATTTGATGCTGGTTGCCTTTAACATTTACTAAACAGTTTTGAAAATTACTGTAGCTTAGCCTGAGACGTTTGTGATTAGCTGCACCAATTTGAAATGGCCAATTTGGATGATGACAGAACCTCCTCTGCGCATGGTTTTTTAAAATTTGGTAAGTGTGCAGTTCTGTGTTTTGTTTTTGTTTGTGGCTATTTAACTCAACAAAAAAAATGTGTTTTGTGTTTCATGCAGTGTTTTATGCTAGCAGTTTTTTAGCACTGTCCAGTAGAACTTAAAAATTTGAGCTCTTTCAGTGAAAATTTCTGAAAATTGGAATCTACTTGGATTGAAATCTACTGTTCAGATCTTCCTATTTTGTTTGTGTTTTGTGTTCTTGTAAGTATCTCTCAGTGTGACAATCTCTGAACTGAAATTTCTCTTATAAGATGGCAATCATGTGAAAGGTGCACTAAGAATGGTGTTTAGAATTAACTCCTAAAAAAATCCAACATGACTGGTTTAGAGAAAAGAAGTAAAATTTCCAGTCAGTCAGTCGTTGTTCCAAAGCTTGACTTTTGGAAATTAAGTGGAAGCAAAATAAAGCCTCTTGGCACAGCTTCTCTTTAGGTACAACAGGAGCTAGAGTATATGAAGTTGTCAAGACCGTTACTGATTTAGCTCAATATATTTTGAAAAGAGTTTGACTGGAACAAATGTGTCCAAATGTGAAGCTAGTTGATCTGGGTAAAACCGTATAGGACTCTTGTTTAGTCTGTGTTGAAACACAGAAGCAGTACAAGTGCTAGTGAGAATAACCAGGTAAGGGGATTTCAGCTGTCTCTTGCCGCAACTGAGTCACTTTAACTACCCTCCCCTGCCTGTGGCATTTCTCGTTTGCCTCTATTAGTGTCAAAGGACATGTGAGGTGTTGACATGGTAATAAAAAAAATACTCTTTCCTAGTTATTAAATTGATACTTGATGTGTCTTTTGTTACAGTGCAAAATAAACGTTTTTAGTAGTTTTCAGAGCTATTGTTTTGAGTTCTCAGAAACGGCAATGACTGCCTTGAATATCCTGAATGGTCTCCTGCCTTGTTTGTAGCATTTCCAAGGGTTGTGTGGCAGACTTTGGCATTTTGGTGTATGTTGGTTCTTTGAAGATCCTGTGTACTGGCGTGACAGTCAATGTTTTATTTGTAGCGTTCAGTAACTTCTGTGTGTTGTTAGTTACTGTAAATCCTGAAATCAGTAATTTCTGTTAAGTATAACATACTGCAGAGAGAAATCACTTCAGATGATTAGGAAATAGAGAAAGGACAAAATAAATTGGTACATATTTTTTACTTTTTCCATGTAATTCTAATTGAATTATATGTCCAGTCTAACACATGATTTTTCTTGATAAACAATAGTTGAAAAGTTTTGTCACTTTAAAACTATTTAAATGAAACTATTACAAGATTTTACTAATTTTTACCTGTGGTGTTATCATCACTCAACCTGGGTAACACTTTGTACCTTGTGTTTACTCCTGATGTTTATTCAGATACAGGAATATCTTAATACCTTTTTGTTCTTCCTCCCCCAACCCCTCACCTGGGGTTTCCTTACCACGTTTTCATTGAATTGTAGAACAGTTCAGTTTGGAAGGGATGTTAGGAGGTAGTCTACTCCAGCCTCTCACTCAAAGCAGGGTCAGCTACGAGTCATTGTGTCCTCCTGTATATAGTGATTAAAAATCCCCACCAGCAACAGCACAGTTGGTACATGTGAAGTTTATGGAATCAGAGTACAGATATTTACATATGGGAGAAGTGAATTTTCCTTCCAGTGGAAGTGCTTCAGAAAATTATTATCTTATATCATCTTGCTCAACTACATGGGTTTGGACTTAAAAGCAGATGTATTTCATGGCAGACAACTATTAGAATAAACTGTATGGTATCCAACAGTGTTTCTGTCCAGTACTGTATTAAGTCTGAGCTCAGGAGAGATTGCAGAAGTCTTGAGGGAAAGGAAATGTGATGTTGGGAGGATATGATTTGTTCATATGATATCATGTCTCAAACTTTGCTGTGTGAAGAAATAAAATCCTCTTTGGTCCCAATGACTTCTGTAATGTGAAGATTATTGCCCGTACTAATACTGGGTAATGAAAGTTACTGTGAC
Organism: Aviceda cuculoides; assembly: GCA_035590195.1. Taxonomy (NCBI): domain Eukaryota; kingdom Metazoa; phylum Chordata; class Aves; order Accipitriformes; family Accipitridae; genus Aviceda; species Aviceda cuculoides. The sequence goes on along the minus strand of JAVJGG010000088.1, from coordinate 28,555,093 downwards.
CTGAAATCCAGAACTTGTTCATGTCTCAAGTGTTGGAATACATCCAGAACTAGTGTTGCATTAAAGGACTGTGGTCAGTTTTTATTCTCATCAGATCTAGAAAGAAATCTGGTGTTCTCAGATTTGTTTTGTTCAATCTGTGCTGATTTAACTTTGCAAGTAAATGTTTTCTTTTTTTCTTCTGGCATGTTAAATGTTGGAAATAAAATTCTTGCCGTGTTGCCTCCATTCGTTTGTGATTAAACTTTGGGGAGGTATGTTTGGTTTTTTTAAAATTGTGTACTTTGAAAAATTTGAATAATCAATCCTTGTTGAAATATGCAAATCTTTATCCATAGACTAGGCCCAGAATTCAATTCTGATGCCTATTTTTCTTTAATATCTGCAATTGCTGCCATCTTCAAGGATGTGTGGGTGTTCAAAGCTTCTGTATGTATGAATTTGGGAGTAGGGTTTCAAAATGTTGGCCATAGCTTTTAAATCTAAACATCTAGGCAGCTTATAGCTCTTCCCTGAAGAACAGTTAATGCTTATCTCAAGTATAACTGGAATAAAAATGAAGTGGATGGGAAAGTACTTTAACATCGCGGTGACATAATATCCCCAGGCTCCAGAGGTTGTATGTACATAAGTACTTAAACTGCTAATAGCTTACCTCGGAGAACTTCCCTTAATTTCCTTCAGTTTTGTATTCTGCTTAGAAATTGAATTGCAAGTTTTTCCTGGAATTGTTGTACATTTGTGTATAATCTGCTGGATAATGTTTTCTTATAATTTCCATGTCTTAGCTAAGTCAGAAATATCTTGTTTATTACTTCAGTTCTACAGTAGTAGTTGATGTCTCTGTTACCAGTTATTGGGCTGTTTCAGATTTCTTCCTCTTTTCTAGTACTTTGAAAGGAAATTACTATCCTTTTTAGTAATTCTTCAACTTGAAGAATGGTGAAATCATATTACCCTCGAACCTGTAAGTGGTAGGAAATGAAAGGGGATTAATTTTCATTCAAAATATGGATATATTGTATTTAGTCAGTGCAATTATCTGAAAACAAACAGGGATTTAATTGGACTTGGGATAAAGATTTTGAGTGTTTATCAGACATGAAATATATTAATGCAGGAAGCAACACTTTGATTTCCTATGTGTGTGGTTTTTTAGTGATTTTGAAGTAGTACTGACTTGCAGCAATCCACTTCTGATGTAAGGAAATAATGGGCATACTTCATTCTTTGTGGAAGAGAATCTGAACTACCATGTACCCTATTTAAATTTTGGATGGGGTTGTTACAGTGATCTATAACTGAAGAAACAACTAAATCAACAAAACATTTTTTTAAATTCCTTCCTAGCATATCTACTTATTTACCTAAAGTAAAACTGTTCTGAATGCTAACATACAAACTGAGAACTCAAGGGTGCTATTTGCATATGTCATTCTTTTATGTTTAAGTGTTGCAGTCTTGCTGCTGTCATTTTTTTCAGTCTGAAAACCTATTTTAAATATGTAATTGAAAATAGCTTCCTATGGCAGGTTTTTGTCTTGCTGAAATGAACTATTAAACAGATTTTGGAATACAGTATAGATGGGCTTTTTTTAGCGATCCTAAAAATAACTGCCACTGGGTTATGGTCTCACTACAAAACCACACGGAAGGAGAAGCTAGCTTCATGTTTGTCCTATCCATTTCTTGCTTTTGATTAGATTGTGATACTAATGAAACATAATTTACCAGAGGATTTGTCCAGCAGAATGCTGTAGATACCCAAGCAAAACATAAACTATATAGATGGTAAGGAGGAATTAATGAAGAGTGTGTGGAAAACCTTTGTTTTAATTGTTTCTTTAAACAAATTCTCCTACTTGTAGTAGGAGTAATTTTAAGGAATACTTTCAAGGCTTTCAAGGCATAAAACTACTTTTTGTCAATTTTCTTGAACTTTGAATTCATACCACCTTTTTGTTTCATCAACAGTCTACTCTGGCTGTTTTAATTTATTTCTGCTAGTAGTTTCAAACATCTAAAAGAAAATAATTTGTAAATGGTGGTGCTTTGACATTTTCTTGCTCTTTATTCTGTTCAGTTGTCTTTCTGCACAAAGTTGAAATCTTTGAATGCTCTGAAATAGAAGAATATGCTTTTTTTTCATGATGACTTTATTTTGTTTCTCTGTTGGCCACAGAGGGTCACAGATTGTCTGGTAAGTATGTAAATTAGAACAATTTTATTTTAGAAACTTGTGTGTGTTAAGTGTGTGTGCCTGTGAATACTCAACTTTTTCATGGTGCAGTATCAGTCTGCAGGAAAGAGACATTCTGAACCTATTTCACACATAAAGGACTGTAGTATGTATGTGTTATACAGTTAACAGATCGAAGAGTAGGAATCTTTATTTTGCCTTTGAAAATCTAGTAAGTGAATATTTCTCATAAATTTGCTACTTTCTATGCAATAAGTGACTTACTGAAGATTTTTTCCTATGCATATTCAGTCCTACTTCCACTGTATCACCTTATAAAATTACAATTACTGCAGTTCACTGTATTGTGTGCTTTTGCAATATAACTGAATTAATAGTATAACCATATAAATTACGACTCTTCTCATGTACAGGAATTCCTAGGCAAAAAGAAGTAGAAAAATAAAATTGCTTTGAAAAATTGATTTAAATTGGTTCAGAATGTTGATATTTTTTTTTTAAACAGAAGATACAAAAGGTGTGATATATTACAAGTTTTTCTTTTCCATTAGGGAACAACTTCATTTTTTTTAGCTTTGTTTTGTTAGGGAACTCAAATAAATTCGTCTCTCTGTGCTTCCCTCTCGGGCCCTTTCCCCACACGCATGTGTTGTTTGTAACTTAACCTCTCCTAATGAGGAAAGGGGAGGCTGTAGGGGAAGCTCAGATGTGTTGGGAAACGTCACCAGAGAATCCACCTACAACAGAGCCACATGAGTCTGCTGAAGGAGGGGCGGATTTTTTTTAACTACTGTGATTGCAACGCAAAAGTAATACTAATCTGGGGGGAGAGGTTTGAGTTCCTGAGCAACATTTTCCAATCTCCCCACCAAAGGGCTTGATTAGTAACGCTTCTGTCACCACTCCACATACATTCATTTCATTGGGATGAGAGTCCTGTATATGGACAAGCTGCTGTCTAATGCTGGGAGTGCAAAAGAGGCAACTTCAGTCGGAGCACTCTGCTGCAGCCTGCCAGAACTGCTTGGCTGGCAGGGCTTCCCTGGCAATTCATTTTTCTGAGCTTTTCAGAAGGACAGCATGCAGTCCGGAAAGGGGAAAATCTCGTTCGTCCTGTTATCGAATGGCTCTGTGGAAGATCTTGCCATCCAGAACACTGAATAAAGCCAAAGTGATTTGTGGAAGGAGAGCAGTATGTTACTCTTAAATCAGAAGTTGGAAATGGTTTACCCCAGTAATTTTTGAGAAATCGTGTCTTTCTGATAGGTAGCTCATTTCAGCTGTCAGGAAAATGGACTTTTCTGGTGCAAATAGGGAGGCAGTCAATATGTGGGACACTGAGAAGGAAAGGTGTGGACATGATAGCATTGTATTTCTCTGGAATATAGGTAATTTGGGGGCTTTATCTGGATAGGTTGTTTAAGCTTTGATAGTATGTGAGACCAAGCTAACCCTTCTTTTGATTCAAGACATGACATCAGCTAGGCTTTTTGTGGTGGTGGGCAAAAATGGAGTTAAGATAGGTAAAACATTAATAGTGTTGTACATGTTCACCATTTAGAGAAGGCAGGTAGGGAAGTAATCGTTAAATGTGGGCTACTTTTGTCCCTCTTCCTTCTGTTTTTCTACATATCTTTAGGAATTCTGTCTGTAGCATAGTTATAAGAAAATGTTCTTAGAAAATTCTTAACATTTAATAGGCTGTCTTCAATAATTAAACTATACATTTATGTAGCATTTGCTGGAGCTGAATATCTGCAAGGCATTGGAGATCCAGATGGAGTTCTTGTTTGTGTGGACAGGCACTGTAGAAAAAATGTGTATAGAAATCTATTCTCTGAGATTTTAGAAATTACAGTATTTTTTTGTTTGAATTGAAATTCAATAAATTGTGCTTTTGTATAACAAACATGAAAAAATAATATTGCAGTGATTTTTAGCAAAACTAGAATTATGAAACTAATTCTGATGTTGATTTTTTCCCTGTTTTTTTTTTTTTTTCTTGTTGTTGTTGGTTTTTTTTAGGTTCAATTTATGAGCCTCTTAAAAGTATTAACCTTCCAAAACCAGAGGGGGAAAGTCTGTGGGATAAATTAGATCGCTATTACAGAATTGGTAAGTTAATAATTTTAATAATTGTTCCTACCATGGAACATTTTCAGTATAACTAACTAAAATATTTACAGTTATGGTTATGACAGTAATTGGCTTTGTCTTAAAATAATATCTGCAGTCTTTAATAAGGATTTTTATTTTCTGAGAGATAAAGGGTTCTGTCATTACAATTCCTCATAAGATTCCTCTGATAATATAATGCATGTATTTGGATATTTCATGCATTGCTTGAAGAATTGTGACCTGTAGGTAGTGTTCGAAATTATCATCTGCGTTTGTCAAATGGTAGAATAGGTTCTGAGTTGCACCTGGTGGTCTTGGCTGGGGAGGGGTAAAGGTAATATGCTGACAGGTTTTGATGCTTGAACTAACCCAGATGTGAATTAGAATTGATATTTACATGTATTCCTACTTGAGGATAGTTTCTGAAATTTCTGCTGGGAGTTCGAAAGGCACAAAAACTAGAGGGCTGAATTACACTTCTTGCTGAAAACTAAAATCTATGTTGGAAATGCAGTCCAGCTGTAAGACTGAATTTAGAATTATTTTGGATAAAGTGGCAGCTTAATATTGTGGCATTAGCCAGATACAGCTGAGGAAACATTTAAATGGAAAAAAGCTTTCTTTTAGTACTTAAAACAGTTTGACAGGTGATCAGTGAGAAGTTAATTTTTGTTATTAATGGTGCCATAATGTATTTTTGTGCTGAAATTTTATCTGTTAGCTAACTTATTTTAAGGCAACTTGAATGTTTTTCTTTCTATTATGAGATCATTTTAAGTCAAAACCATACGTGTTAAAGAAGCAATGGTTTATTTTGATTGTTTTGGGGGTTGGAGGGGTTGTGTTATAACAAAGTCCTGCCTGTATTCTAAAATCAGTTTTTTTAATGGCTGTGCAATTGACTGTTTAAAATTTAAGTTTTAGTCAAGCAAGGGTATAAAATAGTGAACAATTTTTCCATCATTCTAAAAATGTGGGATGAGACTCCCTTTAAATTGCTTTTTGAAGTGAAATCTGTGAGTTGTACCTGGTCTATCCATAGATGTGTTGCTTTTGTAGATGCATTGCTTTTATCTTTCTTACAGAGGAGATCACTGTTCTATTTACTTTTAATGCTTGGCAGCAGCAAATCTGTGGTGATGCTTGCTCTTTATCGTTAGGCACTTACGTTGCAAGCAGTCTGCTGCCTCAGTAAAAATTTACTACTGAATTTATACTTCATCTAGAATAGTCTATGTTGACTTTTTCAGGTAAAATTTTATCAAAGTTCTTGTTATAAGGTATTAAGTCACTGAAGAATGTAATGCAAAAGCCATAAACCCCTGTAACTTTAATTTAAAATACTTAATTTCTAATACATAGACAATAAAGAGGCTTTTTAAAATTGATGCTTGATAACATTGTGGAAAAAAAGCTGCTTTCTTGTCTTACGATGAACAGGTTATTGTTAGAAGGGTCATGTTCAAGGACATTAAGCCCAGTTTCAATTTTGTAGCATGCTGGTTATGATACAATTTTAGGAAAAAAATCAGAAAATGCAAAATATTAAAGTACAAAGTGAATGAAAGTAATATTTAGTATTTTTTCTAGTTCAGTTTTGACAACTTGAAAATTCCTGTCTCTTCTATTTTTATGTCAAGGTACCGAGTTAAATAATTGTAGTCTTCCTTTCTAATTACTTACTCATTCCTTTCCTTTTTTAAAAATATTGATACAGTCATCTGGCCTAAGTAAAAAAAAATTATTTTTTATGAAATTACAGTTCTGCAGAGTTTAACTATTTAAATTATGGGGGGCGGGGGGAGGCGGCAGTTGACATACTGTAGGGGCCCCCCTGTCTTTTTCCTTACCTTTCTCTCTCTTCTGTTTTATGTTGTACATGCTCTAGCAGGTTGTTCACATCTTGATTTATTCCTGAAAATCTATATAGAAACTGGAAGAAACATAAGTGTTGTTAATACCACTGTTTCTTTTTTCCTTTTTCCAGTTAAGTCAACGTTGCTGCTTCATCAAAGCCCAACCACGGGTCTGTTTCCTACAAAGACATATGGGGATAACAGAAAGGCAAAAGTACACGACAGTCTTTACTGTGCTGCATGTGCTTGGGCACTAGCCCTTGCTTACAGGTGACTAACTTCTAAACTCATGTCTCTGCCATGTTACATTCTTTCTGTTATGGAGTTCCCCAGGAATGTTTTAAAAGATGAAGCTTTATCAAGAGTAGTTTTGTAAATCCATAGGGATAGTACATGTTTCCAAATATCAATAAAAATACTTATGTAGCTACTAGGTTAAAAAGTGTCACTCTACTTTTGGTAAGTAAGCATGTTTTCATATAATTTAATTGGTACCCATATTCTGAAACGGAGGAATTAATGCATGCTATTAAAAATAAAGGTTATTGTGGCAAACTACTCATGGAATACTGCTCATTTTAAATGTAGTAGGAGAGTTCAGAGCAGAAGCAGGCATGCTGCAGGTAGTAACAATCCAGGTACTTGCAGGAGACTGAGTCCTTGAATGCTGAGAAACGTGTACTTGGGAAATAGTAGGGAGTATCTTCCTCGTTAGGTACGAAGGCTGGGCCATCTCGGTTGTTAGCTCTTCTTCCTTTCTGTTTCGTCCGTTTCCACGGTTGTCTCATTAGAGAAGTAGGCTAGGAATTTGCGCGGTGTATATGACCTTAAGAACTAGGGGAGAGTTACATCCCGTAATAATTAATTCATAATTCCCTGTCCTTTACGTCAAATAATTATGGAAATTGCTTTCTGAGATTTAGTTTTCCTTGTTTCCAACCTTGCTACCCCAGCCACCCAGGAAAACACAAAAGTGATGATAGCTGAAATGCGGTGTTTTCAAGAAAGAAGAGAAAGAAGATGCTGCGCAGATATTGAATAATTTACTCTTTTTAGTAATCAACTTCTTGTATTGAGGTAGTGATCACAATCTTGGACAAAATTCTAGTATACCGTACAGAAGAAGGACCAGAAATAATATGAGGAGCTACTGTTGAAGTCAAGATGATCTGCTTAGCAGATAGAAAGTTTTGAGTTTCTTTTTTGTCTCCATTTATTGCTTTCGATTCTATACCTCTGACACCAATCTGAACAAACAGTTATTAAAGTTGTCTTCTAGGAAACGTTGTTAAAAAATGATGCTTTTTGAAAGAGAAGACATACAGAGGTTTGCCTTTACTTCTGGAGATGCCATGCCTGAGATCTAATGGGTTTCAAATTTTTGAGAAACTAGCAAAAATTATAAGGAAATTAACATTCAGAATGTGTAATGATTACTTTCATTTCTTATGTTGAAATGTTTGCATTTTTCTTTTAATTCCTCTTTCTGTTGGTAACATAAAGCATTTGAAATCAACAAAAAAATTTTAGAAGGAAGAATGAAAGGGGCAGGGGTGATTGCTTTGAATTTTCAGCAACTCATAGAAGAGAGCATGGCATGATGTTGCCCAAGTTATTCAGTCTTTAGTTTCCACTATGTAGAATCATAGAAGATGATAAGTGAAATTTGTTGCAGGTTGAAGGAAGGGCAAAGTGGAAAGATAAATAGTTTGCGTTACTTCCAGTTATGCTCAGAACGGGGCCCTGAACTTCAGGTGCTGTGCAACGAATTTTCTTTGATGGGCAGAGGTTGATGAATGAAATTAAGTGAACGGCAAAAATCTGAAATGAGCCAAGATACAAGACTCATGTGGAAGGCTGTGTTATCTACCACATGCAGATTACTGTGCTTGACTCGTGCCAGTGCTGCTGTTCACTTTTATAAAAGCTGAATTTCTTGAGAGCATGTTAAGAAAACAAACACTGCTCTTGTGAATAGAGGAGAAATGTTGTAACATGAAAACTTCAGGGCTTTTACATGTGCTTCTTATTGCTCTTTGGATTTATGGTAAAGTTGGGAATAAATCCTACTGCTTAAAAAATTCTTAACGTATTAATTCTGCATTATCTGGTTTTATTCCTTGGGTTGCTTTTCCCCTCCTTTTTTCAACTTTGTAATTGAAAGCAAGTATATTTCTTATATTGAATATTATTATTTAAATAGCATGATTTCTGGACGTGTATGATTTTAGAAGTTATCACTACCTTCCTAATTTTCAGTGTAGGTAGCAGAACCTCAGCATAAACTACTAACATGTTAAGTATGGTAGAAAAGGATATGCTTTGTTTGTGGTGTAGTTATCATCCACTTACCTGTATTCAAATTAGTAACGGCTATAAAGTTGACTGAGAAATAGCATTGAGCATGTTATGCTGTTTTGCATATTTGTATCACAGACATGTTGTTCTAAGTTACAAGTACATAAGAAAATATTATTTTCACCCTGAAAGGCTCAATCAAAAATTGGGAACTGGAAAAGACAGAACACATGAATGCAATGATCAAGGTTGTTTACACACTAAACATTTCCTAGAGATAAAATAACTTGGGATTTGGCATTGTTTTTAATATAAGTTTAGTAATATAGTAATTGTGAGTATTGTTTGATTTCAGGTATAAAAATAGCAAGGTATCTTGAAACACATTTCTGGACTTTTGGAGTAGTGAACTTTCAGACTCTTGTATGCACAGCTGTAGTTTATCAACATCATCAAGAAAGTGACCTTGATTATGAATGGCAGATATTTTTTAGAGTTAAAGAGAAATTGTCTGTGTTTTGGATCTGCCAAGGAACATAGAACAGTGGCTTGCAATGTTATAATATCAGGAAAGATTTTTTTTTTTCCCCTTTTAAAATTTTGAAATAGGAATCTTTGTGTAAGTTGCAATATATACTAAAAAACTTTTTTTTTTCTTTTTACTTATGGAAGGATGGGCAGGGCTGTAAATATGTTGATATGAGCATAGGTACCACAGTGTTAGTCAAATACTCAATATTCCGAGGCATTAATGTGTCCTTTTTTTCTTTTTCTCCCCTAATGCATTTCCATTTTGCTTTATGAGTTATCTCTCTTACCCAGGCGTATTGATGATGACAAGGGAAGGACTCATGAACTGGAGCATTCTGCTATAAAGTGTATGAGAGGAATTCTCTACTGCTACATGCGCCAGGCCGATAAGGTAAAACGCTGTAGTGTGGACACAAGCACTCGCTTAATTCTAAGGGATTAATTAAACTGTGAAAACTAACTTCTAAATATAGATAAAATTCAAAAGAGGAATGCAGTATTACTGTGTGGCCCAGCTAAGAACAGCTGCTTCATTATTGTCTGGTTGCAGCATTGTTTTAGGGTATAGAAGACACAAGCCTTTTGCAAAGTAAACTGCAGGGTATACTTGAAACTTCCTTGGGTTCCTTTTGCAGTTATTTATCCTACTTAAACATTAGACTTTTAATAATTGGGGTTTTTTTAAATGTCTTTTTAGCACTTAAATGGAAAGATGTAGAATTTCTTTTAGCTAAGGCTGGAGAGTTTTCTTTGCACTTTTAACTTGGTTATTGCATTTGCAGTTGTGCTCCTTACCTAGGTGATTGTTTTGATTATTTTGATTGGTTTCTTTAGCAGCCACTTTTCAGTATTCTTTGACCTAATGATTCAGAAGAGCAGCAAGGAAAAATGAATAAGCAAAAATAAAAGTAATTTACTTATGCTATAATATAGTTGATTTATTCAGCCTGTAATCCTTTTGGGAGTATACTCTGAATTTTCTTGGATATTCAGGGCTTCTCCTTACCAAAATTTAGATGTGGTAGATTAATTTTGCATAGTGGCTAGCAGTAATTCTGCAGGTAGTTAACTGTCTGTATTCCATGTGATTATTTTAAGTTTCATGCCACTGACTTTTAACTGTATTTGTAAAAATAATTCTCATGTTACCACATAACTTCTCATCCATCACTTCTAAGCATACAAACTGAAATGTAGAGTCCATAGGCATGTGATATCAGTAATAGTAATAAGCAAATGAGGTATATTGCCCATTGTATTTGTGCTGATGTGGGGTTTTTTCAGTTTTCTTAGACTGTTTCTTTGTAGTCTGATATCTTTGAATAATCTTGACCTAAATTGATCTTGTTATATTTGAGCTGTTGTTCTCTTTGACATGCAGTGGTTTGTTTTGTGGGTGATGAGTGCAGATATGAATAATGGGTATTAAATTAACACAGGTGTCACGCTGCTGACATACTAGTTGTCATTTTTTACCTTACTATAAGTGCTTCTCTCTTCCTACAGTATAGTAATAAACAGTCTCCAGCTCCTAACAGACATAAGTCAAACTAGACTTTATTCTGAGAGATTCTGTACATGCTGGCCTTATGCAGAAGGAAGATACTTTTTAATAATATGAATTATATATGCCCAAGGAGTGACTTGAATAGATGATGGTATTTGTGACACAAATTGTGGATGTTATATTCTATTGCTCATTAACATATGAGTTATGACCTAAAATGTACTGAAAGTGTTCATGGACTAGACATGGTAACTCCACAAAATAGTATTCACTTTCTTGCTTCTGAGGCACATGCTATATGCTATGTATGATTTGTTGGTAGAGAAGAATATCCCATGAAGATAAGATCACTGTTGAAAATGTTGTGAAATATGGACCACCTACTGGCAATGATGGTTAGAAAATTCAAAAACTGTTTGTTGGAGAGCATAGCATGACTCGAGGAGTTATGCAGAAGAATCTTCTTTTGTTACCTTCATTCTTTTCTTTGTGAATTTGTTTTCCTTTCTCTGCCCTGTTGGCAGCTCTTTGATAGTCTGGATTGCTTTCTCAAATGGTTTTGTAAGCTAGCAGGCATTGTATTTTGCAACGAAAAAGGAATCAAAACTACTTGAAAACTGCCGTAGTTCTTATTTCACTCCTTTGTTGTTGACCTCTTGAATAAGTAATTCATCTTGTTGCATTCCATCTCCATCATAAGAGATATTGTATCATAGAGGCTCATTGTGAGGTCCAATGATAGTGTCCTTGAATAAAAAGGCACTAGTCTGGGGTACTGTTCTTCCTATGTATGATATTCATGTTTTCTTTTTAAGCTATCAGCTTTGCCTTCTAGTATCTGTAAGCATTTCACTGTACATCTGAATGTCACAAACTGTGCTCACCAAAATAAGTCTTTGTTTTCCCATGTGCTCTTTTATACTAGATATTCTTAGCTTTTGCAGCTTTTAATCTGTTACATGATCAACAGGTGGCAATTTCTGAACACTTTTGTAGGTCTACAACCTAGAAGGCTTAAAAATTAACAACAATAATAATTTCTTTTTTTGTTCTAAAACCTTTGCCACATTGTCAGATGGTACAACAATATTTACTAATTTTTATGGATCATGATCATTAAAAATATTAAAACTATTGTTCCCAACAGAAGTTTTGGGCTCTTGCACTCCAGTAAGAGCTTTAAACTAGGAATGGTGATGGGGGGAGGGAGTGCTCAACAATCAAGTGAGGAAGTGCTGGGTGGGGTAGGCAAGCAAAGGGCCTGGAGTGATGTGAACAGAAGGCACATAGCATTAACTGAAGTGGAATTGTCCCAAGCATACGTGTGGAAATAGGGAGGTACCTATGGGACAGCATTATGGAGAAGAAAGCTCTCATACCCTTTCTGGGAAACCAGCATACTTGGGTGCCTGTCAGAAATGCCCATACACTAATGCATGCAGCCTGGGGAACGAAAAGGAGGAATTAGAAGTATGGATGCAGCTCCAGGGCTGTGATGTCCTGGGATCACAGAGCTGTGGTAGGATAGCTCAAGTGACTGGAATGCTGTGGTGGATGGATGCAGGCTCTTTAGGACAGGCCTGGATGGTAAGGAGGGGGAGTTTGCCCCGTATGTGAGAGAGTAGCTGGAATTCACGTCGTCTGCTAGGGAAGGGTGGTGAGCCAGCTCCGAGCCTGTCGTGGTTTAACTTGCCGACCACTTGCTGACCGATGCCCAGTTAGTTCCCGAGTAGCGATCTCCCCAGTTTATGTACTGGATGTGACATCACATGGTATGGAATACCCTTCTGGCCAGTTTGGGTCAGCTGCCGGGGCTGTGTCCCCTCCCAACTTCTTGTGCCCCTCCAGCCTTCTTGCTGGCTGGGCATGAGAGGCTGAAGAATCCTTGACTTGGTATAAACACTTCTTGGCAACAATGGAAAACATCAGTGTGTTATCAACATTCTTCTCATGCTGAACCTAAAACATAACACTATATCAGCTACTAGAAAGAAAATTAACTCTATCCCAGCTGAAACCAGGACAGAGCTTATGGGTCAGGATTCTATGTGTGCATTTCAGATCTCTGAATTCAAGGTAGGCATGATATGCTTTGACATGCTTTCTGTGAGGATTTGAGCTCCAGTAAAATGTACAGAAGGTGAAAGTGACTAAGCATCTGTAGCTATCTATTACAGATTTATTTTTTTTCTACCAAACCCAGAGAGATTAAATAGACGGGTTTAATATTTGTATTCTTTATGTATACTTTAAGTATGTATGAAATAGTTTCTGATAAGTTTCAGGAACTGTTGTTCATAGGTTTTTTACGTAGTGCACACCAAGAAATTGTGAAGTAACTGAGTTATATAGTGAATTTGTGGTTGCCAAACATACTGAAATTATTGACTTTGATTTTATGTTTTGCCTTTAATGCACCTTTAGGTTCAGCAATTTAAGCAAGACCCCAAACCATCTGAATGTCTTCATTCTGTTTTCAGTGCACACACTGGAGATGAGGTCTTCTCCCATAAGGAATATGGTCACCTTCAGGTAAAATATGCATGTGTGTGTAAATGAAAGTTTGAATGATTTTAAATAATGTTATTGTTGTCTCCATTCTTTCATGATGCAGCTTTCTAAACAGATTTGTGTTAGATGTGTTGTACTTGATAAAACTGAGATTCCTTCTGCATCTTTGGGTGAAAAAGACTGATTGGAAATATAACTCACTGGTATGTTTTGGCCAGAAGGCTCTATAATAACTGGGATTTGTGGAGGTAGATGGTTGGTTGTTTATTAAGTTGCTTCTTTTAGAGACCAACAGATAGATGTCAATAAATAATCCTGGCAAAAAAATGTTGCAGTAGTCGGTAAAGTAAAATATTTAGTGTAATCTTACATTGAATATTATATTTTTTCATTAACGTTCCCAGCTTAATTTTTTATAGGTCTGAGCAATTTTCATTCATAGTAAAGATTTAGTGTTACGCTGTCAACGGCATTGTCTAGTTGAAAATTGTCGTTCACTATTTTGTGTAGTGGTTCCTAGTCAGATTCTTTGCAAAATTGATTGTTTTGTTGTCTTCTATTTTCCAAAGTGTTGACTTACTCTTTTTTTTTCCTTCTCTTTACCTTCAGATCCTTTTTTGCATTCATGACCTTATTCTTTTGCATTCCATAACTCTATGTACTCTTTTTAGTTCAGAAATTGCTAGTGAAATTATTCAGAAGTGACAGTAGGGTGATAATTATTTAATTTCATGGTGACAGCATCACTTAAATAGTTTGTACAGTAAATGTGTTGGATTCAGAAAATATACATTCTGAGAAAATGATTTGTGGGGTTATCCTAAGTTAGTGTTTTGGACTTCTATGTGAGGCTTCCTGAAAATATGTACCTTTTCTCTGCAGGAGGAGACAATAATGTTGGGACCTGGGGAGCAGTGTATGATAGTTCAAAGTCTTTGTTTTTTGTGGCAACTCAACCCTTCCCATAAACATGAATGCACATTCCCTTCTGTCATCAGCAAATGTCAAAAAATAGAGGGTTTTCAGCTCTGTGGAGACAACAGAAAACAGAGTAACTGAGGTAGTTCAGTTGGGAAGAATGGAATATATTATGTAGCTGGTCTGCCATTTTTGCTGTATGTGATGCTTTTCAGAATGTGTTAAGAAACTGCAGTCAGTGGTCTTTAAATCTTTGGGAATTTTTAGAATTTGGACCTTCTTTTTAATCTTATGTGTTTCAGATAATCCAATTTTTTGTTCTAGATGGTTTCTCTAAATTTCATATACTGAGATTGTGGTTTTATAGCTCGTTCAAGCAAGTTATTGTAATGAACGTACTTTCTGTATTGAAGTTGTACAAATTCTCAATTATGCTAGAATTCTGTGTAACAAAAGCAGTTTTCTTTGATTCATTAATAAATTGACATTATGATGCTCATCTGTAGAACTGCTGAAGGTAATTACTGTTAATAATATGCTATGTACAGCTACAAAAGAAAATGGATTTTCACAAATATAATAATATCTGAACGTTGTAATTATACTTCTGTCAGTTGATAACCCTAAAATTCCAGTTAGGGATGAAGTGATTTGCTTTTTAGGTATGCTGTGTACTGTTCAATACGCTACTTGCCTTCTTGGTGCTCTGCTTGCTAATAAGTTGTCATATATGTAAACGTGAGACAGCTTGTGACTAAAGTGATGGGTCAAAGCAGTATGCCTAAGCAAAAACATTCTAATATCATAGTTTCAATACTGCAGCAGAAGTTTTAGAGGACAGTGCTTGTTTGTGGTGTTTCTTCCTATTGATTGTTTCCACACTGTTACATCTAGCGTATTGGTAGATTAGATCATATTTTTGAAGAACCAAAACTGTGTTATAGCGGGACCGTGTTTGTTAGTGAGTAATATCACATTTAGCTTGTTTGTTTATATGACTCCAATAAACACAATGTTAATTATAGTTTCCTTTCTGTCTTCATTTACTTCAGATAAATGCTGTGTCATTATTTCTCCTCTATTTGGTTGAGATGATCTCTTCGGGGCTGCAGATTATCTACAACACAGATGAGGTACAAATTGATTTCTGATGTTAAAACACATGCTTTATTAAGTTATTTCGTTGGGTTTTTTTCTTGGTTTTATTTAAATACCAACTGTAAAATAATTGTTCTGGAAATACATTACAGATTTTTTCCACTTTTAATGGAAGTCAGAAAAGATAAATGGAATGAATGGATAGTGAAATAAATTAATAGCTAATAAAGTGTTAGATATGCAAAGAGTGAATGTAACATGATATTGAAAACTTGCATAGTTTCCTGCTATTTCTGAAAGGTACAAAGTCAAGAATTAAAAGGTCTATTAGGACAGTTACCTTCTAGTTATGTTGTTCTCACTTTTCACCTTATTTCAAACTGTCATTCAGTGCGTTCTGTCCAGTGGAATTTCAATATCATAAATAACAGGGTTAATTTTCTGGAAAGCTGAAGGACGTTCTTCAAATACTTATGAACCTATGGGTGTTAAGAAGTTTTGCTGTATCTTTAACTGAAAATAAACCAATTTTATATCAATGGTAAGAGATGTTTGTAAGATTGTCAGCTGTTCTGTAAATAAAATAATAATAGCCACCATGGCCTTGACTTGAGGACAAGTCATGTCAGGACAATCTGCTGTCCTGCTCTAAAATGAGGTTATGTTTTGAGACAGGACTGGAAAGCATAGATTTTTTTATTTCCCTGGGGGGGCGCCCCCCC
>JAVJGG010000088.1:28518139-28539234 GCA_035590195.1 Aviceda cuculoides | reverse complement strand
CCCGCCCCCCCCCCCCCCCCCCCCTTTTTCTTAATTTGGGTTTGTTTGAATTTACTATGGTCTGTTTAATAGTCGCTGGTGTATGGCCTTAAAAAGCTTAAATGCACTTATAGTACTACCATTTTAAAAAAAAATGAGATTTTTCCAGTAATAGTAATTTGCATTATATTTCTAGAACATACATCTTCATTAAAGTTTTTTCTTTAGATAATGAGAAAGCTAAGTGATTCAACGTGTCTTCTTTCTTGCTTGGTTAGATCGTATGATAGGTCTATATTATTTTGTCTGAATTGCCTTTATGTCTGTGAGGAGGCAAATGTATATAATTATGTATTTATTTAGGTTGAAGTATAATTTATATTATCCTCCAGATGTTTGCATTTAATTATAGAATCTGCAGAAAAAATGCATGTGTATAGACTCTCCAGTCAGTGGATTTTCTCCACTTCAATGTCAGCATGTAGTTTTCGTTGCAGCCGTATTCTAGAAATCTGTGGTCTATGGAGATTTATACTACAATTGTTTTACCACAGATCTGTACGTTCTATTAGTCTCTGTATAGCTTCAGCAGTTGCATATATTCTCAGATCTTATTAACGCCACATAATTAAGGTATTTCCAATTTTTCCTGTGTGTCTAGATAATACTCAGCATTGTGGCGTTGGCAGCAGTGTGGATGTGGCAAACTGCTACCCAAACATCGAGTTGGATATTTCTTTCCAATGATATAATTTCATGATGTATTTAGTTTCTTTCCTTTCATAGAGAGAAGGTTTCGAACCAGTGCTAGCACAGTGGAAGGTGCTGGCAGATGGTTGACATTTGGCAAGCTGTCTGCATGAGTATGTTTGTACACAGAACTCTTGGCTTCGGAGGCAATCATTGTATACTAGGCTGTTGATGTCAGGCATGGCAGCTGTCAGTGAGTTACCCTCTAGTTGCATCTGTTTGCAGTTGAAAAATTAATTTAATTGCACCTTTGCATCCATAACAAAAAGAACAGTATATGATTGTGCAAGTGAATGAATTTGAGAGCAGTTATCTACACATAGAACAGAGTAACACTAGTCTTTGCAGTCATCCATGCTGCATGTGTATTCTTTATTACACCTTGCTCTCCACATGCTTGGCTTCTGGATAAAGAAGCTTAACACACACAGTCCATAATTTCTGTAAGTGCTTTAGCATTGACTTGGTTATAGCATTTACATGCCCATGATACGGATGATTGCTCTCTGAAGGTTTTGGGTTGCAACCAGTTATCTGCTACCTTTTTTCTGTAAATCTGCTATTTGGAAACCCTTAGTTAGTCTCATGAAGTATCTGTAATTGACCATTTTTTTCGCATGTTCTGAACATCATGACTGGTAGAAAGTCATCAGTAAGGTTATATATTTCTATGTGGTGGTCTTGGCTTCTTCATTTAGCTGATGCATCTAAATTTCAGTTAATGATAGAGATAGGAGAAGCCACACTCTTAATCTCTGGGTGTTCTAGCTTCATTCAGAGAAAGTTCATTTTAATACAACCAAATGCTAAATTAAAGGGATGAATAATAGTGGCCGTATCTAAAGAGTGGAACAGTCTGTTTCCTTGGAATTATTAGCTATGAAAAGATTTAGCGTACAGATAATTGTATATGAGCATGCCACAGTGAAGTTTTAGCAGAGCCATATAGTGTGTAGAGAGATGAGTGTAGAATTATCTGTATCGCTGGTGGACTGGTATTAGTATAAAGAGTGTATCTGAAATAGTAACTTTTTAAGATGTAAAGAAAAATTGAGACAACAGAGACAAAACAGAGGTATGCAGGTAAATAAAAAGAGAAGCAAATACCTTTCAGTAAAAGATTTACTTTCTTATCTCATAGCTCATTAAAAAAAATAAAATATCACTCGACTGTAGTAAAGTGGATCGTCCTCTGTAGTTCCGCAATATGGTTGTGTTTATAGCTGTTGCAGTATTCTCTTTTCACACAGAATACCCTAGAACAATTTGGATGGGAGGGGATGAAATACCTGCTTTGGTGCATGAACCAGTGTAAATCTTGTGTTTGTGGTTAAATTTCCTGTAAGTTCTAATCTGTGGACTCTTTGAAGTGAGCTGTAAAATTTATCATCAATTTAACTTTTCTACGATTGAGCAACTCCAAATGTCTCTTTCAACAGTATAAATGAGGAAAAAGTATCTGCTTAAATAAGTCCCCAGCTATAGTTTAATACACCTTAAATACCTTGAAATACCCTTAGATACCTTAGTATTCAGTTGCAACATGTTGATCCAAGAGGAGATTTTGATGATAATAAATTCATAAACACAAATAAAACTCTGAATAAAGGAGTGTGTTTGAATCGACATAACTATGTTTTATCTGGAGCTAATATAAATAAAACTTTGGCATATCAGTTCTTTTACAATGAATTAAGAAATAGCACCAAGATTTCCATGTCCTAATCTTGTAGGATTTAATTTCTTTTGCTCTCTGATCTGTTTTTAGGACAAATATTTTAAAAGATCAAAATGCCAGGTTTTGGAGCTCTTCAAATATGTGTCTTGAATATTAAATAATTTTTATCACTGGCTTTTGCATAAATCACATCATTACCTAATTTGGCCAGCTCTTAATATTTTGTGACTAAAAACTGGTTTTAAAGTGAGTATCTGAACTTGGGAACATCATTCTCTGGGGTGGGGGGGGAAAGGATGGAAGGCACAGTTATGATGGCTGAGGAAAAACAACTTTGTCTTTTTGAAAAAATGAACGGAAGAATATATGCTTTCATTTTCCTTCAGTCACTTTTATTTCTTTCCTACAGGTGTCCTTCATTCAAAATCTTGTGTTTTGCGTGGAAAGAGCCTATCGTGTACCAGATTTTGGTGTCTGGGAAAGAGGAAGTAAATACAACAATGGCAGTCCAGAGCTGCATTCAAGGTAGGTGAGCAAATGTAGCTCTTTCAGTCAAAGCAAGTAAATGTGATATGAATAATAAATAAATAAAATAATAAAAATAAAAGAATTCATGGGAAGAGTTAAAAATAATAATGCATTAAAATAATGTTTGAACTAAATTAAGGTTCTCTAAAGACTAAGAGATGTATTTTGGGAAAATGTGAAGCATAATTTCATCATCATATGCATGCTGAAATAACCACATAGATGCTTAGCTATTTGAGTATTCAAATTCCAATAATGATGTGCAGCTGCATGCATATAATTCTGAAAATTGTGTTCAGAACAGTTCAGGCTCTTGAGGCATGTGCAGTAGATGGGATCCACAAAAATGTTTAGGAAAATCCTGATTTAAGAAAGTGTTGAATCATGCGTCTAGATTTTCTCTTCTCCACCATGCTGGGAGGAAGATGCTGGACGCTGGAGGGTAGCCTAGTGCACAAGTTCTTTTCCAGGTTCTTCAGATGCTACAAGTAAGTGGGCATTCTGACCACTGTCCTGTGAGACAGTTAGGACTGTTCTTAACATTTTAATATTAGAGTGGTCCAGTTCACTTCAGTGGAATTGCTCACATGCTGTTTATCTTGAAGGATCAAATCTGTAATCTGACAACTTGCTTTTTCTCGTGTTACTACTGTTTTCTTCACTTTCTGAATTCTGAGGTTTTAGGAATCATAAAAATGGCTATAGCTTGGATATCTTAGGATTTTTAAAGTATCATTGATCATCGTAGATATCATGGGCTTGCAAATAATACATGTGTTTCTTCCAGTCTTTAATGTTGCCAAATGAATCTGTGTTCTCATTTCAGAATGAAATAATTTTTCTTAACTCACATACAGGCACGTATTTTAACCTGTAGGTATAATTACAAATCATTGCAGCAAAACACTTAATTTAGGTATGTTTTTTCAGGGCTTTTGTAGAGTTTTGGTAGCAGTATGAGAACTGAAAACTCCCAAGTTGTTATATAATCTGCTTTATTAGTTGTTTGGGGTTTTTTCTTCCTCCTGTGTCTGTCAAATTGTCAAATGCCAAATTACATGAGTGTTCACTTAAAGAATCGTATACTTCCTTCCACATCTCACCTTGTGCAAAAGGAACACTGAAACTCCTGTGTCTCCTCTTGTTTGCAGCATTGTGGTTATTCAGTATGTGAATTTCCTCCAAGGAAAACTGATCATCTTTTAATAAGATGGAAATGGGCATGTTGCCTTGTCTTCATCTAGACTGACATTTATAGGTTGGTTTTTCTAAGGGTGAAGTTTTATGAGATGGACTGAGCCAATCTAACAGATCATTGAGCTGGCACAAAAGGGAGTACAGAGCTTGGTCCTAACTTAAGAAGTAGACTTTGGTCATCAGAAACAGGTATTGCCCCTATTTATCTTTCCTTGTGTGCCTGTTGATACTCTGCTTCACTGTAGGAAACCAGTAGACAATTTCCCTTGTTCTCATTAATCAGAAAAAATGGAAGAGGAACACGCATCAAAAGATGTATTCAGATATTATTGAGGAAAGCCCTGGGTACACTAAAATACTCTCTATACTTTTTTATGGTCGTATTGTAGTGTATGTACCTAGGACAGCTCTAAAAAAAAAATTTTAAAAATTCAAGAAGTGATTATAACTAATCAGGGCTAGTCATGAATGGTGTATGTATGTCTTCAGTGATTATAGACTCCAGACCAGTCACTTCAGTTTCAGTATTAAGTATGCTGTACTCCTGGCCCTGAAAACTCACACTGTAAGTCTACATACTGTGTGTGTTTGCTTTCAGAATTAGAAGTTAATTCTTGTCTTTTATTGAAAGAGGCTTTCTTTTTAAAGAGGATGTTGTATAATATGAAGTCCGTGAATAATAACTGCAAATTATGCCCTGTGTTAGAAGATGCAGATATTTTAAGTCTTTATGTAGTCTTGGTATTCTCTGTTAGAACAGTTCAAAACACTTCTAATAAATGATAAATAGCAAAACACTCTGTGGACCAGGTCTTCACTGATGTATGAAAATTCACGTCTTTTACTGGTTCAAAGGCAAGATTTGTAACAGCTTTTATTACAGTGTGATCCCATTCCCATATGGCTGAACTTCTGAAAAATTAATTTGTCCTGTAACCATTTGATCAAGCTGTTCTCCAGGCATCTGCTGAGTACCTCTGCAAAAAATGTCTTTGACATCTCCCATATGTACTGTGAGAATAATGAAGTTGCCAAAGTGCAGTATCTTCATATTCCAAATCTAAGACCGTAGAGCCTCGATCTCGCTCTTCTGTGTAGTGGAGGTACACTGCTACAGTGTTGTCATTCCTTGATCTATTTTGTCTAATTGCGAAATTATTATTATTGTTGTGGGTTTGGTTTTTGTTTTGTTGTTTGGGGGTTTTTTTAAGATCCTTTGTGGTGTTCCATGTTCCAGTTGAACTGCACAGTTCTTGGATGGAGGCAAGAAACTGTGAATGGGAGGAAGATTAAGGATGTATATGCTTTAAGGTGTGTTTTGATTAGCAGTTGCTAAGAATATGCAAATTTTAGTGTTTGCCCTCAGGTATTCTACTGAGAGGGTAAATCTAACAATTAAAAGTTACTGGGAATTATGAATGATGTTTAAGTGAATTTACTAATGCTTTTTTAGCAAGCTGGAAGTATAATTTCTCTAGGTTACTGTCAGCTTCCCCTGCCCCAAATCTGTATCAAGGTCAAATGTTACCCGTAGTATTACAATTGCAAGACTTCTCTTAATCTGTGACAAATCACAGTAATTGGCAGCTATAGTAAGGTCTACAGGTTGCACCTGGGGAGGTTCAGTATAGACATTGAGAAGAAACCTATTCACTTGAAGTGCAGTGAAGCACTGGAACAGGGTACTCAAAAGAAGTTATGGAGTCTCCATCCCTGGAGGTTTTTGAGACTTGTCTAGACGAGGCTATGTTTACTTGAATTGGTCTTGGTTATTATATCTGGCTTCGAGTGAGATTTCATGTTGGACTAGATGAGTTCCATATGTCCCTCCCAACCAATGACTTCGTGATCCTGTGAAATTTTCAGAGGAATATTTAAAGAGAGTTTGGGTTAGGCTTTGTTTTGGGGCCATCTCCAAGTAAGCATCTTTTTCTCTGGGAATACAGTCCAGCAGGTTAACACAGCATGTTCATAGTGGATTGCTGAGTGGAGGAAGGAACATATTTATTAAAATACGTTTTGTCTTTAATTCATACTGTTAAACCAGTCCACTTTTTTCTGTTGCTAAGTTGCAGAGTATGAAGAATGTATTTTCTGTAGAAAGACATGAGCATAGTGTTTATTATAAAACCTATTTTCTAATTTGCCCAACAGGAAGGCATTAATCAGTAGGAATGAAACAAGTGTCTGAAGTGTGATCATGGTTCTGAAGTGTGCAGTGTTTTGTGCTTGTTCGGTCTTTTGAAGACGTACTTGATATTACAGCTGTTCTCAGTCTTTTTTTGTTTTAAAATAACTTCCTGCTGTCAGTTACCCATGAAACATGTAGTAATCTAAGATGTGTATGGTGAAGGGAATGCTTGATATACCATTGTAATGTGAAGAAATATTACATGATGGGGGAAAGAAAGCAGTATTTTAATGTTGAGTCATTTATATTTTCATTTGCAAGTAATATTTGTGAGCGTACTGAAGTCTCCAGGGGCTTTGAATAACTAGAGGTAGAAAAATACTGATCAATTACAGTAAGTATTATTCTTATTGTAGAATAATGACCAAGTATGTAAACCAGAAATTATCTCAAGGAAAGAATCCATATTCGTATTCAATTTTTTTCAAGCAGTATCATCCTATTTTTACATAGAGTGAGTAGTTTTACATTATCTGAATACCAGTCATTGTCGCTGTTGAACAGCTATTACTTCTCTACTTTTTGTCAGTAACGTTTTTCCTGCTCTGAAAATATCTGACTGTTGGTATTAGAAGTGTTATTTGGAAGGGAAAAGAAGAGTATGAGATTTTAACACGAGATAGAGATTTCAGTGTGCAGGATTTCTCTGATTTTCATTTTCTATGTACGCAGTTTGATAATAATACTTAACTCCTATGAAAAGTTCTGTTCTGAGTCATCAAGCTAATTTGTTTGATCAATTGCTAGGTTATAATTAAAATAGGGCAATTGTTAGAACAATTGTATTTTTCTTTAAGTATTTGAAACAAAGCCAGAAAAATAATTACATTCACAACACTTCTGAGCTCAGTTTATTCCTTCATCACATTCTCCAGTACCAAAAGCTTTCATCAGCAGAAGGTACCAAACTGAGGGATTTTACCACTGTTTGATGGCAGCTGCTCAGAGCAGAACTTAGTTAACCTAATCAGCTTTCTCTTGTTGAACCAATTAGAATTAAATCCTATGAGTACTGTTTCTGGCAGTGTTTCAGAAAGGAAGATGGAGGTTTATAAACCTGTTGGTAATAGTTAAAAAGAATGATAGAATCTGAGATCAGTGTCTAAAGTACTCCTAATATTAACAGCAACCCAGGTAAAACAGTACTTAAAGTAAACAAATTCTGTAACTCTGCACTGAATTTTTTTCATTATTTTCAATATTTTGTGTGTAATCATAATTGGATCCCATTGTTAAAATATGGATTAGTTAGTAAACATTTGAAATTTGGTATTTTACATTAATAACTAGTACAAATCGATTTATTTACAGTAAGGTAAAAAGTTTTCTCTGATCTCAAAATGACACATCGAGTATAGAAGAATAAAGGTTAAAGCACATGTCCCTGCTTGCAGTTTTCTGACAATTTGGTTGCTACTAGTTTTTTCAGCTGGATAGGGCAGTTGTTTGTCAGTACTATCACAACTCCTCTTACACAGAAGTTCAGGATTATTAATTATTATTTTCTGAATATTTTTTCTAACTCAATGTTGCTTCATTAATTATTTTTATAAGCAGAGTATCTAGGGCTGTCTTGTTCACAAAGTACATATTCCTAATTGTTGTTAATTTTACTGTTTCCCTGCAAGTGGAGTGTGGCCCTCAGACCCTTAAGGATGCTTTAATTTTTTACAATCACAACTATCTCTGTGCCAACGTTGTTCTCATGTTATCTAGGCACATGGATCCTCTGACAAACTATTTTCTTTTTGTTCCTTGTTTGGCAGTACTGCATAGTTTTTATCCCAAACAAAAGATGGCAAGAAAATCGAAAGTGTGGTTTGCTGAGCGGATAATCAGTAGTAGAAAAAAGGATATAAAATTTTAACACTCTTTCTGTTGCTTTTTGTTTGTTGTTTTTTTTTTAAACCAGAGTATTTGAAGGAATTACTGTGCTAATAAGTAAACTGTTAAATTAACTGGTATATTCTGTTCTTCCCAGACTTTCCATAGCTCTTAAAACTTCAGACTTTTCTAGAATATATATAGAGTAGTGTAGATGTTTGAGAGTTCTTTTTTTGTTTTGTTTGTTTGTTTTGTGTCTGTGTTTGGTTTGGTTTGGTTTTTCTCCACATTTATATATTGTGCCCAGTTGGAAAAACCACGGTAGCTGTATCTAAATCGTTGTTAGCTGGGGACAGTGTCAACACCTTCTCCCTTATAGGGAAAGGCTTTATGGAAAGATGAACCTTTCAGTTCTTTTTTCCATTGATTTTTACCTTGCTGAGGTTGGAGGCTTTCTTCCTGCAGTGTTGATCTATGTCCTTGTACTATGTTCTGTCACTTTTGTTTACCCTCATGGTCTTTTTTTAACTCTGAATCTTTTGTCGTGTCAGCCTGATTCATTCTGCTTTTTCCTTTTTCAAACTTTTGCTATATGTCTTCAGATTTGTTAACTTCTAAAGATAACAAGGTAGACATCTATACTTTCCTGTTATTCTGCTGTCTTCCTTTTCTATTGTCTCATTCATTGTCATTTTTTGACTAAAAATATTTCAAATTAATTGTAAGCTACTTGGAAAGCAGAGCTCCTATCTAAAGGAATGGGCAGTTAGGGAGAAGGATGAAACTTGATTCTGAAGGAGGAGCTTCAAAACTGGGACAGATGTTTAGGGATAGCACATGGGGTGTCAATGAAGTCAGTAAATCACTGTTGTGGTTTATACAGAAATGAAGCAGAGACAGATAAAGGCACGTTGGTCAGAGGCACTGTAGCTAAGTGGAGACAAAGGCATAATTTAAAGTTTTAGTTTTATGAATAAAGTTGGGAGAATTACACTAGGCTTTATTTTACTGCGTGCTCTGAATCTGTTTAACCAGATAGCTTAAGAGAATGTAAAAGGTGGTTTTTTATTAGCTAGACTTCTGTAGTATTTCTAGTTCCTATACTTTTATGTTACCACTTAGAAAGCAGTGCAAAGTCCTTTCCCTACTTCGAGTGCTTGTATTCAATAGTGGAACTGTTGGAAATCCAGTAGCATTACATATTAAGTTTTTAAACTGTAGCACTGTCGGGAACTAGGTCATTTAATATTTTACTTTTTGATGCCCCGTGACTTTAACATCTAGAATTTTGGAATCAATGTGCAAAAACGTAGTGGTTTATGTGTATGTTAATGCTTTAGGTTCCTTACTGCAGCTGAATGGACATATGTGACGTTGGCCTATCTATAGTTATATGTTCTTTAAAACAATATTACAAAATTCTGCTCTCTGTCATACTTGTATGTAGATTTCTATTAGCTTATCTTGAGCTTTTCTTTAAAATTAAAAAAAATAATTGTCAAAAGTGTGCGTGCATTGAGATGGAATGCTTTTTTTTAATACTCACAAGGAACGTATAAGACTATGTTTTTATAATGAAAAGGCCTTTTAAAAGCCGTCTTGTGTATACTTTTATATGTACTGTATGATTTTCATTATCAGTAATACATTTTAGTATATCATTTGATTAAAATTATATAATGATTAATGATTTTAGTGCTTAATGTCTTTAAACATGAACCTGCTAACTTGAAAGCTTGTTGGTAGTATTTCTGGGTCTTGTTTTCTTCGTGATGGATACTGGTCATGGAGTAGGTGAAATAAAAGACCTTTCACTGTGCAGTTGATATCAGAAAATCCTCCTTTTCTGAATCCAGATTGATGAGTTCTTTTATTATATCGAAAGCTAGTTAGAACTCAGTCCTCTAAAGTTTGGTGCTTGAGAGCTGGACTGAAAAATTGTGTTGAAGTAAATCTTCTGTTAATACACTATTAGCAAGACCTTGAAATACATAATGCCAGATGTCTAGTAGCAAGGTGAGAGCAGAAGTACATTTTCCAGATGGTCTCTGACATTTGAAGAGAAAAAAAAGTGCTGAAATGTGTTTTTTAAAAAAAAAACCAAAACCAAACCCCAAAACAACTCACCGCCAAACAACACCAAATTTGCTGCATCATCATTTTATTAACATAAAGGTTAAGGGCAAAATTCAAATCAAGAAAAGATCATAGCTCTGAAAGCTGTCAAATGTGTTAAATTTCAGCCTGGACTTGAATTACGATACCTCTGCTTTTTTGTTGTTGTTTTGTTTTCTCCTCAGCTCCGTGGGGGTGGCGAAAGCAGCTTTAGAAGCAATTAATGGTTTCAATCTCTTTGGAAATCAGGTAATAAAAAAGTTTGGTTTCTTTCCTTTTTTTTAGCAGTGATGATTTACACTGTGGATCAGAGGATATTTAGAAATGTCTAGCAGAGTTTGTTAGATTCCAGCTTTAAAGAAAGTTAGTTTGCAAACGCATTGCTCCTGTTTCAGGTACAGAATTTGTCTGATAAAATCATTAGTGCCCTTGCTATCAAGACATACTTTTTTTGTCTTAAAAAAACCAAACCCAAAACTAAAATGATTGCAGCTTACTCTGAAAAGGGAATTGGTTGCCAAAAAGGTGGGGTTTTTTTGGAATTGTATCTGTTTATCATAATACAGTATGTCTCTACCTACAAGCATTACCTTACTTCTGTCTTCTTCCTTCATGTGGCTTTTGATCAAAACTTTAAACAAGCTACTTGTACATAATCCCACTGTTTTACTGCGTTTTAATTTCAATATGTTGCACAGAGGTAAAAATCTTTTCCCATCCTTTCATGTGGCTTGGATCAGTTGAGAAAGCAAGCCTTTTCTTAGATTTTTATCTCTGACTTGTATTCCCCTTCTATGTGCATTTTTTTTAGATGTTCTACCTACAGTAGTTTATAGCTAAAATAAAAGAGTACTTTCAAATTAATGGTCTAGAAAATGTACAAATGGAAGAGATATGTTATTGTCAAGCTATTGGTGTTATTAGTGAATGGAAACAAAGGATAGGAGTGCAGCTGAAGAGGAAGTTGGATAGCATCAGATGTGTGTAGAACTAGTTATAAAACTTGCTGGTGAGTTTTGCCTGTAAATTGTGTGGAAGGGAGGATAACTTGGTCACAAAGTGGTGAGCTCGGTACACTAAGTAAAGCTTTCCATATTGCACTGTTTTCTCAAAATCTTTCATCCCTTTTGACTTCTGACTGATGCACCTCGCTCACATGGCCAAATGTCTGTATTTCATACAAAGTAAACATTAATTGATGAGACATGCTTTATCTCTTCTTAGGGTTGAGTAACATTCGAAACTTAGTTTAAAAAAATAACGTGTGCTTACATGAGTAGCATGTTTTTATACTTACATATTTTTTTTCTGAAGTTAGGCAGTATATGATCCTTTTGAGTTTTGATAATTTTATATTGTGAACTTGACTTGAAGTACTATTTGTATATTTTTTGAGTATAGTTTCTGTATGTTCTTGCTGGCTTTCAGGTAGGATTTTTATTTTTATTTTTTTCTTTTTCTGTAATATCTGTGCTTTCCTTTTGTCTCACAAGTCAGAGGGAGCTGACTTCCAGATTGTAGTATTTGTCTGTTTTCAAATATTCAGCTTTAAGAAACTTTGTTAAATTCACTGGTTTGCCATAAAGAAAATAGTACAAAGGAGAGAAGTTATAAATGGTAAAATAGTAAATGGTGAATAAGGGGAATGCTCTTTGCGTGAGCTAATGAGTATAAACTAGGTCAACTGTAAAACCGTGAATGGGAGACAGCCCAAATTACGTTCCAAGTTCTTTTCAGTACTCCTTGATTTATTAAAGCATTTTTTGTTATTTGTGTCTCTATTTTTCTATTGGTAAAATGGAAGGTATGGATGAAAACAGTCATATGAAATAATTGTTAGCACTGTTGGACAAAAAGTTCTTCCTTATAGTTTATTCACATAAAAACAACTGTTAAACTAAAACTTTTTAGAGCTATTCAGATGCCTGGAATGAAAAGTATAAGTGACAATTTGTTTTAAATAGTAAGCAACTGACATAGAAGTACAATCTATTAAACAATCTTATCTATTGATGAAAAACTATGCCACTTACTCTTATTAGACCCTTTGTCTTACAGCATAAAACAGGAGATCCTCCTAAACAAGGATTTCTGACTCTGTAGACTTAGGCATCCATTACAACTTTTGTGGACGTCTATTTGTGGTAGCGTGGGGTTTGGGGGGGTGGGTGGGGTGTGGCTCAAGTTTTTTTTATTTTTGTTTTTTTTCCATCTGTATGTTTGTACTAGTACTGTAGTACAATAGATTTGTTCTGTTTAGAATCCTTGGCTCAGGCAATATTGATGGCCGTTTGCCTACGAGTGAGGAAGTATGAAAGTGCTCTTTATGCATACACAAATGCACTGTTTCAAAAAGACTTAGGCATTTGGTCTAGTTTTGGTTTACTTTATGTACATTTTAAAAGCTGATGTTGTGCATTAAGAACTAGGAGCTAGTAAGGATCTTAAATAATGATCATACATAATACACACACATTGTTAGTATTTCAGAAAAAACATTTCTCTACAATCTTTACCTTCCCAACAGTCTCAAGCACCAGTAACTGCGGCTGCTGGGGTTTTTTTTAAATTATTTTTTACTAAATTCTGAAATGGCTGAATAAATTGCTGAAGCAAAACCAGTTTAAGTGCTTTGAGAGTTTATTTCAAAGATATTTAGCATAAACAGAAACCATTTTGACCTTCAGTCTGTGGCAGAGTTTGCCTTTGTGCTTGGCTCCAGCTGTGTTCCAATAGCTTTGAGAAATCCTGCTGAGCCCCTCAAGAGAAACTTGTTTGCACCTGCAACTACAGTAGTGCAACCTGCATAAATCATGGCTGGGGACAACAGCCTGCTCAGCCTTTCCATGCAGATTTTTCCACTCGCACTGTGGATGCTGGAAGAGACTTAATAAATACAAATAAGTAGTATTGTGGCTGCTGTCACCCATGCGTGTGTGTTATGTATCTTTGACTATATCATGATAGGGCAGAATCCTTGTGCATTTATGGATAAACCCAAAGACAAAATAAAGGTCACTTACTGTTGATATCCACGTAACTGTTCCTTCCCTCCCTCCCTGAATTCTAGAAAACATTAGAAAAGAATATATTTCTGTAAGAAATCATACTACCATTTGTTCTGTAACAAAGCACTACTTAACTGATGTTCAAATATTTTTAATGCGTCCTTTACTATGCTTTCTAGGTGCCAGATTAAAAAAAAATCATTAATTGAAAACTGATTAGCTTTTTGTTTAATCTGAATTTTACATGCTTTAGCGTAAAAAGGAGTTAATTCATGTTTTTAAAATGCTGTTAATTTTCATCTCCGTCATACCAGAAGTATTTCATAAAAAGTGGGAGTTATAAGCATAAAAATACAGTCAAGCTGTAATCCTAACGTTCCCTCAGTGAAAGATTTGTTTACACATTCAAAGAGAATTTTTAATATGAAGTTATTTAGTTTCTCATTATTTTTCTTTATGACCTATGCTAAATTTCTTATATTTATTCCCAATGTATTGTATATCTCTGAAACAATAGGTATAAATCTGTATGGAGTAGTTAATATGTATGACATTGGCATAAGAATTCTGCTATAATCCTTAGCTGTGCATTGATTGTAGTCAGCTCCTGAAATCATTGTAGCGTCCTAAGTTCTGCTGAAGCTTGTATGGAAGAACTATAAAAGTGGGCCTGATTCCCCCCCCCATTTAAGATGCAGTGTGAACTGGTTGTGCTTCAGTTTGTTTTTACTTAATTGCTTTAGAATCATCACTACTAAAAGTACTGTCACTTATTTTATCTTTTTGTGGGCTTGATATGGTTAACCCAAACCTCTGGTTTCAGAGTATCGCAGAGTATAAATAGCTTGACATTTGTTATCATTAATGTAAGAATTCCAGTTTAGTTACAATACCTACAATATTTTTTTTAGAAAAAATTACATATTAGCAAAAACACTACATAAGGGGACGTGTGTTTACTGGCAATGTGAGTTAATGAACTAATGAATTAAGTGCATGGTGCATGCATGTATGCACTAAAATGGGACTGCAAGTGACAAGATGAACACCATTTCAAGTTTGACCTAGTCACAGTATAATCAGTTGTTAGTATATGAGCTACATATCCTGTATTAATCTGTGAAAAAAATTATATGTTAAAAAAAATCAAGCCTTTGTAAGGTGTCCTTACTACAGAACTTTACAATCTTTAGAGAAGTGAGAAATAGTTCATTTGTAAAACAAGATGCTTGGGGTTTTATGAAATGCAAATTAGTCTGATATTGAATCCCCAAAGAATCCTTTAGTGAAGCAAAGATTTTGAAACTGCATTTTCACACATGTAGACAGATTGTTCAGAGTTTGTAGATGAATTTAGAGATTTGTGAGTAATCAGAATTGGGATTAAGAAGAAAGAAGAATAACAAATCATTAAAGCAAATGTGATTGTGTACTTTCTTATCTCAGCACTATTCAGTATGTCTTGCTAGAATGATTAAGAGAACAGAGAGATTATTTTCAATGAAGGCAGTGGAAAAACATGTTTTGTTTAGCCTAGCAAAGCAAAAGCTGAGTATTTGTATGATAGCTATGTATAATTAGAGTGCAGCTAAAGACTAAGTAAGAAAAAACCTCTGTTGTTTGGAAAGCCAAATGAATGGATGCCAGTACTGACACAAAAAGAAGGGTTGTTAGCTAGTTATGTAGAAACTTAGCTGGAAATTAAAGTTTTTAATAATTAGAGAGGGCGGGTTCTGGAACAGTCTTCCTAAGAGAATAGTATACCAAAGAAACTGACTGCTTTTTAGGAGAAATTTAGTGAATTTATGAAAATTTATGGCATGGTATTTATGGCAGTAACAGAATAAGTTCAGTGTTGAATGTGTCTTCCAATGGGATAGTGATACTGAGACTCATTGTTAATTACAACATATGTGAAGTTATCTCTTCATTAACAAATTGCATTGAGTTTCCAAGAAATTGCCTTCTGATAATACTTTTAAATGCTGCTGATTCTGCTTAAACAGTATTTCAGCTAGGGGAATTTTTCCAAATGTTCAGGAAGTATCAAAAAGCTGTCGGAGAGATACAGTGTAAAATTACAGAATTTTACTAAGAAATGGGTTTTGCTGAGGAATAGATGTTGGTAACGTAGACCTTGAAATAGCTGAAAAGCAGGTCATTTTTATTTGCTATGGAAGTCCTTTTCCAAAGCAGTACCTCAGGTGAATATCCAATTATTTGTGTTCTAACAGACTTGGAAAGAAATATTCAGCATCACTTTTTGGAACATTTGCTGCAGTCACAGGGAGGGACAACTGCTTTTTTGTTTGTCCTTAATATAGTCATTTTTCAAGAATTGATGGAAGAGTTCATAGCTTGAATGAATCATATAATTCATAATCGGTAGTAGATAAAACCATCTATTTTGGGCTAAACTTAAATAAGTTTGAAAATTGTTTTCAGCTTGATGTTGTTATGTTTTCTGATTAAAATTACCAGCTTCCAGACTATTACAACATAACCAAAACAAAACAAAGAACCGGTTAGTTTCACCAGCATATGCTAACCTTTCTTCTTTTCCTCTTAAATAAATTTGATGTTCTGTTTACAGGGCTGCTCTTGGTCTGTTATATTTGTGGATTTTGATGCCCATAACCGTAACAGACAGACTCTCTGTTCATTGCTACCCCGAGAGTCAAGGTCTCATGTAAGTAATTAAATGAAATTCACCTCAGCAGAGTGTGGAGAAAATAAATGGATGTGAACATAATGGCCATCACAGAACTCAGAATTATGTTCTGCTTAATAAAGATAGGAATTTGCTGGGAAGATGTTAAATTTTTGCTTCTTAAAGCACATCTACGCTGTGATGTAGTTCTTTCTCTGAAGTGGAATTATGATGGCATTCTTTATTTTATGAATATTTAGGTTAAAATGGTAGCCTGTTGGTAGCTTTCTAAACAATTTTAAAACAAAATTTAAAATAATAATGAACTGGAGCAACTTACATAGGGTTTGCAGTCTCAGTGATTGGTTTTTCTGTTGGCCTATTTTCCACTACATACTCAGTGCCTGCATTTTCGAAACACTTTATTTTAGCTTTAATTCATTCTTTCGTCTAGAAAAGAAGCCTTTAAGGTTGGCTTATCATAATTTGCTGAATATGGAGGATTTCTTGTTATTATAAGCTGCTGTTACAAATAAGTATTTCCTCAGCGAGTAAATCTAAGTGACATAAGTATAGATTAATCTTTTTAAAAATCTATTTCAGTACTAGCATCAAAGGTAAATTTGGTTTTTGAAAATCAGTAATTTAAAATGAGTGTTAATAGGGTTCTACTGCTTTTTTTGTTCATTCTGGGGTGTAAGAGCATTTTTGTTCCTGAAACAGACTATTAATCTTCAAAATTAATAGTTTACTCATTGTGTAGAAGAATTATAGCAGTTGTAATACTGGCTAATTAAAATAAAAGGCACTGTCAGCTACTTTTTGTAGTCTAATGGTCTTTTAGAACTGTTTTGCTGTTTTTATTTCCTGGAGACTTGAAATATTCGAACAGAAGCTGTTTCGTAAGTTACTTATGCTAGAGAAGCTGTCTTTGTGTCCTTTTTTTCCCTTTTATGGGTTCACATCAATGATGTAGGCAAAAATATGGTGTTTTAAATGGTTGAATGTCTTAGATATATCAGCAGAACAGAATAACAAAACCGCATGTGACATAAGAGTTAAAACTACTTTTTCGTGTTTCTGTAAGCTTACCTGTAGTGGTGATGCACTAGTTAGTAATTTTTCTTGTGTTTTTAATTCATCATAGTTGCATATGGTTCTTGAGAAATGCTACTCATTTTTTCCTGAAATTATTCCCTCATCACCTTAATTGTAGATCAGATAGGCTTGTTTGTTACAGCACCTGAAGAATATTCCTAAAAAAGCTTTTTAAAAATGATGACTTAATCATAGTTGCTTCTCAGTGTTGCATCTTTGTAAACTGTTTGCAATTCTTTTTGAGCATAGGAAACCCAAAATGGGTTTCCTCCAGGAATAACCTGGGGGATATTTTTTGTTTTTAAAACCACAAAGTTTTAGAGCGTATTCACTTATCCCTGCAGATTATCAACTGCAAAGTAGGTCAGATTCAGAGTCAAATGAGTTCTCTTTTAAATCATATATCTGAATATTGGGTTTGTAGTTCATCTTTACACATCTTTGTGTAGAAGCCTTGTTTTGCACACTAATATATTAGTACTATGATTTTGTTAAAGATAAGATAATGTTCCAAATGTATATTTCACTTAGTAAGTTAAACCGTCTTTCTTTGTGCATCAAATAATTGTCAGAGATCTCATTAAATTTGTAATGTGCTATTTCTCCGTCTCCTTCTACAGAATACTGATGCAGCTCTTTTGCCCTGTCTTAGTTATCCTGCATTTGCTTTGGATGATGAGGTTTTGTTCAGTCAAACACTAGATAAAGTTATTAGAAAATTGAAAGGAAAATATGGGTTTAAAAGATTTCTGAGAGATGGGTACAGAACAGCGCTGGAGGACAAAACACGGCGTTATTATAAACCAGCAGAAATTAAGGTAAAGGAGTACCTGGCCTATGTAAGGACAAATTTTGGTTTTCTAAGATGTTTAGGCAGTACTTAAAAAAAACCCCCAACCCCCAAACAAAATCCCCCACAAAACCAAAAATGCACCACCACCACTCCCCCCAGTATTTGCAATTTGAATTGCACAGTGATTCCAAATTGCTTGAAGTGAAGCAGATGCATTTTTTAATTTGGCATGTGCAGTTTTGAGAGGTTGCTAAGTCAGCAAGTTAGTCGCTGATTCGTTTTGTAATGAATGTGCTTCCATTTACATTTAGGGTACAGTTGATTTCACATAACAAATAAGGAAGTTATTTATCATTTTATTTAATTTCACAGCTGACTACCATCTGAGTGTATAGAAAACAATTTTGCTTTTGACCATAGTATTTATCAGTAAAGGCATCTAAATGAAAATTTACTTTTTTTTTCCTCCCCAATAGCTTCTCTCTGGAAAATAAAACATCGATTATATAAATATTCCGCTTGAGAATGAGCCATAGCATATGTAAAGACACAGTTAATGTGCCCATAGAATTAAGAAGCTGTAACCTAAACAAAAAGTTGAGGTACTAAGATGTTTTTGAATTCATGTTTGATTTTTGTTGCTTTGAAATTATTCAGTAGGATATTCAAATACCTTTCTTTAAACCAAAGGGATGAAATGTGTGATTAATTTTTCTTCTTTTCAGCTTTTTGATGGAATTGAGTGTGAATTTCCTCTGTTTTTTATTTTCATGATAATTGACGGTAAGTACAGCTTTACATTCCTGTTCTTTAAAGGCATTAGAGAGATGAGCCCATAGAGGAAAGATAAAAAATTATTTTCCTGTCCTGCCAACATAAGCCATAATGCAGTGACACGAAATACCTCATTGAGAGTTCTGCCTCATGGGTTAAAAAACCCCAAGCACCCAACCCCTTATAATTCAGCACTTCTAATGTGAGCTCTTTTTAGAATATAACTCAATCAGGGTTTTTAAAAAGCTTAAGTCTATGACATTCAGTCCTGCATTGCCTTTTAAGCCTTAAAAACTTGCACAGTGTATCAGAACTTTGCAGCAGCACATGAGAGAAAAGGAAGTGGAAGAGAGAACACATGGACAAACTGAATGTTGCGGCAGGTCTTTTCAAGTTGGATATTCTGTGGTAATTGAAACAGTTCAGAAGAGAAAAAAGCGAACCAGAAAAGGTCTAGTTTCTCTTTGAAATGCCTGTGCTTCCTGGCCAGGCTTTTTCACGTAGCCATTTACTCCGATGTAAAAAAAAAAACCACCGCCAACAACAAAAATACCACTACCTAGACCTTGTCTTGAGGATAGGAGACATACCAAAAAAGTTCATGGGATGATTCAGGATGGAAGCTACAAGTCACATAAAACAAAAGTCTGAATAAAAAAATGAGTAAGTGTTACAGCCATCAAAAAGATAGATGAAAATCTTGCCATCTGGGTTTTTTCTCTTTAGTGTGTGAAATAATTTTCAAATAAAGATGGTGAGGGGCATAGAAGTCTGCTGTCTGCCTAGACTACTCTGTGGCCACCCACAGATTAAAATACTTTGTTTGAAGATGTAATAAAGTTTCACAATTGATTTTTTCTGAAGGAATGCTTGACATTTTTCAAAGAGTGATGCCCAAAACTGAGGAGAAAGGCACTGACATTTAATGCTGCCCACTTGCAGTTCGGGGAAGAACAAGAAAGATAATAATTTTTAATTGAAGTTAGCAGAAGAAAAAAGAAAGCATTTTACTCTTCTTGTATTACAAAGAAAAAGTAAAAAATACACATTTTGCACATACTGTCCTTGTCTTTTTTCCTGTACCACAATTTCATCAAATAGAACAATTCTATTAGTAGATTTTGTGCACGTATCTCCAAATCCACAAGCTTCCTTAATGCAAAATTTGAAGCATATACAGAGCGACTTAAACTGCAAAAAGACAATGAAATAGGAGGAGAAGATTACAGCTGAATGTCTACAATGGACACATTGAAAAAACCTCAAGCTGCTACATTGTGAATACTGGTTCAGCTGAAAGTCTATTTGCCCATCCAACACACTTGCAGAGCACAAAGGAAAACCTTTTCAGCAAAGTGTATTAAGCTACCGAATATCTAGGTAACTCCTGATAGCTGGATTTCGTTACCTATATAACAGTAGGACGGTGCTCTATTAAACAGGGGAGGAGAGAGTCCTGTAAATCATAGTCCATAATCCACCAATTTTGTTCACATCAGCAAAATTTCTTTCATAATCTTGTTTTTGAAAGATTAGCAGAACATATTCAAGTAACTATATATTTACTTATATTTTCTTCTATAAGACAAACTAATTAGCTCATCAACTTTTCCGTTTTGTCAATGATAGCTTTTTAGGATTTTTAAGGTATGGAGAGATAGAACAGTTCTGGCAAGTAGATACTACTGAATTAGTTATGCACTTACTAGTAGTATTAACACTTTTATTCATCTTGGATGATCATCATTATTACCCAGCTGTTACCTTCACTAGATGATTCTTAATATAAAAGCAATTGTATATCACATAAATGCATCTTTTTTTCCTCTACAGCATCTGCCAATAAGACTAAATTACAAATAGTCAGAATATCCTATTGCTCCTAGGTCAGGACTGTGCTCAAGTGTTTTGAAATAGTTCAGTGGGTCACTTAAACACACCCTTTTTTGTATGCAAACTTTCATTGCATTTGTTTCTCTTGGCAAGTGATTTAATTTCCTGTATGTATACTTGGGAATATTTGAAAATGTAATGAGCAACACTTGTCAAGCTTTGTTTTTTTGCATAGAACATTCAAGAACCATGGAAAGCAAGAAATTCCTATACAGTAGTCAAACTCCAGCTTTCTACTGCACTCTGGATTTTCAGCAGAATAATTTTTTGGATATTCTTAAAATAACATGAAAGATAAGATTTTTTTAATATATGTATATTAAAACAAAAAAACATACCTAAACTTAAAGACCACCAACAACTTCTGTCGGGTGGCTGGAGATAGGACGAGAGGAAATGCCTCAATTTGTGGTAGGGGAGGTTTAGATCGGGTATTAGGAAAAAATTCATTACTGAAAGGGTTGTCAGGCATTGGAACAGGCTGCCCAGGGAAGTGGTTGAGTCGCCATCCCTGGAGGTGTTCAAAAAGCGCGTAGACGGGGTACTCTGTAACATGGTCTAGTGGGCAGGGATGACGGTTGGACTCGATGATCTTGTAGGTCCTTTCCAACCTAAAT
>JAVJGG010000088.1:28491283-28507942 GCA_035590195.1 Aviceda cuculoides | reverse complement strand
TCTGTTCTATTAAACCGTTCTTATCTCAACCCACGAGTTTTACTTCTTTTCCCGATTTTCTCCCCCATCCCACTGGGTGGAGGGGGAGTGAGTGAGCGGCTGCGTGGTGCTTAGGTTGCTGGCTGGGGTTAAACCACGACAGTAGTTAAAGCTCTAGAATAGTTCCCTGGTTGTGGACTGAGGGCTTTTTATGTGACTTGTGGAATCTATTGTCTGCATATATTCTTTTAACACATCTCTGTGAAAAAATAAAGGATTGTTTTTATATACTACAGTATTATAATTAGCTGTAGCAAGACTGATGCTTGAGTCGTTAGTTTTAAATTTAATACAACTTTGCAGAATGTATTTTTGATCTGTAAAACACTGATCTAAAGCAAAGATTACAGCAGCAGAACTGCTAATACGTTAATAACTGCTAATACAAAAATGTGTTTGCATGCCGCCTCCATAAAAGCTGCAGAAAGTACTCAAGTCATTCTGTATTTTTATTATTTACTTTCAGCTGACAAATTAGTAAGTCCTAAAGATATTGACCCTATTGGACGTTATGTACCTCCAGAAGATCAGCGGAATGTTAGTATGAGATTTTCAAATCAGGTAAGCATATGCTTAGTATTAAAATACTTCTACTGAAAAATTGTCATCTACGTGTTATGTACAGTCTTCTAATATTACAGTTAAAGCGCTAGGAAAATATTAAATGCATGTACATTTTCTTAGTTGATGGAGGATTGCTTTTAAGAGGAAGATTATAACATCTGCAGTTTTGGGGAAGTGGTGCACATTCGCTTTCCAATTAAGTGGTGCAATCGAAATGATAAATAAAATGTTAAGTTTAAATAGGTGCTAATAGATAGGTATGTTTCTTTTGAGTTATAGATATGTCAGGAAGTCAAGAATGAGCCTGCTTTTTTTTTTTATTCTTTCAAATTAATTACCACTCAATGTATTAACATATTTTGTATTTAGAGCTCCTAAGAGCTACAAGGATGAGGTTCTTTTTTGGTGTATATGGTATATACATGCGTTCCTGTATTTGGCTTAAATGCACAGCAGGAACGATGGGGATTCCCCAGGGATGGGGAATACTTGAAACATTGTCATTCAAATCTGCAGTAGACAGGATAACAAGGCAGAAACATGGTCTATATGGAGGGGAGTTCTTCTATTAAAGAGGTAAGAACTGTATGTATGGAAATGTGTAGCCGAGAGATGTTTTTCAGCCTGTTTATTCCTTGGTCTAAGGAATATATATTTGAAAAGTTCCTTGTTCAGCATTGTGAA
Organism: Aviceda cuculoides; assembly: GCA_035590195.1. NCBI lineage: Eukaryota > Metazoa > Chordata > Aves > Accipitriformes > Accipitridae > Aviceda > Aviceda cuculoides. Next base: position 28,506,655 of record JAVJGG010000088.1, on the reverse strand, counting down.
TTTGTTATTGAAGCATAAAATACAAAGCATTTATCTTAAGATTTATTCCAAGATCAGAAGTGAGCAATGTTTTTCTTGTTGTATCCAAATGTTGCCTGAAACCTCTATTTCCTACTGTTTCCTGTTCCTGAGGTAATCCAAGGGCCCGGGTGTTGTCTCATTCATAATGAGACTTCCATTATTCGTGGTACAGCACTTCTGCCATGTTAATATGAGATAATGAAAGCTCAGTGACTTCGTTTGTTCCCAGTTTCTTTCTTTGTGCTTACATCACGGGATTATGAATGCTACAGAAATTGTGAGCTGCCACTGTTACGTGCACTTTCAGGAGTGCCGTTAGAAGCAGCCTATATCAAGTCAGTGTTCCATGCAGCCCATTGAATTTTTTTTTTTTCTTTGATTCTTGAAACCAATAACTTTTAATATGCCACAGATGAACACTTTGAAGAAGATCATGGTTTGTTCTGAAGACTGGGCATGCTTTGCTTTGATCAGTAAAAGATAAGGCTGTCCAAGATACTGCATGTGCTTCTCAACGTGGGCTAGAAAAAAAAGAGGCACTTCTGGATTGGGGGGTTTCTAGACGACTGTCGCATCAGGCCGTGGTCATTGTAGCCTCTGAGCAGCAATGTCGGACCTGTGACCAGAATGGTTAGTGTCCCTGCAGTGCTAACCAGCTGGTTGTGGAATTTCACTGGGACTGCTTGTACTGAAACAGGTGCTGCTGTACTTTGTGTGGTTTTACTGTTAAGTTAGTTTTGGGACAAAATGTTTCTTGATACAGATGTTAGTTCAAATGGGTCAGCATTAAGAGGTTAAAGAATGAAAGGCAGATGCATAGACGTATCAACATGAGTGAGGGATGCTTTATCAGCAAAGGTTACAGTCAGCAAACTTAAGTTCCAGCTGCGAGTCTTGACCTTGAGGTTTTTTTAATCCGCTTTTAAAATTTGCTTAAACACTTTGTTGGAATATTTGATTATGCCATTTTATCTAATTGAGCTAATTTATGCAAAATCACTATTTATCATTTGCCTTAAAGTGCTAGAAAAATGACTAAAAATAAAATGCAAAATGAGAATGCAGTGCATCTTGGTTTTGGAAGGTGATGTACCAGAAAGAAGGCTTTTTAAATTTTTATTTGAAGCCTTGTGCTAAGGAAATATTTCTTAGAGAAATGCATTTTCCACGTAGGCATATTTTCATGTTTTGATTGTATTGACTATAATCTCTATAGACACTGGCTATTGAAAATTGTGATTAATTTAGTTTATTTGTGGCTTTGCTACTACAAAATTAAGTCTGATGTCCGCATAATTGTGTAGATTTAAGCAAGCAATTGAAAATATTTAAAACATTCAAACCTCAGTTTTATACTTCTGAAGCACCAGTGAAGAATATTCTAGAATTAGTTAAAGGTAATAGAGACCTACAAAGGCAAAATTGCTATGGAAACTATATATATAACTCTATATAACTATAATAGCTGTTAATGCATCAGTTGACCTAGAAAATCTGATAAAAGAGGACAAACTCATTTGTTGTAGAAAGCTGCGGAATCAAATGAGCAGTATAGTAAAACTTAATGGCCACTAAAATATTCATTTTGTCTGTTTATAGTTAAAAGGAAGTGTTTTGTCTCCTAATTTAAAGCCCCCCAAACCTTATTTTTCAGGAAGAGGTCTCCATATGTTCCCTCCTGGGGAAATGCCGGTGTGGCGCTGTAGCAGGATTCTCTTTGCTAGTTTTCCTCTAACTGTGGATACTGCGGAAACTTCCAAAACACAGTGAAGTCTAGCAGCAATGGGAGAGGTTCTCCTTTGCACTAATAATTTGCTTTGTAATGCTAAATGGTCAGTAGTGTTTCAGGTTAAATCCCATTCATGAGTTAAAAAGAAAATGAAATCATCACTGCTCCATTCACTTTATTGTAAGAAGCAGGGCATTTTTCAGTGGGGGTAACTCTTTAGAACTGGATTCCTTAGAAGAGCTTATTTTTATTACTCCCTTTTTACTGTCTCCATATCCAGGAGAGATTATATTATAACACAGTTTTGGTTGCTGCATTCTGTTTTGGGAGAATTTAGTGTGTAAGAGGGCCTTGTATAGTAACAATAACATTTGAGAAATGAGATGGGGTGGGGATTTTCTGGTTTTGTTTTGTATTTTACTGGAGCATATGAAAGCTGATTTATTGCTGTCCTATATTTAATTTTGTATTTAACAAAAAATTAATCTTACTAAATTGTTTGAGACTAATTTATCTTCTGGGTTAACTGGAAATATATGTATAGGGTTGCAACTAATTACATTCTCTGGCTGCACGTGATGACTATATTCTTCTAATGTTTTGCTTTGTAGACTTAAGTAATAATTTGTGAGGACTTCATTTAAGTTACTGGAAATTAAGGTTAATGCCCATTGATGATGTCAGGAGAACAGTCAAAGTGATAGACTGCTTATTTTTTATTCTCAGGGAAATAGATAACTTGTAAAGAAGGAACTAAAATTACTAAGTGAGATATATTGAGGTTTTTCAGCTACCTAAATTATGTTTACGATTATAGCATGTCTAATTTTGATGGTTTAGAGAGATGTATCATATTGGATGATTTGTCTTGTGAAGTTAATTGTAAGCATATTCTTGCTTTCGTTTCTCTTAATAAAATTGTCTACCACGGTTAACACAATTCTAAAATGGTAAATTGTTGCTTTAGAACTTAAGGCACAGGTGTGTCCATATTGTATTTAATTTAAAAAGTCTAGTGTGTTAGTAGCATTGACCATAAATTGTTCAGCAGTATTTAGATGCTTCCAGAAGCAGATGTGTTTTGTAACAGTTCAGTTGTATTTTTGTTAGCAGCGAGGTGGATTCTATGGGTTAAGTACAATTTCTTCTGTTGCATGCTATTTCTGTTTTCCTCCTCTTGCTCCATATGATTGGAAAGCCCAGTAGGTACCATTTTAATCTGTGTTCTTGAATATTGTGCCCACTTTCTCACATGTTCAAAACAAATGGATTTTTTTCAGAGTTCTGAGATTTCCTGGGAATGTGTGCAGAAAGGCATGTAGTGATAGCATCTGTCCAGTGAGAGTGCAGCAAAAGACTAATACTGAGCTGCTTTCTCTGCTCATGCCAGGAATGGAGTCAGGGGGTTTTCCCTTTATCCTGCCTTCAATGGTTTATAACCTTGTTAAAAACCATCTTTTTTTTTTTTTTTTTTTTTTTAGGAACAACTAATCTGTCTTTTATCTTGGTCTTCTGAAAAGCTGGGGTATATTTATCATTTGCACAGCATGCAGAATACAGTTGAAACAGATCCTTCTGCCTGCTATCCAATGTGAAAAGGCCAAGCAGAAGGGTGAACCGGGGGGTAGTGTCCGTTGTAGTGTCTTGGGGAGACGATGATTGATGTTGTGTGAACACCACCTTAGCTTGTGTTATTAGACAAATGTGAAATCAAACACAGTGAAATGGAACGTGTGATGACAACAAGATTTATTTAGTGAAATATTTAGGAGCTTAATGCTTTTCCACATTTCTTTTTTTTAAATATATAGTAAATGCTATATATCACTGTCATTACTGAAAAGGGCAACGTACTTTTTAATGAGTATTGTATCTGTTATTTTGATCTGTGTTTCTCCAGACCACTACTTGTGATCCTCCAGGCCTTGACATGTTAAATGATAATGAAAGCAATTTTCTGCTCAAGATTACAACAATCCTGTAGTTGTACAGCCATTATAGTTATATTTATTCACAATACTTTTAAAAGTCTAGCTATTTTTCACACTGGTTTTGTGCCGTGCCAGTTGCGCTGCAGATGCATTTGCTTAGTTACGGCCCACGTTAGAACCACCACTGACGAGCTGCGATAAATAAGTCATGTCGTTGGGTACGTCTGTGTATGAGAGGCGTCAGTACTGGGGTCGGGGAAGGACATACCTCCGCGGAGATGCAGAAATGCAGAATACACAGCTTTATGTACAGCTTACAGTCTGTGCTTACACAGTCCCACTCAGTTCCTCAGCAATGCAGGAATGAAGTTGAGCCTTAACTTGACGACCGCTGCCCAAGTTAGACCACAGGCTCTCTATAAATCAGTACAGTCTTGGAGGAGGCTCTCTTGTTTTCTGGGGGGGGTTTTCTGGCTTTTTGATTTATAAACATAACGCACCGATTATGGTAGAGAATTGGTTTGAGTTTTCTTACTGTTTGTATAAATGCAATTGGTAGCATGATCACCTTCTTCTGAGGAGGAAAATCTTTTATTGTCACTTAAACTTCTGACTTCTTAATCTGGTCTCTTTGTGCATCTACTTTCATCACAAACTCATTTCCTGTGGCAAAAATTCCAGAATTTTTAGTGGAAATGTAATGCTGATAGACTTTGGGGAAAATGTTATCAAGAATTTCTTCTGCAAATCCATAACACCTAACTTGATATGAACGCTCACGGATGCCTGAACAAGCAAGCGTCACTTTAAACTTTTTGTTCTATCTATCTTCACAGAAAATGCTGTATTTTTATATAATCAGTTGGTAGAAGATCTGTTTAACTTTTGTCGTTCATGTTCTGGTAATTTCTAGACAAAAGTAGACAAAAAGCATTTTAGGAATGAAAATGCGTGCTGCTCTTAGTTCTGTTGATTTTACAGTCATTGAATGCTAGAGAAGAGATGAATAAGGAATAATGCAGACATCTCATTTTTTTCACTAGTAATGCATGCTGCCAGTGAAAAGAAAAGTGAATTGCCATTTCAAGACCCAGGGAGTTGAGTCAATGATTTCACTCAGCATGTTGAATTCATTCCTATTTGCATGGTTTCCTGATGTAAAATACTAGTATTTATTTCAAACATGAAGTATCTGTGTTATAAACAATGCAAGGAAATGCTGTTACCTCCTGTAAAATGTAATTTATCTTTCAAATAACTGTAAAGAGTAGTTGTCTGATCAAAACATTTCTGAGTAAAGGGCTGAAATCATCAGTTCATTATTTTGAAGCGAGTATTATCACCGAAATAGCTAGGTTATTTCACTCTTTACAAAAATGTGTATCAAAACATTATGTCATATCAGGCATAAAGGAAATACATTGATTGTATAAATTCTAAATTTTTGTATGAAGCAAAATGTTTCTCCTAGTTGTTTTTTTTTTTTTAATTTAAAAAAAAACCCCGCAAACAAAAAACCAACAAACCAAACCAAACAGTGGAAATTATTACCAGAAACCTATTATTATTAATTCTCCAAAATGCACCTTGCAAACTATTATTGATAGGACAGTCTTCCCATAGTTTTGATTTACAAGTTTTAGTCCTCTGTTGTTCTTTCAATTTGTTCACAGAGTAAGAAAAAGCAATGCAGACAGTGATGTAGGTCATACTTGTGAATTGTTTAAATAGACATTGTCCTTATTCATGCTATATCTAACAAAATAGTTAGTTAGCAATGCTGATAAATATTTTTTCATCATTTTCTAGGGTCCTTTAGAAAATGATTTGGTAGTACATGTGGCCCTGATAGCAGAAAGTCAGCGGTATGTATTTACTTTTATTAAGAATGTATATATTAGGGAAATGTTGAACAATAGGCATCTTAAATTTGCTAAAGGTATTCAAGGAATTGTAGACTATAATACTGCTACTTGCGTATCTGCTGCCAAGGTAGTTGTTAAAACTAAGACTATTCTGTGTTTTGTCATTAAATTTGTCATTTATTTCATTCATAGCCTACAAGTTTTTCTGAACACATACGGAATCCAAACTCAGACCCCCCAGCAGGTGGAACCAATTCAGATATGGGCTCAAAAAGAACTCGTCAAAGTAAGGAATTCTGCATTTAAAATTATTTATCTATCTAGAAATTTCTTTTGTAACAATAGGAATTTATATCAAGCTATTAGACTTGTATCTCCTTAAGCTTGTTATCTACCTTTTCGTGTTGTTCTAATTCAGTTGCAAGATATGCTGACATCAGTCAGTTATATCTGCCTAGTTAGAGCTTTCAGTGAAACACTGAAGCCCAGATGTGCTGTATTATCTGATTAGGCTTATTACCTGAGGCACTTTCAAAGAATAATGAATGAATAATAAAATTTTAATAATATTAATAGCACAGTAGACTAAGTGAATCTTGATGGAGAAACAAGCAAATGAGCAATAGTCAAAGAAATGGATTAAGGCAGTAGGCATAAACCATCGCGTAATTTCATAGTGTAGCCCGTATCACAGGCATTATACAGTCTTCTGTAACTGTTTTTTTAGAAGTCCCTTGAGTTGACTATATCCAGGAAGTTTGGTGTTTAAGCCCTTCTTTTTGGTTTAGTCCTTTAACTCAGCACATCTAAAAATCTACGGTCAAAAATGACGGGGATGGAGGACGTCTTCAGAATCCCCTTCATCCTCTGTGAAGGCTTCAGGTTTTCCTTTCTCTTTACAGGCAGGTAGTCTCCTCGCAGAGTACCATATCCTTTTACTTAAAAGGCTGGCCCTGTCAGCCCTTAATCTGTGCGGAGCCTCACCGATGATGCCAGCTTAGATGCATCTGTTCAGGTAGCTGTCAACGCCACGTGAAGCCAGCAGTCAAAGATGAATGGCATCTACAGGCCGTACTGGTTCATTTCAGTGTTCTCTTAGCCCTACCGTGGCCTCTTCTTTGTTCAGTCATTTTTGGTACTGTATTTATAGCGCTTCAGTGCCATTGAGTATGTGCTTCAAGCACAAGGACTGCTGTTTGTCCTGGAAATATATTTAAATATAAAAGACTATGGCAAATGCTGCTCTAAATGATAAATGCGATGATCAGCAATTGTAGGTGAACTTGTCAGAAGTCCTTATAAAAATCTATATGATTACTGGGTGCCTATTTACCTCTCTCTCTGATACACCTGGACCCTTCCTCTGAAAAAACATTGAAAATAGGCCCACTGTACGTAAACAAGCTTTAACAAGCTGCAGGAAACTGTCAGACAAGTAAGCTGATTGAGAATTACGGATGTGCCCTTGATATATTTCATACTTCACCACCTGAAGTTTGATTGTGGATCAGGTACATAAAGCTCTTGTCTAACTTTGAATTATACGAATTGTCTCAAGCAAGTGATTCATTCTGAATGTCTGGAGGAAGTGTAATGAATCTCTTTAGTTTATCAATCCCGAAGTTCCAGTTGTGGAGCAAATCACTATGCGAGTCTCTCCCTCTGAAATCAGGATCACATTGCTGATGCCATTATCTGTATCAGAAGTCTGTGGGACACAGAAAAAAGTAAAACAAAAAATAGAGAACATTGCGACATATTTCAGGCTTTGTAAGTTTCTGAGGATAACTGATGTACCAAAACCTTGCTAGCTTATTCAGAACAATGCTTACCCCAAGTAATGACTGCCGCTAGCACCCGAGAAGTACTTAAACGGAGAGAAAAGAAATATCCTTGTTTACGTCCAGCCTTGTTAATTTCTCAGCCCATTTTTGCTCACTGGTTTCTTGATAATATATTTCAAAATGGATTCTCTCTACTGTATTTGTTCTGAAATTCTGTACCTGAAATTCTGATTTAACAAATAGATACTCCATAAATTCACTACAGAAGTATATATTGTCTCTCTCAGTCATCCATCATTTCTTTGGTCTCCCTGACAAAAGGATGAGACCTTCACTAAGTTTTATTATTATCATTTAAATTCCTAGATGTGACAGCTACTGTGTTAGGAATTATTTTTCAAAAGCTGGTGAGACATCTGGCAATTCTGACATTTTCTTTATACTCATGATGGGTACGTACATCTGCCTCATCAAAATTTACTTTTAAAAAGAATATAATGAAAATATTATATCGCATGATGCAAAACCTCTTCCTAGTGGGCTTCTAGAAAAGGCTATAGTATAGGTGTGAAGTTGAATTAATGAAACTGTTTGGGGCATTATGAAAACTGAGGTTTGATCTCCAGGCTTATGCAAAAAAACAGTACAAAGCAAAAAGAAAACAAACAAACAAAAATACCCTGATAGTATTTGTCATCCTTTGTGGGGAGGGGAAGCTGATGCTGGAACAATTACCTGTATTTTGGGGAAAAGAGGGCTGATCCATAGAGAACATAGATCTCAGTATTTGCTACTCCGATGCTGTCAGTTCTCAGCAGTGTTTAATTTAATTTAGTTAGAAACTTTTGAACTGGTCTAGTAGCACGTGGTAACAGTTTAAACCTCTAGATGTACAAACAGGCACGTGTCCAAAAAAGTAGTGTAAAACAAAACAAATGGTTGAGGGGAAGATGTTGATTCAGGAAGATTAGGGATCATGTAAACAGATCCCCAGAGTCTAGTGGGGCAGTGAAAAGAGGAAAACAAGAAAATCGGACAAGATGCATGCAATATATAGGGAAAAAGTATGTATGTAGTGGAAGCATAGTACAGGAGAACAGCAGAATACTCCGTAGACATCGACTGATAACAGATAAAGGAACAGACACAGATGCTGTGAAAGACCACCGTAGCTAGATTCACTCTCATAGACCAACCCAACAGTTCAGTCTGTTTTCACAGCCATTTTTTGCTATTAGCAGCTTTAATATTCCAGAATTGAAGGGCATTTTAATTAAAAAAAACCCCACCTGCTTGAAGCAGCTGGACTTGCATGAAACTGTACTTTCGTTCAGGTATTGTGGTGCTGAGTCTAAACTCACATTTTGATTGTAGCAGATCAAGATGGAAAGCTATTACTAGAAGATGAAACTGCTTTAGTAGACTGTAGAACAACGTTAGGCCTCCAGCTAAAGAAAAACTCTTCAAGGGAAGAGACAATATTACAGTACTACTGGAGTTCTGTTTTTGTTAAGAAAACATTTTATGTTTTACATTCCAGCAAAGTGAAGGTCATTTTAGTGTTAAATTATAATATCTACTGCCGTTCTAGTCTCCATTACTTACTGTAAAAAGGGCTTCAACATTCTTTTGGTTTATTTATTTAAAGCTGTTAATGTTTTGATGTCTCCACTCCTTTCCCACTTGAATACAGCTACTTAGTCTGGGTGAACAGGTGATGTAGGTAATTTTGTTTATTTTCCTTTTTAAATAGTTCTTGGTATTAATGCAGAAACAGGCAAGGCCCCAGGCTGACAGCAGTAAAAAGCTATTGAGTGTAATGTTTGTTCAAATGTTTACTTTCATTTGCTTCTGAATTATCTGCTGTAACATAAAGGAAGACTGAGCTTAGGAAAATGTTCTGAATTCTGAATGTTCTGAAGTTTTAGTAATAGTGGGTTCCTTACCTAAAACACCCCAAATAAGGAAAAATTTACAGCGTTCAGTCTGGTTTAACTGATACATTCATACCATCTTGCTCACAGCTTAGTTGTTTTTTTATGGTTTTATTCTCATACACTGTAATAGATGAAGATTATTTCTTTAATATGCAAATCTTACAAAACTATATCAATTGAAGTAATACTAGGCATACATAATTTAACTCAAATAAGAATCAAGCAATGAATAATGAGATCGTTTGCTCTTGCTCGTGTTGTTGATGCATTAATTTTGCAGGCCTTTACTAAAATTAGAATAAAGATCTTTAAAACAACAATATAGGAACTCTTTACCTTTGTATCCACATCAGAAAAGCATTACAGAGGGTAAAATTGGCCAGACGATAAATGCAAACGATCCTTTAAAAAACGATCCTTTAAAAAACTTATTTCAATTTGAAGAGTTAAAAAATATTTTAATTATACAGACTAGAAAAACAATAGGAGTGAGAAGGTAAAAATAAGACTTACTCCAGGAAACAAATTTTAGTTGAAATTCGAAACTATGCAGCTAGGCAGGACTCCGGTGCTTCGCCCAAGCCCGAAGCTGCGCCCTGTGTCCTACTCATAGCACCAGGTTCCCACCCAGCCCTCCTGCTTACCCTTAATGAAGACATCTCTCTTCATGCAAACCCGTACGGACTGTATTTTCACCTTCATGAATAAGGTGAAAATCCTTCATCCTCCCAGAATTATTATTAGAAGGAGGGAAGGGGAACTGTTACACCACACCTACGGCAGAGTACTGGTCTGCCAGAAGTGTCGTGAGTTACGCTGGAAGGAGCGACTGGCTGTAGGGAGCAGACTGCTGGCGTCTTGTCTTCTTGCATCTCCCGTTTCTTGCTGCACTTACATAGTTGATTTCTCTTTGCTGTAAAGATACCTGTTGTTATCAAAAAGAGTTAAATTTGGTCTTTGTACTGTAAATTTACTAAATCTAGTGTTCTCTTTATTAATTGTTGTTATATAGATGTATGTTTTGTAAAAAAAAAAAAAAAAAAAAAAAAGAACCTAACAGAAATAATGACGACATTTTATGAGTCTTGCTTTCTAACTAAAGCAGAATGCACACAGCTTTCTATGTGAGACCCAGTAGAAGCATAAGAAAGGCTTATATATAGGTTTCCCTCAGTTCTCGTGATTCTTTCTCACAGGCTTACTTCCACTTGGGAGTCAATGACAAATTGGGATTATCTGGAAGACCGGACAGGCCTATAGGATGCCTTGGAACATCAAAGGTTGTTGCCAGAAATGTTAATATTATTGTTATTGATGTATATCTCAGATAAACATTGAATTAGTCTCTGAATGATTTGAAATAGAATTGAAATGTAATTTTATTTTATGCGTGTTTCTTAAAGTCCTTGTAATGTATTTTGCTATTATGAATGTGCATGCTCTGTCTTACAGTTAAGCTGTCATATGTTTCCTAGACAATCCAGTTACAGTAATAGTTAGCCAAAACAGGCTGAATGGTGATGAAGTGAACTGCTTTAACTGAAATAGAATATAGAACTGCATACCTAGTAAAGAACAGAGTACCTAAAATTACATATGTAGGTTTTATCTTAAATATTTTTTTAATTCAACTGTTCTACACTGATTATTACCTTTTAGCTGCTTCAGTGCTTCAGATATTTTAAAGAAAAGATTAATGGAAGCTTTCTCTCTCAACAGATATATCGAATACTAGGAAAGACCGTAGTTTGCTACTCGATCATTTTTGATCTAAGCGATTTCTACATGTCGCAGGATGTTATGATGTTGATTGATGACATTAAGGTATTTATCTGTAACTTTTCCTTTGAGAAACTGACAAAAATAGAGTCTGTAGAAGAATAAACTGTGAAGTTTGATAAAATAGAAGATTGAAAGGGGAACACTGTGTAGTCTGTATTCTTTTAATACAAAAATAACCTTGCAGTTTATGCTGGAAAGTGTATTAAGACGAATATCTTGTCAGCCCGGTACGAGTTCTAGTATCTGTATCTGACAAAAAACCTGACCCAGCAGTGATTGGGAATGCTGTAGCGCAGCAAGCAAATTATCATTTGTTTCTTTGGGAAAGCAAATGTTCTTGGCTGAAAAGAGGAATGAGACTGGTCCGTTGAAGGGAAATATGAAAGCCCCACCTGGAAGAAATATTACTCGCCTTTGCACAGATATTAAGAATTGCATTCCTTCCCTCGCTTTAAGGCAGGCAGCAGCGCAAAGCTTACCTGTCAGGTCCCCTGTGCTTGAGCAGCTACTTCCAGTGCATAGAAGGCGGCACTGTTTATTCCATACTGGTGGCTGTGATTCAAGCCCTGTATTCCCGTGCACACTTACTCGGTCATCACATGTGGTTCAGTACACTGCACTCTGTTTAGTGGTTTAGTCTGTGATCAAACTCTGTCCTAGCCAAAACCAGGACAATACGCTAGGAGTATTTTCAGGAAACTTGTGAAATAGCAGTGCTTGAAAGCAGCTTATATTCCTTGAAGAAATCTTTTAGTGTTTTATTAGCTAAGGTTTTTTTAATCTGTTGGGGTTTTCAGTGCTGTTATTTTAAGATAGCTCTTCTAATATCTTGTACGGTGTATTCTGGTATATTGTGCTTGTATATTTATTTCTGGTTTGTGACTAATGTATTATTTCTTACCTAGAATGCACTGCAGTTCATTAAGCAGTACTGGAAAATGCATGGTCGTCCACTGTTCGTTGTACTTATCCGTGAAGACAATATAAGGTAGAGAGAGATAAAAGCATCATTTGCAGTGTGCTATTGTCCTAATTGCAAGATTAATGGAGTTCTGTTTAAAATTTCAGAGGGAGCAGATTCAATCCAATATTAGATATGTTGGCAGCCTTTAGAAAGGGAATTGTTGGAGGAGTGAAAGTTCATGTTGACAGAGTACAGGTATGATGTTTTTCCTGAATGTTATGTCCTTATCTGCTAGTATTGGTACATGTATTCTTACTACTTTTGTTTTTCATGTGACTTCAGAGTATTTTATTTAGTAGCATAAAATTAAGGAGGCAAGAACCAAGACTTTTGGTACAGCTTTTGTTTTATCTCAGAAGAAACATGGGTTTATTTTAATTCCTTTTGATGAGTCTTTTGAAAGTGGTAATCTTCATAGAGGATTTTCAGAAGGGAGAAGGGTTTTTTTATGTTCAGCAATCTTGTGGAATTACCACCAAAGGATAAATCCACAGTGTCAAACACTGAGGGATTTCTTTTCATGAGATAATCAACCGGGGGGGGAAGGTGCTTCACCTATGTTAACATTCTTACAAGAACTAAGATCTAGTTTTAACATCTTTGCTGTTTGAATTTATCCTAAAGCAGGAATGTTGCTTCATTAAAATGTGAAGATTACTAAGTCAGGTGCTGGTTTTAGATACTTATATGTGCTAGTTAATCTTAGTTTATGCCTACTGCAGAACCCTTCTTTTTGTAAGAGAGAAGACCAAAGACACAGTTAATGTTTCTTGTTCCCTAGAAAATAATGAATTTGTAGAAGAGCTGGGTCATTTGTAAATTAAATACCCATAGCTATAATGGTTTTAAATATCCTTGTAGTCTTTCAAATATTCGCGTATTTCTACCGGTCACATGTAGGTCACAAAGTCTCTCCTGTTTCCATTTACTTTTCCTATAGCAAATGCCCTTACTGTCCATGGAAAACCTTTCATTTCTCTACAGTGTTTGTTGTTGTGTTGGGTTTTTTGTTTGTTTGTTTTTAGTTTAACTGCAAGGACTTTCTTGCCTTGCATTTGATTAAACTGATGCATTAGCAGGCAAGAAATTTCTCAGTCTATGTAACGCATCCTTATTTTAAGCACTACACTGTTACAGTTGTCAGGGAGCGAACTTCCCCTTCCATGCTCATTGACCTTCTGGAAAGATTCTCTTTTTTTTAAAAAAAAAAAGGTAATTAATTAGTAGTTTTAAAGTATTTAAGATGTTGACAGTCATCGGTCTTTATTTGTTGTCCATTAAAAAGAGTACATGGTAAAACTACGAACAAATGTTTATCAGGCTTTAAGACACCTTAAAAAAAAAAAAAGGCTGTGTGAGGTAGGTTGCTTTAAAATTGTGCTGTGAGCCCCCTGAGGCTTCATCTGTTACCTCCGGTCATGATTTACCATTGAAAATAGTTCAGTAGTGGTCGAGTGATCCGATGGCTGGCCTCTGCTGCCGAGCGGTACATCGTATTCCCTGTTCTCCGAGTGGAGGTGCGCGCCGGGGCCAGCAGAGGAACCGCACAGGCAGGAGTGATGGCGGGGCGAGGCCCGCTGCGGGCACGGCTCGGGCCGTCTTCTGCTGGCGGAGCGAGGTTGCTGTTATTTGACTTATCGATGATGGGTCCGGCACGGGCAATTTCTGCCCTCCCAGGTTCGTCGTTGGTCACTGCCCCTGCTTCAGTTCTGCTGGTGAAGTTGTGTCTAACTATGCTGTAACCCAGAACTGTAGAATGATCAGGTTTGAAAGCAGAGCAAAGCCAGATTTGGTTAGTAACAGTTAATACTGCAGAAGTGAAGAGCCGGTAGCTCTTGCAGGTTGACAGAGTGGGCTGAATCATGTGCAGAAATCGCTTCCAATGGATCTGCCATTGAGAGAATCATTAGTATAACAGGGCCCTAATACAACTTCATTGAATAGTTACGTACTTGCTCAGTCCCCCTGTAGATTTCTGAGTGAAATCTATTAAGAAACCCCCACGAGAATGCCTTATACTTTTTCCAAAGATAAGTTCTCACTGCATCCATAAATACGATGTGCTAACTTCCCTGTACGTCAGTACAACTCGTCTAATTATGTTGCAGCATATTAATTGTTAAGATTTAATTCCTGTTATGGTATTAACCTAGGGATATATAAACTGGTTTGGGTTAAATGGAAATTGTCTTGCATTTCTTATTTATTCTTAACGTCCCTTTCTCTTTTGCAGCTTTCCAAAGCCTTTGCATCTTTTACCCTTTTTATAAATGAATGGTAGATGTCAGTGATCAGTGTTTTTACTGGTGGAATATGGTGTGCTTTGTCCATCAGTTTAACTATAATCTCTCAATCTTACTGCACAGCTGTCACATTTTGGAAACAGCCTTGTTTCATTATGGGTGAGGATTTGGGACAAGGGACATGCCTAATTCTTGGTGTTTACTTAAATAATTCATCTAGTCCAACACAACATATATTGAATTTTTGTGAATTGTATTCAGCTGCTTCATTTAGATACATATATGTAAACAAGCCCTGAGGTAAAATCTCTCAATGGGCGAATGCTCTTTTTTCTTGTAAAATATACAAAATGTGATTTCATTTAAAAATGTATATGCTTAGAAGACTGTTAGCTCTTTTCTGACTTTGACCTTCATTGTCATGTGTTGAAGCAGATATGCAAGTCAGAGAATGAATGACACTAGCAGTAAAAGCAAAGCAGGTTTTTTTTACATTCAGTCATCTCACAGTGTAACAGATCAGTATTTTACTGCAACTTGTGTACAATGAAAATGGAATTTAGAAGTCCACAGTGCACACTCAGATTTACTTAGCCAATGACAACCATCAAAAAGCAGTCTTAAAAATGCTGTAGTACAGTATGTTTCCTCTGGAGGTATATAAATAGGAAATTCATATGAATTTGGAGTGAATGAATTGTAATGACTACATCAGATAAATGCAACATTGAATTTCCGGTATATAATATTCTGAGACAGAAGTATTTGCAAGCTGCATTTAATTTGCAAACTTAGGGCAGGCATGCTTGGATTAAGGAATGACTACAGAGCAGGAAATGCTATTATGTTGTGTTTTTCTGGAACATCACTGAGACTTGACAGGAAAACTACTCACCCTTCAGCGATCCCTGAAACAATGAGTATGACGATCCACAACACGGGTATCATGCAGGACTCTGAGAAATGCAAATCCTCGATGTCGTGGTTTAACCCCAGCCAGCAACTTAAGCACCACGCAGCCGCTCACTCACACCCCCCGCCCAGTGGGATGGGGGAGAAAATCGGGAAAAGAAGTAAAACTCATGGGTTGAGATAAGAACGGTTTAATAGAACAGA
>JAVJGG010000088.1:28474339-28491183 GCA_035590195.1 Aviceda cuculoides | reverse complement strand
ATACTGAACTCAAAACACAGCACCCTACCAGCTACTAGGAAGACAATTAACTCTATCCCAGCTGAAACCAGGACAGAAGCCAAAAGCAAATTCATTGGAGTTTCCTGTTTCTCCTTCTTTTCTCTAGTGTATGTTCAAGCTAGAAAGGATAACTCTGAGTCACACTGGTGACAGGATGCTCTTGCTAGCAGAGACCTATGTTTTATGAAGCTCTAATCTTCTTTGACCTCTTCACTTGCTTTCTCTGACATTCCTTCTTTTTCACATATCCTCTTCCTTCCAGTCTGCCGGGATAGTTTTCATTTGTTTATTTGCTTGATAGTTAATGGAAACAGATTTAGAAAAACTGTCTTAAAATTACCATATGAACAAAGATGTTAAATATCAGCCTGTGAGTTGTGCTGTCTTAAATATTATTGCTATTTTTTTTCTGTTGGGTAGAGTTCTCTGCAAACTGTTACAATTTTAGTAATAACTTCATCCCATCAAGAGTGGACAAAAGTTGTCGCTCTCAGAACAAATTACAATTTTTGGAAATACAATTTCCAATAATAGATTGTATTTCTTGGGCTCTGTCACATTTCACCTTTTGAAGCTGGTGATACTCCTGCCCGGGAAATATGCAGGACTTAAGTAAAAATAATTAAATATGCATAATCAAGGCTACTACATACTGCACCTGTTTTAAAAGCACTGTCTGATGTCAATACATAGTTGTATGTCAGCTTTATAATTGAATGAAAGAGAAAAAAGACTAGAGATACATTTTCATTTGAGATAGTTAAATTACTGCCCATCATTGTGTCTTATACATGCTAAGTATAACTTCAGTCACTTTAAAATGTTCTGTAAGAAAATTGAAGAACTGCTGAAAAAGACTTTGAAAAAAATTATTCTAGTGCAAAAAAAAGGTTATAAATGTTCTGATAATATTAAAAATCTTGTGTTTAAGAAAAGTAAAGAAATACTAGTAACAATGATTCATAATGTAACTTGATCCCTAAGTGTAACCATAAATTCCAAAATTAGCAAAGGACCCTATCCTGTGCTTTAAATTTCCCTGGAAACACATAAAATAATTTATTTTTCCATTAATAGGACATAATCTTTTATTTTTCAGTTCCCCCTGCAATTACTCTGCTACAGAAATCCTTTAATGCCACTGCAGATCGAGGAGAAGCAATAACTTTGTTCTGCAGAGCCACTGGATCACCTCCACCTGAAATCAGTTGGTATAGGTAAGTTCACTTGAGGTCTGCACATCAGAGAATGTTGTTTTAATGTGTCACAATTTTCTATCACAGTCCATCAAGCTGTGCAGCCTTAATTTTTTTACTGAATTTTAAGAGCATTTGCTGTCCATTTCTGTTCTAACTTCTAAAGCTAGTTTCAGCATTAATAAGTGAATGAACTTGCATAAATTCAATTACACTGAGGTTACCAGTAGGTGAGATAAATGTAAAAAGTAACTAAAATACCATATTGACATGATTTCTTCATATTTGAGCAGAAACAAATAAAGGTGAAGCAATGAGTCCATATCTCAAAAACAATACAAGCAAAAATTTCACAACAACTTTTGCATATCAATGCATCAGGTAAAAACATGCAGTTGTGCAAAAAATAAATTTGAATTTATTTTCATTTGATCAGCAATATTGATAACAAAGATAAAATTTTCCCCATCTGTAAAAATAGATTCTAACCCTAACTCTCCATTTCAATGAGATTCAGAAGGAGGTATGGTTTAAGACACCCCTAGCATATGAGAATGTTTCATTGAATAAGATTCAAGGGTATCTTATATAATATTTAAAATGTAATACATTTTGAAAATGGAACTGTTTTTAAAGTTCATGTGTGTTTTTTGATGATATCAATGATATGAACATAGTATAGCTATGTCATTTGGGAACACTTATGTCGTGGTTTAACCCCAGCCAGCGACTAAGCACCATGCAGCCGCTCACTCACTCGCCCCCCCCCCAGTGGGATGGGGGAGGAAATCAGGAAAAGAAGTAAAACTCATGGGTTGAGATAAGAACAGTTCTATTAAGAACAGAAAAGAAGAAACTAATAACGATAATGATAACACTAATAAAATGACAACAGTAATAATAAAAGGATTGGAATGTACAAATGATGTGCAGTGCAATTGCTCACCACCCGCCAATCGACACGCTGTTCGTCCCCAAGCAGCAAATAACTCCCTGCCCCCACTCCCCCCAGTTTATGTGACGTCCCATGGTATAGAATACCCCGTTGGCCAGTTTGGTCAGCTGCCCTGTCTGTGTTCTGTGCCAACTCCTTGTGCCCCTCCAGCTTTCTTGCTGGCTGGGCTTGAGAAGCTGAAAAGTTCTTGATTTTAGACTAAACACTACTTAGCAAAAACTGAAAACATCAGGGTGTTATCAACATTCTTCGCATACTGAACTCAAAACACAGCACTGTACCAGCTACTGGGGAGACAATTAACTCTATCCCAGCTGAAACCTGGACACTCGATCTCAGGTGTTTCCATCAGACCTGGGGTTTTTTTTGGACGGTGGGGCGGGGCCTGGACATTGCTTGATTAAGCTGTACATTGCAGGCAAAAGAACCGCAGAAAGCCAGCAAAAAACCAGACAGCAGCCCTGAGAGATTTCTGCTGTCTTAAGCGAGATCTTAAGAAAGAGGAAAAATAGCGTGTGAAGGTGTGGTGATGTTTGGAACTGTATATAAAGAAACTACATTCTCAATGGAAACCACCAGCAACATATTGAGATCAAAACACAACTATATAGTTGTGTATATTTCTGCCTTTTTTTTTTAATTTTTTTTTTTCAATTTTTCATTTCAGACATTAATATCTGGAGCAGTTGTTGAACAACTTGACTTCCTAAGAATCACTGAAACAGAAGAGTAAGGCTATGTTTAAATAATAATGATGAAGTATTTGATAATTAAAATAATATTTGAACTATGAAGAAATGATATAATTATTTTTCAGGGCTCCTGTATTTAAGAGTTTGGAGGAGTTGGATCTTCCAAAACATTCAAAAGTCAAGAGACAGTCTAGTACTCCAAATGCTTCTGAACTTGAGCAGCAGCCAGATGTAAATATCAATGACTGGAAAAACAAGTCAACATATGAGATCCTGCAGAAACTTAATGTAAGAAAACTTGATAAAGATACACTGTAACTTCATTCTCACGAAATCAGAAATTACGTGCTGGTATTCTTTTTACCAGCAGCCTACTTAGAACATGGTTAGTGTCATGGCTCAATGTTAATAGTATAGCTAGTAACATAAAATGTCTGAAGTTCCTCTTCATACTCAGGGACTCTTCCTCTTGACAGTCTGTTATCTTAACATTACAGAACTTTCGGGTCCTTCATGCTGCAACTGTTGGCTTCCATTTCTCCCAGCTACCCAAATCTTCTTCTGGTAATAAATGACCATCTAGAAGGGGATCCATTTGTCATGTGTCTTATGAATAGATATTTTATTGCTAGACTAAAATTCAAAAGACTTCAGCAGTTGGTATTCACTCTGATAGACTGGTAACCTCTTAATGATACCCAGGGAATGTTCCAATCTGGCATTTTACCTGTATCTAGAAGAAAACTACCAGTTTCTAGATCCAGTGTTTAAGAGGAACACACAAAGTATTCTACTTGGTTCCCCATGTCACTTACAAGCATTTCTCCTGTAAATGACAGGACCCAAGAACAGAAAATCAGGCAATATTTCTGAGGCCAAATTCTTACAGCTTACTTTGAACCATGGAGAAGCCTCTGCAAGCAGCAGTGACAAGGATACAGCACACATAGAGTATGAAATAGTTGTGAAGTCCCCTTAAAACCAAAATTTGTACTTTTTTTTTTTTAGTTTAAAAAAAAAAAGGCCCTTTGCTTTCACTTGAAATTTTTGATATCTCTTTCGGGTTTGCTTCACTGAAAATCTGAAGGCTATTTGTTGTTATATTGTTGCTGGTTTTTTTAAGGACTGCAATTGCCTAGCAAGTCAAGCATTACTCTCGAGTATATTGCTTAAAAGGGAAGGACCAAATTTTATCACCAAGGAAGGTAAGAACTGCTTTCATTTGACTATTGTATGTTTAGTTGTAATGAACATGAATAATGGCCATGCATGCAAGCAGTTCTGTAGCTATTTTCTTTGCCATTTAAAGCAATTTCTACATTAAATGGGACATGCAAATTCATAGCATGTTGGGGAATGAGCTGCTAAATATATCAACTCTTTTAGGTTTGTTGTAGGCTGGTGCTGTATCTGGTTGTAATTTTGAAGACACAGGTATAAAAAATAGGGGTTTGGCCTTGTATAGAAAACTGAAACTAAAGACAAGTTGTGTGTCTGTACCAGTCTGAAATGTGTGAAGCTTTATACTCAATTTTTATTTCACCTTTATGTAATCAGACATTAATTCAATATATTTGTGAAGCTTACTCTAATTTTGTCTTATGGCTTTGTATTAGAGCACAGGATTTAAATTAACGTAAAATAATTCAGAAGAGGCTACTGAGGCTTGTGGCTTTTGTGCTACAAGATTTGGTGGGTTTTTTTCCAAAGATTGCTTATTAGGTGCCTTTGCATATAGGAGTACTCCTCAGAAAAAAAGGAGTGTTAAGATCAAATAATATTCTCTTAGTTATTCATCAAGCAGTGTAACTTACCACCTCATGTTATAGAGCCCCGCTTCATAATTCTGATATGACAGCTAGTTCTTCTGATGAAGAGTTGTCATTTTGACACAAATATACACTACATCCATATTGCTATATTAATAATGTCATGGAAGACAATGTAAAGTGGAACAAAATTCACTGGCTGATACGCAGCGCATTGTTGAAACACAACGTGAATCCCCAGTCACGGCTGGAATGGGAGCGTTGGGCACAGGCAGCCTCTGAAGCAGGCGTTGTCGCACTCTTACCCGTCCTGGTGTCAGTAGCTTTCTTCAGTCCTTTTAAGTTGTGTCCTTCTTTGCTCTGGAAGCAACTTGAGGCAGATTTCCTAACCTCCGTAAGCAACCAGCATAATGACTTTTGACCATTAGATCATGATGATGAACTTAAAAACTCTCTTGAAACCCTTCAGGTTAGAAAAAGTACTGTTGTGCCTCTGACTGTTCAGAGCTAACGTGTATAGACCTTTTTGTGCCATCCCGTGTGAAATAGTAGATGATGATAACCTTTTTAATATGCACCTTGCATTAAACAGTCTGAGTCACTGACTATAAGTTCCCGTCCTCCTACGACTGGAGATTACTGAGACCGATATTAAATAATCACACAATTAATAAAACATAAATGTAAAAATAAAAGCTGAAGAACATGGGATGTTCCAGCTGACAGGCACAGGCTATGATTTTGTGAGTCAACTTCTGCTACTACTGTTGTTGTAGATGAACTTACTGTTCACCAATAAGTGCCTGGCATGAAAAACGCTGCCATTCCATCTGAGAATTTAAAATCTAGAAGCTGAATGAAGTCTAAATAATGGAATGTATGTCACCAATTTTACCTTTAACATAATGGCCTCCACCTGACCCCTGCACAGTTGAAGAGATGTCAGTATAGCAAGTTGATGCGCTGATCAACTATGGACTGACAAAAGAATGGTATCTGTTGTTCTGATTAATGTAATTAATGTAATACATGCCTTCTCTGAATCCTGGACTACCTACTTTGACTTAGAAGCAGTGCTCTTCCCATCTCCTGCCCTCTCTTTTTTAAGTCATGTCTGTACAGCATGATGCTACTTTAATACATAACACTTCATTAAATGTTCTCTTTGGTTTTGGCACATAGAAAACCAGCTTGGAGGAGAGTAGTAAATCAGTAATATAATGTCTTACATATCTGTCCACTATCCCCTGTCGTACTTTGGAAGAGTGATAATTAGCTTCCCAAGAGTAGTGCTGTAATGCACCTGCTTACCAAAGCTAGCTCACGGAGTCACTTGGGTATCTTTGTGGGCACCTGGTTGTGGTTGTTCAGGGCAGAGCCGCAAAGTGGTGAAAGATCCTCTCTTTCACACTCGCCCAGCTTCCTGTAAAATGAAAGTAAGTCCCATGTCCCACGTGATTAACCAGGTGATCTGTTATTCACGAACAAAGTTGAAGACAACTGGTGTCTTGGATATTGGCTATTACAAACTCTGTCCAAACTTCAGTGAACTACACTGTCAAGCACAAGACTTCCCTGCTGCTTCTTGTAGGTTTTAGCTCAACAAAGAGGCAAGACAGTGGAGAGAGAGAGAGAATCTACATCCTGTATCCAAAACATAATCTGCAGTTTGAGGATGTACCTTATGATGGGGATGTAACTTTATAGGCCAAAACTGTACGTAGCTTAATTTTCCCCAATATATTGCAAGAACAGGTGATATCATAGGTGTGTTTATCGCATGAATAGCAAATTTAGCTGAAATCTGGTTTGGCGTCTTGCATAACAATACACAACTGCATGATAGAGGACTTGATTGCATCTGCATTTTAGATGTGAAGCAAAATAGGTAAGTGCTTTACTGAAGCTGATGCAGAATTAACTGATCTCATCAAATTTACCGTATTACTATTAAATGAAAACCTGTGCATCTTTTTTGCTTTTGTGTTGTTTTGTTTGTTTGTTTTTTTTTAAATGTGTTTAGGTACTGTTGCTGAGCATATTGAAAGAATCTATAGACGAGCTGGCAGCAAAAAGCTCTGGTTTGTATACATGTGTTGTGTTCCTTTTGTTTTACATCGATTTTTTTTGTTTGTTTTTTTTTATCATGTTTATAGGGAGTAAAGACAGATCCTTATGCACTTAAAGGGGGGGTTGTAAAAATGGACAGCTTTACTGACAAAATTGTGTTAGTCCATTGCAGCTGAAGATCTGGTCTATAATGCTTTAAAAAAAAAATTGAGATGTATTTTCTTACTGTTATCTTTTAAAATATAAAAGAGTAATAAGCTGGTTTTGCTATGAGTGTTATTGCTGATGTACAGTTCTCATTAAATTTAAATAATGAGAAAAGAATACTAATATTTCTTACAGGGCATGATAAAATATTATCAGTAGCTTTCTGTAGCAAGGCTGGTGATCAAATATAAATCAGTTAAGTTGATACACTTGCACAGTTTGTTTATCGCCCAAAAATAATTTGCTTTGAGCCTGACTTTGTCACAATAACTTTAAAAGGTTTCAGCAAGTAGGCTGGCATTTACATGCTGTTTATTAATTTCTTCGCCCTGAAGCTCAGTAGAAATTTCATTTCTTTTTATCAAAGAAATGAGTTGAGCTTGTCCTGAATTCTGTTCACTCACTTTGTAACTATTCCTAACAGATGAGACTGTAAATATAAAAACTGTTTTTCATTTTATTCTGTTCATACAATTACATGGGCCTTTACCAATCATAAGGTAGAACTAAAATACCTTGGTGGTATTTTTTGTAAAGAATAAAAATCAAAAGTATTTTTAGAAACAAAATATGTAAACTGTTTTTCATTTCTCTTCCATGATTGCCATGTGACATACGTATAGGTTGGTGTTGCGCTACAGTGCTGCATTTGCACAGAAATTTTCTTCTTCTATAGCTCCACATATTACTACTTTACTGGTACATGGGAAACAGGTAAAGTGCCCAGGAGTCTGAAATGGAGCTCTGTGAGATTTTTTTGTTTGTTTGTTTGCTTATTTGCATTTTCATAGTATCAGCTAATGCATTTTTTAAATGCTTTGCTCTTGATCTTAAGAAGTGCACAGCAGTTTTCACAGGAATCAACATCAACTGTTTGAATTTTTTACTAACGCTACAACTCGCTTATTATCTCTGTGGATAAATGATTCTTAGTATCCTCAAAGCCTGTGCTAGAAAAGCTCAAATACAGGTCTATTAGGTTTGTATTTTGTCAGGAAATTATTATTAAAAGTATTTATATCTTTAACCATCAACTGGATATATGAAAAAAAATTTTTCTTAGAAGTTAGAGCTAGTTTTTAACCTAGCAGTTTACACAAGTCTCTTCTTTTCATGCTATACACGCGCAATATTACCTCAGCATGGAAAACAAAACAAAGCCTCGGTATTACATGTTGTACTTTTCTCTTGCAAAATCTTTCTAACTCTTCCTTAAATAGACTAAAAAATTACCAAGGTTGTCTTGCAAAATGATGAAAATGTCACAAAAGAGAAGCTGGCATCTCTTACCTGGCTGTTTTCAAGATGATGCTGAGAAAGGAACGACACGCTTTGTATGGAAGTGGTAGTTTAATGAGTTCTAACTAAATTTATTTTTGATCCATTAACCTATATCTAGACTAAAAAATGAAAAGCCATAGAAGATTACATAAAATCTGATCCAAATTCTACTTTATAAATAATGTATATATTTACTGAGCTAGTTTTGAGATCTCTGCTGTGGAAGATTTCAAACTTATATATGAATTCATTAAACTAGCTTTTGATATGTAGTGGGATTGCTCTGTTTTCTGCCCTCAGGTCTGTTGTGCGCTTCGCAGCAAGTCTTTTAGGTAAACTAGTGGACAGCCTTGCACCATCTATTACTAATGTTTTAGTTCAGGGCAAGCAGGTAAGTCTTTACTCCTGAGAAATGTATTAAGGAATGATAACAGAAACTAAATAAATGGGCTTTTTAATTTTGAAGGCCTCTGATGCCTCTCCTAGAAGTACCCCAATGGCTTAAAAAATCCTTACTGAAGG
Source organism: Aviceda cuculoides (assembly GCA_035590195.1). Lineage (NCBI taxonomy): Eukaryota > Metazoa > Chordata > Aves > Accipitriformes > Accipitridae > Aviceda > Aviceda cuculoides. Next base: position 28,482,470 of record JAVJGG010000088.1, on the reverse strand, counting down.
AGAAAAATCCAGAGAAATAAAGATGCATTTAATACTTGAATATACTATGGGCTAATAAATTTGCTTTTATTTAATGACAGAACAATACTGAAAAGACAGTTCAGCGTCTAAATAAGAAGGGAAGAGACACGATTTACATAACTTCTTAGATTATATATATATGGCCTCTTATTTCACAAACGTAGATGGAGTCAAGTAATAAAGCTTCTTTTTAAAACTTGATTAATGAAGGTGTAGCCACTCTCTCTGTAATTGAGCGTAAGACAACAGATGGGTGGCAGCTGAGCAAAAAGTCTTCCAGGATTTTAGCTTTCTGTTCCAAACAAAGTTTAATCATTAGTGTTTCTTCCTTTCCTAAGGAGGTCTTCTTTTTTTCTTCCAGCACAATAATTTTAATTAAGTTCATGAAGAGCTGTTTCCAAATAATAGTAACTGAATATTATGTATTTTTGTATTAAAATACGTATATGTGTATACTTATCTATATGCAGTGCTATTATGACAGATTTGTCTTTGTCTTACTCCAGACCGAGGTCTGGGTATGTGCTTCTGGCGCTGTACAGCTATAGAGGAAGCTGCACCTGCATGCAGCATGATTTGTAGCTGTTTATTTTCAAGTTTTTAACCTAACTTGCCTTCATTGATCCCTTTATAATAATGATCTTTATTATAGGAGAAAAAATTAGTGTTGCTGTGTTTCACTGACAGGAGACTAAAAGCAAATCAGAATTTTAACGAACTTCCTTTTTTGCGGTTAAACTATCCAGTACCAGCAATCTATTTTCTTAAAATGAAGGTTATAATTTTTAGGATGCTGTTAGAAATAAGAAAGCAAAACTATGAATTTAATTCTGAATTTTAAGTGAGCTCCAGAGCTGAAATGTCAGAAATGAAAGACTGTCTAAACCTAGTATACAGCTGTGATTATACAGCCAGTTTTGAAACCAAAGCAGTGGTCTTGTATTTTTATTTTCATTTGGAAAAATATATTCCATATCTACTGCGGCCTTTAGTGAATTTTGTCATTTTAATAGCATCCAACTATCAGTATTAACAAGCATCAGTTACTGATGTAAAATTATTTTTGTGTTGTGAATTTTTAAAAAGAGAAGCAGAGTTCATGAGGTTTCATTTCTGAATCGCTTCTATGGCGCTTTTATTCCAGTCCGTATCTTCTGAATTGTTTTCAATATACCGTAGGTGACACTTGGAGCTTTTGGCCAAGAGGAAGAAGTTATTTCTAATCCCTTATCCCCAGGAGTGATTAAGAACATCATCTATGAAAAATGTCATTTACAAGACGAAAGAGAAGCTGTAGTTCAGCAGGAACTTGTCATACATATTGGCTGGATCATCTCAAATTCACCTGAACTTTTCAGTGGCATGCTGAAGATACGGATTGGGTCAGTAAAGTATCTGTTGTTGTTTTTACTACTAGTATTGCAGGGGAACATACATATTTCAACAGAGATTGTTGCTACATTGCAAAAATGGTGTATGTAAGATGATGCAGCAAAATTTGTGTACTTCAATTTTACCTTTCTAGGAAGCCTGCTTTAAATCAGTGTGCCAAAAATGGGTACACAACTAATCTCAAATTTGCCAGTCAACAGCGTAAAGTGGCAGAGTCCTTGTACTAGCCCAGTTGAAGCTTTCCTACAGCTAATACAGTGAACTACAGGATTTTTCAAAGCTTGATCCCCACCACGTTAGGGCTTTAAAACCAAAATCAGCGTAGTGGGGTTAGATGCATTCTGTACAGCAAATGAGCAGTGGCAGGTATGCTGCCTCCAGGTCACCCTGTCCTGCCGGCAACCGAGAGGACGTTCTGCCTGGCCCACCTAGTGGCCAAGGAGGCAGTGCCCAGCTGGCTAACCAGACTGGGTGTAGCTCTGGCATAGACACAGTGAGTCTCCACTAACAACGCACTGGGTTGAAGGGGTTCTGGTTTAGATTGCAACTGGCCTCACATCCATACCTGAAATAAAGCATGCACTCGAGCGGCTTAGTCGTGGTCCTGAGACAGTTTCCTACTTGGCAGCAGACATACAGCACACTGGGTGCCGTCCAGAGTTTCCCAGTTGCGGAGTGGATGCAAAGTCTGCTCACAGTTTGCTCTCCATGCGTGGGCAGCAAGGCAATCTCTACAGAAATCTTGTATCGTGTGCTAGGTACAGGTGTGCTGCACCTGCTTAAGGCTGGTAACTAGCTCAGATTTCATTGCTGCTAAACATGTGATGTGGACGTAGAGTCCTAGAAGCATCATGGATCACCCCAAACCAAATGCTGGTTCCTCCCTTACAGGCCCCCCAGGTCATGTAGATGCACACAGGGTGTGCTGGTGCGCGCCCACCTGCCAGGCAGGTTAGAGTGACGTGGCTGGAGGCTCGGGATGTGTTGTGCTGGCAGGGAAGAATCAAGAGGTAGAGAGTGCAGTAAGAGCTTTCACTGTCAGAGACTTTTTCAGGACTTGAGGAAGGAGGAGGGAGAAGTGCAGTCTAGGATTAAGGCTCGTGGATGAGGCCTTCAAAAGCTCTTTGCTCGCTTGATCAGTCACCTATGTCATGTAGGTTTGGGTCAAATAGGTAGAGACTGAATAAATGCAATAATCTAGGATGGATGCAGCATGAATTTGATTCCCTTCTGAAACCACACAATTCTCCTCTGGGTCAACATAGGCTTCTAGTTGCATTCTCTGGCTTCTAGTAAATGCTCAGCCCATAATATAGCCTTGTCTAAATCAGTCTTAAAAGTCTGGCAACAATGAGCAACAAATCCCTTGGAAACAGTGTTTCAAAGTATTTAACCTACTTCTTTTCAGAGTTTTAGCACAATAATCGGCCTAAAAAGATAGCTTGTTCTTTCAGACTGTAGTCTGTAATGAGGACTTCAGGTAATAAAAGCCTTCTGCAGTTCAGATGTATTTACCATTACAGCTTTTCCTAAAATATATCGAGGCACCAAGGTATACTTCTGATACTCAGTGACTCTGAATACCTGATATCTGGCATAACAAAGACATTGTTCAAGAGCAGTTCTCTACGCAAAAGTACTTGACTGCCATGGTAAAGAAAAACCTGATTTGTCTGATAAGGTTGCTAAAAATGTCTCTTTGTTCTTCAAAAAAACCCCAGACAACCCCCCCCAACTGAACTGTATCCCTATTACAGACACACACAACACTTCTTGACTGTTGCTGAGCTACACGGTTGTCCAATTCTATACTAAATAGGTTAGGCTAAGCTATACATAACTTAGGAACCACAAACCTGAATCAAGTTTAAAACATCATTTACCTACTGAATTGTTCTATTTAGTTCTTTGATAAGGTGACCTACAAATAGTCTGTGCTAGAGTGTTACCATATTCTATGGTATCTGCATTTACTTCGCTATTTACAGAAATTAATTATTTTTTCATGTTTAGGAAGAGACAGATGCATTTGAATAAGCACTTCTTTGAAGAGGCCAGGTGCTACTGACTGAGATTTACAGAATTAGTGAGCATGCTTTAAAATCAGAACTTAAGTGTTCCATCTTCCATATTTTTTTCATAGAGAGCATTTCAGCACTGGAAGTAGATACCAGCAATCTTTTTTCTAACATACAAGATGCATGCTTCCACTTTAGGAGTACATTCCAGTCATCATAACCCCCAAAACTTTTCAAATCACGTGTACTACATTTAACTGCAATTACATCTGTCCTTTAGCACTTTAATACTTTTTCTGTACCCTCTACAGATCCATGTTACTCCTCATTCCTCCCCTTCCTCATTCTCTGTAGCTAATCCTTTTTGCAATTTTTTTTTTCTTTCTTCCAAGGTTAATGCTAGAGATTCAATTTCCTTTATTTCGGTGTTATCACCCACTCCAGTGAGCAAAATTAACCTTCTCACAGAAACACCATTCCAGTTTGATAACGACTCGATTTAGTGTCTTCTTATTGATTTGTTTTCAGGGTTTCATGTTGAAATAGATCAAGTTCCTGACAGCCCTATTACTGTAAAAACCTCCAACCAACTGACTTCTACCCACCTCTTATCAGTGAAGAGTTTGGTAGGAGGTCCACTCTCGACTTTGCTGTTTTGTAGGCCACTGCAAAGAGAAAATACCAGTGAATGACTTCTACAGAGATACATTTCAGTCATTGCTGAAAAAAGAACCGATTCCTAAGCCAGTAGTGTTTGTTTACCTTAGTAACAAGAGAAGGACACTATTCACCCACTAAAACAGATAAAAGTAGTGTGTTCTGGGTAACGTGGTATGTCCACGTTGCCTAATATTCTCCTGTATCCTGCACCTTCAATGAATGGTCCTAGAAACCTCAAATTTAAAGCAACATTGAATCAGTTGGTCTGACATCTCAGAATTCTGTGTTGTTACCACCAATCCTTCAGAAAAGGGTGTAACTTGACTTACACAAACAAAACCATTCTGTACCTTGTAGGCTAAAGAATTAAATGCCTGTGGAATGTGGCTATACTGATGACAAGGTAACTCTCGTAGGAATACTCTGCATTTTCTGATAAATAGAGTAAGACTCTCTGATGTAACCCAGACTTGATCAGGTGTTGTATGATGGACTGTTTGAAGAAAAACTAGTTAAGTTTCTTCTCCCTTTTGATAGTAATACCTACTTGAACTGAAGCAATGCTGATGGTAAGAGACTGAGCTCTATGCTCAGTTATCTTGCTTCAAATGTATCTGTACATTAGTTCATCTTTGATACTATATTAGAGGCTGAAGCACTGTTTTTATATAATATGCAGAATAAAATTCAGCATTTTCCTTCAATAATTTGCAAAGTTCTGCCTCTCTGATGCCTAAGGTTGAAAAATCTTAACTGTTGCCGTATTTTTATTTAATCAAATCTTTTCAAAAGGGAGTAGCAAAGAAAGAAAAGCGATAGACTGCAAAAAGGAATTTCAAAGGCTAAAACTATAAATAAGCCCTGAAGTCTTTTTAAATGTAAAATAATTTAATTTTTATGTTGTGGTTTTATTTTTTTTTTAATTCATCAGCAAAATGCATACACTGTCAGAGCATAATTTGGAGTAGGAATTTTTACATGAATAAGCAAGTAAATGTTTGTTTTAATGAACATGGTACATAGGGGAGTATGTGGTCAAATATATCTTCCCTATGACAAGCATGTTTCACAAGCTGTTTTTTTTAAATCTATGCATTATCCCTTTCAGTTTGTATCATATTGCAAACAAACACAGAATCTGAGTAAATTCCATAATACAGTAAGAGTAGTAGAGCATTTGTTTGATATTTTATGCATGTCCTGACAGTCAAATAGCAGGACCGTGTGGAATTCTTATGGGCTATTTTATTAGACTAATTTTTCATCTTTGGAAACTTTGTTTTTAATTAATAAGTGTATTCCTCCCTTTACTTCAGGTGGATTATCCATGCTATGAAGTATGAATTGAAAATCCGTGCTGGGGATATGCCAGCCAAGGACTTATACCAGATGTCCCCTAGTGAAGTGAAGCAGCTTCTGCTGGATATCCTTCAACCACAGCAGCAGGGGAGGTAACGAGATGTGTGGGTTTGTGGCACCTCTTTTCATTCATAATAGGCTGTTGAAGAATTTTCATTTCTGAACTACTTTGTATATACCTGCAATCACCAGGCACCTGCAATCAGTAATACGCTTTACTTATGGAAAGGTAGCAAAACCGCACTTTTTTATTCTTTCACCTGTGTGCAGGTTCTACAATTGTTTCTTTTATATTGCATCTTCCCTTTTCAGCTTTATCTTTGTGGAAGTCTTACTTTATACTAGTAATCTCTATACTTTGGCAGTAATGTGAAGCATTGAATTCTTTGATGTGAGGAAAGGAGCCAAAAATTACTCAATACTGTCTACTTAACCTGTAAGAAGAGTCTGTCTGCTGTTCAGTGCCCTCTTTCTTCTAGCTTATTATATGAATTAAGAACAGGTGTTCTCTAGAATTCTCAAGAGATAGCGGTGCTGCCTGAAACTTGTAATCTTTTCTCCAAGCTGTAACTAGCTGCCACAAAGAGGGTTCATTGTGATACAAAGTGTGCAAGACAAAAGTTAGAATTACAGTATTTCCACTTAACTACACTGATAAGAGTAAAGTCAAAGTCCTCCTGTAGGTTTTACTTCTAGTTAAGTTAGATTAAACTTCAGCAGATAATACAGCTGATAATTTCCACAGTCCTTGACTGAATGGATAATGGCCTTTTCTCTCAACAAAAAGGAAATAAACCACACGTCATGCTACTTATGTTCCTGCTTAATTCAAAACACATTCTGTTTTTTTCCCCAGTCTGTAATGCCTGAGAAACAAGCTCCTTAAACTGGTGTCTGCTTTCACTTATCTAATTTGGGTGATGTAGAATCTCTCAGTCCAACTGACTATATGTACTCTGTATCTCCCACATGCTTTTCAGTATCTTGGTTGTGGTTATTAATGCTTGCTGTTCAGTTGCTGTCTCGACTCATGTTGATGTTGACATTATTCCTCTAAAACCTTAGCAGAACAACCCTAGGTTTCTCTTTGCAGCATTTTCCATTAAATATTATGCTATTGAGGAAACCATTTGGTCAGTCACAGTAAGCAATTCAAGCACCATCCTTCATCATAGAGATCTTACCTGAGTTGTTACAGTGCCTTCTGCTTTTGATTCCTTTAACATATGATAGCTGGCTCAGCAAAGAGCACTCTGGTTGTTTTTCTGAGGATGAAGATTCTTTTTTGTGGGTTATCCAAATACAAAAACTAGCCAGCATATTCTTCAAAACTTCCTATCTTTTAACTTTGTCCTGTACAGTATTAGTAGCTCATTTTTCCTCAACCAGTGGTGACTTGTTTTTAAAAGTTCTCTTCCTGCCAGGAAATACAGAGCACTGCCTCCTTCCATTTTCTTTCTGTGACAGTTTTTCCTACTGTTGTGATTTTTAGAAAAAAATCTCTGCTACTGTGATATCATATATCACTGCCAATTAATTTGTCATACATGAAGGGCTAGTGGTATATTTACCTCCCTAACAAGTCTCTCCACAACTAACCTCTCCAAGTTTTCATGGAGGGTAAAATTTTTGCTATTATCCTACCTCTTACACTGGGCTCCAGAATATGATACCATATATTTGTATCTATCACCAACAGAGTGCAGACTTCCACAGATAACTCTTTTTGACCTATTTATGTAGGTCACAAGATTGTGAGTAGCCTTTTTTAAAATGGAGCATCGTTCTTTTAATGGTCCAAACAGTTATAAAACTCATTTTGCTCATACAGGTTACAGGACTCTCTTACCACAGTAATTTAGATAGATCAGAGTATTTTTCACATCTTCAAGTGCTTCTTTCTTTGTATTAAGAAAACAATGTTTTATTTCTGTCACAACTTGTCTTTTTGTTTTTATGAATGTTTTCTTGTCCTAGTCCAAGGACAGAGCTGTACAAAGAATGAGATAGAACTGTCATAGCAGGCACAAGTTTTTGGCAGTTAAAGTGTTCCATTGAGAAGTGATGTATGAGACACTTTTTCTTAATTTGTCATGTTAAACCAATACAGTTATACAGGAAAAAAAAAAAACCCACTGCACACTGGCTTGATCCTGGCAGTGGTCGAGTAATTAGAAGTCAGTAGTAAGTCCGTGACAGCTATTGTATCACAAGTGCTTTAAAGTCTTAATTTTAAATATCTCCTTTGTTCTCGTAAAGCCTATCTCAGTTACCTAAAGCTCAAACATGTTCAGAAGATACAGCACTTAGTGACACTTTTTTTTTCTCTCTTTCTTTTAAAAACAGAACAACAACAAAAGGAAACACAGTGTTTGCTTGGTCTTCTAGTTTAGCTGGAAGCTACACTAAGGAACTTGCTGGCTGGGGTTAAACCACCACATTAACTAAGCACCATGCAGCCACTCACCCACTTCCCCCCCATGGGATGGGGGAGAAAATCAGGAAAAGAAGTAAAACTCGTGGGTTGAGAAAAGAATGGTTTAATAGAATAGAAGAAACTAATAACGATAATGATAACACTAATAAAATGACAACAGTAATAATAAAAGGATTGGACTGTACAAATGATGTGCAGTGCAATTGCTCACCACCCGCCGATCGACACCCCATTTCGTCTCCGA
>JAVJGG010000088.1:28442671-28469415 GCA_035590195.1 Aviceda cuculoides | reverse complement strand
TCCATCCTCCTCAGGGGCAGGACTCCTCACACTCTTCCCCTGCTCCAGCATGGGGTCCCTCCCATGGGAGACAGTCCTCCACAAACTTCTCCAATGTGGGTCCTTCCCACGGGCTGCAGTTCTTGATGAGCTGCTCTAGTGTGGGTCCCTTCCACAGGCTGCAGTCCTTCAGGAACAGACTGCTCCAGTGTGGATCCCCTGTGGGGTCACGGCCATCTTTGGGGACACCCACCTGCTCCGGCGTGGGGTCCTCCACGGGCTGCAGGTGGATATCTGCTCCACAGCTCACCTCCATGGGCTGCAGGGGAATTGCCTCCCCTGGTGCAACTCCTCCCCCTCCTTCTTCACTAACGTTGGTATATGCATAGGTGTTCCTCTCGCATTCCAATCTCCTCCCCCTCTGCAGGTTTCCCCTTCTTAAATACGTTATCCCAGAGGTGCTACCACCATCACTGATTGGGTTGGCCTTGGCCAGCAGCAGGGCCAGCTTGGAGCCAGGGAAGCTTCTAGTAGCTTCTTACAGGAGCTACCCCTGTAGCCCCTCCCCTGCTACCAAAACTCCGCCACACAAAGCCAATACACACCCACTCCACTGGCTGAGCACCAGCATTTTTGCAGCCACACAGTGAACTGAATGAACTGGAAAATAGCTTCCCTGGCTCCCACAAAGTTAGATGTTAATGTCAATCATTTATGCAGTGCCCTTAATTAGGTAGTCACCAGAAATAGTAACCTTTCATAAAAGCCTGCTTTTTCAGTGATTCTTTTATCAAAGTCAGAATTCTATTATCTGTGCACTATTACCTGTGCCATTATTAAATGGCTTCCTGCTTGAAAGAGGCATATGCAATTATTAACAGTGCTTCTATATAACCTGAATTTCAAAAAACCTCAGATTTGAAGTCTTACAGTCTTTTTCTGCCTTCTAGTTGTTGATGGTTATATCTGTTATTTTGGAGAGAAATCCTGAGCTAGAGTTCCAGGACAAAGTGGACTTGGACAAAGTGGTGCAAGAAGCATTTCATGACTTTCAGAAAGATCACAGCAGTCCAAAGGGAGCTGAAAAACAAGTGAGTAAAATATTACCATCTTACAGAATTTACCATTTTTGTTGAAGTTAGTTATAAATGTTAATTCTGTGCAGTCAGAATAAAAAGCAATTGATAGGAGTTCAGAGGGGAACACAAATTAATATACCCAAGTGCTGCATAAGTCTGCAAACAACCTGTAAGCAGAGATAAAAGATGCATACTTACTTTATTGCTGAACTGTGAATTCAAACTGGTATGGTAAGAACACTCACAAGGTTACATAGCTCTGAAATGAGAGTCAGGGTAAAGCTGAAATAGTTACAATACTGATTAAAGGGGAAAGAATTAATTAGGGGGGACACTAGAGAAGAGTTAAGAGTAAGAAAAAAAGAAAAACCTAAAAGCTCAGCAAGGAAGTGTGAACTTAGGATCTTAGTAACCAAAGAACTCATATTGACAATACTAATGTAAAAACTTGAAATGCAAAACTGTTCTTAGCTACTAATTTTTGTACTAGAGTCACATTCGTGACACAGCAAGCTTTTAATCTCTAAGGCTTAAAATGCAAATACATGAAAGTTGATCATTAAGTGGCTTTTAAGATTCAATTCACTAGGATATTAGGTTTTCTGTTTTAAAGACCTCTAAGTATTCATGCTACAAGTTTTGGTGCCTCAAGCTCTGAAATTCTGTAATAAAGCCAGGTTCATTGAACTGGTTGAAGGAAGAAATACAAGTAAAGCAGTGGGACCAGTCCCTGTGCTACTGAGGATGATCTTCCTCACACTCGGTCTGGCATTTTATTGTGCATAATATATTTGGAGATACCTGTGCTAGCTCTGAATAATCTATTGATTCGGAAACATATTGATATGCAACAGCACCTCCTGTTGCTGAATTTAGCTCCTTGAAAAGATGAGGAAGGATGTGCTCCTTAAAAATTCAAAAGTTTCAAGGTTCACTTTTTTGTAGTTAGATTTGAAAGCAGGCCAGATATCCAGCCTTAGCAACATATCACCTTGCATAATACCTTTGTTTTTTAAAGGACACAATTTTCTTGAAATTATGATTCTTTTGGCCTACCCATTTTGGAGGGTAATGATTCTGTGTTTGCAGCCACGGCAAAATCAGACTTATCATCCACACAAATGGCTATTAAGTGCCAGCTCCGCACAGTATCTCGAATATGCTACTGCCTTCTGTGACAAGCTGGAAATCCCCAATGGCTATAAACAGAAAGAAAAATCCCATGCAAAACCCAATTTTTGCTGGTGCTGTCCTAGCCTCCATTAAAGTGATGGAATTTTTTCCAAGCCCGGATCTACTTAGAATGATGCCTTTTTGTCTCTTAGAAAGAAATCCCCATTTATAATTGTAAATAGTATCTTTAAGATTGTTGTTGTTGTTGTTGGAAGTGGCAACTCCTTATTTCAAAATTTTGTGGAACCTGACTCTCCCCTATTCCCAGGTGTATGCCTGCTGGCAGTTAACTGTAGCCTATTTAGAATTGTTCTGATGATATTCTGTCTGAAGTTTTCCTAACAAACATTGCTAAAAGAATTCCTGATTTGTCTCAACTATGCTCTTCTATTAAACTGACTTGCAAATATTTTGAACTTTGTTAATGCCCTGTTAACATGTAATAAATGTCAAAAGTATTTACTCCAGTAATTTCAAACACACCCTAAATCTACAGAAGTCTAATGTTTTCACCCACAATCTCTGCACTTGATTTAATAAAAGTAACCGATTTCCTGAATTAGTGTTGAACTTTTATTATAGCAGCCAATATATAATTTGAGAATAAGCAGATGTTTTAGCATCATTAACTGTGCAAAACAGGTGTTCAGTGAAGGACATCTATTTTGTTGATCTGATTAATGAATTAGTTCATGTGCTGTGGTTTGGTTCTTGGATTTAGAAACAAATTTTTTCTTCTGAATAAATCTTTAGTCAGTATCTCTACATGTACACCTAAGGACCTGACTCATAATCATACTGTGGTAGCACAGTAAGTTACCACATAGTAATCATCTAGCTGCATGTTTTGAGAGTAGTTGTTCTCTGACATCTATTACATTTTAAAAAATACTAAGAAGGTGGTATCTGTACACGACTGGAAAATTCAGTAAAGAAATATATACAGTGCATTTTAGTAAACTGTTTTCCACACCTTCAGGTAAGTATATGTGGGAGATTTCTGAAAACTGAGCAGAATTATACTGTAGCTTTAGAGTCCGAAAAACACATTTGCATTTCTAACATGTTTGTGATGTTCCTCTTGTTCACCTGTGTTTGCCTGCTTTACATAATCAACACTAATAGAAACATCTTTTCCCTCTCCTGCAGGATGACATGACTGCATTCTACAATACTCAGCCAACTGGAAAAAAGGGAACATGCAGCTACTTGAGTAAGGCTGTGATCACTTTATTGCTGGAAGGGGAAATGAAACCAAACAATGATGATCCTTGTACCATTAGCTAAAGCTTGAAACACAACATAGGAATTGTTGCTTTATTTAGTGTTCGATGTATTTTTCATGCATATATTAAAATTCTGTTTTGAAGAGCAACCCTAGCTAGTAATACAAATGCATATTATCCTTTCCTGAAAGAAGTGCCATTAAAGATATTAAGTGCCACCTAATTTTTTCCTTTCTCAACTATGCAGCATGGAACTCTGAGCACATGAAGTTAGTCCTATGATATTTAAGTTGAATGGGATTGTATTTATGAACTTAAATTAAATTATGCATTTAGTATAGTTGGTAACTTCAAGAGAAATGCAGTATGAGACTTTGTCTTTATACCTTTATTTATTTATAATTACAAACAAGTTTATTGTAAATTCTAAATGAAATTCAGAAAATACCTTCATTAACATGCATACGAATCTGTGTGGAAATATGAAAATTGGATTTTTTTTTAAATTATTCTACATACAAATTGGACGTGAAGGTTAAACAGTTATTATTTTAAAGTTTTTCGGTATCAGTTCAATTGAGATCGTACATTTAGGATTGTGTTTTTTTATTTGCTAGTTGATAACTTGATATACAGGGTTCATCCTAATAAAGCAACTTTTTATCTCTAGCAATAAATACCACTGCAGTTTCCCAACTGCTATTTAAGCATTTATAAGTTAACAAGGGAAACGTATGGTAACAAGATATAAGTTTGTTTAGAAAAAAGGGCAAACAGCTGCATTTAAAATTAACATCCATGAAGAAAAAAAACCTTTGTGTTACATAAGCTGTCAATGCATTAAAGAATTCAAGATGCACTTACTTATCTCCTCAATGTGTGAAAACATTGTATGCTATATGCTTTATTTTGGTGAAAGTAATAAAAAGCAAATGCCTGTAAAAAAAACCTGTCAATAAAAATACTTTAACTTACATGCAAAGACTCCTGTTGACTTCAGTGGCAACCTTTAATGTGATACTGGAACCACCCGGAATGGATCATTAAAGTCCCTCTTTTAGCAGCACAAAATATACTAAAGCTTTAGAAATGGTCCTCAAATATTTTGATAATTTAATTAGTAGTGACCAGCTACAACTCAACTGTCAATAAATTGTTGCCATATTGATATTAAAGGCAGGTAGTTTAACTTACATAGAGGGCAAAACTAATGGCAAAAGTGATGGAGTGAATCTGGGCACACGAGTAGTATTTATTTGAACACACTTAGGCAGTAGTTAGTACTTTCCTGATTTGCAGAACTTCCCCAGAAATCACAGAATCAATTCTTCTCAAACCAAAATGGTAGAAGAATCTGTTGTTGAAGGAGGACGCTAAACTATTAACAAATCTCTTGTCAAATGATGTGGAGAAAGAGTAAGGTTGGAAAAGCTAATTTTGGGCTAACAGTGTAGTGGTCCTACTGCTCTTCCATGCTGTAATACATTCATCATTCAAAGAATAGTGGAGAGGCAGCAGGGGGCCAGGGAAGGAAAATCCAGAAGAAACACACACTACAATAGTGTACCCAAAAGTGACTAACTAACTAATGTGTTAGTACATTTAATAGTGGAATGTTGTCTGAGGGGCTGCAGCATTGCTCTAACTCCAGCAAGAAGTCTACAATTAAACAGCAGACTCAGTTGGCAGCAACTAAATCTAAATTAGATCTAAATCTAAATTAAATCTAATTCTAAACACTGAATGAGCCACTAGTTTAAACAGCAGTCCCGTGTATCCTCAAATTTTTTACTTCATTACTGCCTTAGGAGTTATCAACTGCAATAAATTCCACTTGCCTTTTTTTTTTTTTTTTTTTTAAAGTGTTGCTTGCAGATCTACAGCTGGTCACGGATCAGTGATTACATAGGTAGCAAGCATGTCTATTTCTAGTGTTTTTAAAAATACTCTTTAAAGTTGATGTTATCTCTTGCTATACAAACACAGAACATAACTCTTGTCTAGAAACTGTAAATCCTATTGAAAGGAAACAGTCCTTTAAATACAAAATCTACAGATTACTTCAGGAGCACTGGCATTTTGCTAGACAGTAGCACTGCTGTTTGGTTTTGCAATTGCTTGTGATAGCAGGATAGCAATTTTGCATTTTTCACATCACTTACCACTTCATACTGCTTCTCTTCTGCTCTTACTCCTTTAGCACCTCCAGTTACTTATAAGCTTCAAGTTTGCTGATCTTGGTCTGAACTGTGTAACTACAAATAAATGAAAACCCCAGTCACCACTTTTCCTTATATGAACTTGGAATGAAAATCCCCGCAAACTGTTTCTGTTTTCCTTTATAGCCTCAAACACATGGTTTATGAAACTGTGATTGTGACAAGTTTTCAACTTCTATAAAATAAGGATAAGTACCTAGATTAGAAGATGAAGATACCAAAATTCAGCAGAGTCCACATTCTCTGAAAAAGGTTCTTGTGTCTGGAAGGACAATACCATAAATTTTTCTCCTTCCTGAAGCAGGGACAAGAAAGGAGCTTGATACAAACAGCTGTCACATAGCATGCCTACTGAATTACAGTTTCAAAAGACAAGACCATTGGAAAGAAACTAAAATTTCTACTAAAGAAAACATTTTCCCTACATTATAGTATGCTTGAAATCACAGAGGAAAGAGAAACCTTGGTGAGAATAAAGAGGGTAGCAGAACATAAATGGTAAACCAGATAGATAGTTTTTAAACAGCCGTAGCGCAAGTAATGTGTGGTTAATATTTAATAAATTTGGTCCTGATCTCTTCAAAAACATTCCATCTCAAGAGGACAAGGAAAGAAATGCATTTGGGGTTGCAGATTAATAACCAGAGATGCAACAATCAATACAGGCCCCTGTGTATTTACAAGAGCTACTGGCAATAGAGACGCTGAAGCCATTAAAGAAATAAGTCCCAAAGGGTGCAATATTGGTCCACACCATTCAGCTGCCTTATTATACACCTTCACAGTGCTCCAAAACTTGAAAAACTGTTCTGCTTACCAGGGGAAGTAGGATCCATTCAAACAATGGGAAAACAATAATTGAAACAGTTTAAAATAAAGCTATTGAGTAAAGCAGGTTATTTATAAACACCCTTTTTTTCCAGATTCCTTTATCAGATACTCTTGAGAGAAAGATCAAATGAATTCAGCTAAGCAAATCACAGAAAAAAAAAAATCCATTTTCCTCTGCTATTAGAAAGAGGGGTAATACAAACTTGCAGTGGCAACTCATGATGTAAATACACATAACCCACCCCCTTCTCCAACCCCAAATTCAATCACCTTTGATTTAGCCAAAACCATTGTCTTCACACTGTGGATTACTGTGACAGTTGATAGGTGTCATGTTCACAGTACATGAGGCATTTCAAACTGCTTTATTCCTCAAGAGAATTCAGAAGGTAAGAAGTTGATGCAATTCAAAGCCAACTTCCCTGGCATTTTTGCTGTTAGCTTTGTTCCTTTCCTCCATATGAATTTTCAGTCTTATTTTGCATACATAACAGTTTGTGCAACTGATACAGAACCGATACAGAAAAGAAACAGACAACAAGATTAATAATAAATCAGTCTCTGAGAAATCCTCTTCATTATTTGCTAATCCACCCCAGCAGAAAATGTAGTAAGAGATCCTGATTTGAAAGCATTTTTGTTGGATCAGTCCTGGAGCATGTAACATGATGCTACCAAAACACTGATGGTTGGGGCATCAAGGTCTGTCAGCATGCAGTGTATTTGATAACAGCAAGCTTAGGATTAGTATGATAATATCATTAGATGGCTACCATTCTGCTTTTGTAATTTAGGTCTCACATATTTTTTGTTTTCACTGCTATTTAAAATACTTTCTTAAACCTTATACATGGAGTTCATGCCATGAAAATTCCTCAATAAATTGTCAACATTCATAATCGGGGTCATTTAATACTTATATACCTCCTACAGTTTTCAAGAAAATCTACCTGCTTGACCAACAGCATTTCTGAGACTTAAAATTACCCTTCTGTAAAAATGCTTTTCAGCTACATGGATATTACAGTACTAATATCATTGGAAGATACATGTTTAACGAAAAAAAAAATCAATGCAGTCAAGAGCATATACCTAGAAGAGTCTTTGTATGCTACTTTGTAAGGGGAAAAAATAAATATACCAAAAGAAGTGGTAGTGGTGGGGCAGTCAGATGCCTAAAATACAAATTAAGAAAACAAAGAGGTGCAATTAATTCCACTGAAGCCTGTATATCTCATTCCAAAATCAATCAAGAAAATGGCTTGATTGGATTTTTAGAATTATGATCCACAAAACCCCTGCCAAACATATTCTCTTTTCCAAAGTGTGACAGTCTTTAATTAATGAACTGAGCCTTGTAACATGGGAAGAGAAAATTAAATAGGCAACCAAGACAGTCTGTGCTCTGCCATAAACACAAAACACAACAGAGTGTTGTGAAATACTGTGAGAGCTCAAAGGAAATGTGCTGGATTACATACACTGTTCATACCTACTTCTGCTCCTTTCACACTCAAATAGGAGAGAAGTCACGGGTTATGTGTGTGAATAAGGGGAGAAGATAAGATGGAAATGCATCTGGGTCTTAACTAGAAAGAACATAAAGGATTTCCCCTCGGTGTTGTGGTCTTGTGTTTTTGTGGGTGTTTATTTTGTGGGAGTGGAATAAGGAAGTTGTATTCTTTTCATTTACCTATGTAGCACTCTGACATTAGGAACTATAAATGATAGATATTTTTTCCACCTGAGCATGCTTTTCCTTTTGCACATTAGCAAGAGCTGGAACAATACCAAAAAACCCAAGAAAATCTATTTGTGGTGGGTCTTTCGTGAATCAGGAAGACTCTCCTAAAATGTCTGCAAGAGTTCCTTCTGTAAGCATTCTGTAGAAGTGCATGCTTCTCACAAGGGAAGGGGAAGAGGGACAAAACAACTTCCCTTGTCTTCACCCAAATACATACAGGATAATTTTTTACCTGATCTGAAAAGAAGAAGCAATTAAGTCTCTTATTTCATAAAATAACAACTCTCTAAGAAAAAACAGATGCTATTCGGAATAATGTTTCCTGCTGGTGCCAGAGAGTAAGGACTGAGCTCACCTAAGCCTAATCCCTATGGGCCAGTGGCATGAAGCATAGACAGCCCTTTCAGAATGCCACTAGCTAGTGTTTTTAGTGATGAAGTTGAGGCCAACAGAAGGGGAAAAAGGGTGACATCACACATAGGAAAAAAGAATAAAATATGTAGGAACCATTTCTTACCCAACTTTCACATTAGTGAAACAATCAAAAGAAAGAGGCCTGGAGGCTCTATGCCTAGGCACATCAAGAAATCCACTCAGACTGCAAGTGCGTATAGGAAGAGAGGACATCATATTGTTTTACATCTGTACAAGACCACAGACCTAAAACTTGCATATCACTCCATCCAGGTAGGAAACACATAACTTAGTAAAACGCAACTCTCAAGAAAATTATTGATAAACACACCCCCAAAACCTACTTTCTACCACATCACTAAAGAATGATGAATAATGCATGTGTGTCCATTCTGGGTTATGTTCCAGAAACTAAAACATATAACACTTTGAACTGGAATGGGACTATATATTGAACTATATCTTTTTTGATTTTGTTGCCTAAGGTGGATGCAAGTCTTTCCAGCTCCTGGTTTGCTTGTTGAAGGCTCCTATATCATTAAGTGGTCTCTGCAACAGGGTTGCCAGTAAGCCATGCCAGTAGAACCTGAAATTGCTGGTATTGCTCATGTATGAGTCATCTGGCTGCACTTCAGACTCTCATAGGAGATGACTAATCTGGCTCATAGGCAAACAAACCCAACAATTTTCTGTGTTCAGTGGT
The DNA here is from genome assembly GCA_035590195.1 of Aviceda cuculoides. Lineage (NCBI taxonomy): Eukaryota > Metazoa > Chordata > Aves > Accipitriformes > Accipitridae > Aviceda > Aviceda cuculoides. The sequence goes on along the minus strand of JAVJGG010000088.1, from coordinate 28,460,047 downwards.
AGACAGTGTGTATTTAGTTGGGTACACTACACAGTTGAACTTGCATTTCCTGAAGATAAATCATGCTGCAAAACATATAAAGGAAACATTTTTAGAGAAAATTTTGGCACATTCTCTTAACCTACAGTGTTTACATGTGTCTGTTCTATAGTCTATGATAAGTAAGAAAAACAAACTAGAAAGAAATTGTTAACAGAGATTCTCATATACTTGGAAGGTATCTAACATTGCTAGCTAGGACGTAAAAGCATGCAAGTAAGAAACAAAACTGTCTTTTAACAATGTATGAAAAAGGATCCTTAAGGTTTTCATGCAATGCCTCCAGATTGACCTAGCTAACTAAATCCAAAATGCTTTTCTCTGTGCACAAATGTCTTTCCCCATTAGGTTGTTTTCTTCTCAGTACTAGGGACCTCAGGGGCTTAAATACAAGTGAAATCATTAAGTACTTGCTGTGTTTTAGTCTTATGTTTGGTGATTCCCCCTTCTCAAAGGGCGTGCATATAAGATCTGAGTGTAAAACAAGAGAAAAGAGATGGATGGAGAAAGCCAGGCAAAGAAACGCAAGAAAGGTATGTTGTCATGTGGCTGAGTGTGACTGCTGTAATCCCTGCAAGCAGCAGGCATAGCAAAATCAATTTTAAAAACTGCTTCCTGGCCTCCTTACTATCTCAGAGCACATCTAGAAGATATGATGGTAAAAATATCCATGAACAGTCTCACCTCATAGTCATTTGTGCTCCTACCCTGTTATCAGCCAGCAGAACTGCACTGGAGGTCTTTGGCTGACAAAGGCGTAAATGGGTAGCAGCAACATCTCAAACATAACATAAAAATCTTCTAATGTTGGGGCCTGGAAGATAATATAGACCTGTCTTTTTATCTTAATACTATTATGACAAATGACTAGTGTGCTTCTGGGAACAAATGGCCTTTTATCTCCACAGTCTTTTGTCTTTTTTTTTTTTTCTTTTTTTAAGCTTACTAAATTTAAGGTTTTGGGTTTTTTTAATAAAAATACTTCAGCCTTATGCCTGTTCCTTTTGCTATCAGTACCATAGCTTCTGCTGAAATAAATTATAACATGGTACAAATTCTGTGGGATTTATTCAGATTCCCAGAGCCACATCCAAGAACAACATTAAACTTAACCAATCTAATGAGAGCTATACAAAACATCAGTAATGAGGATTCACACTGGGCAGACAGAAAGAAGGTTTCCTGGCAAAAAGTCAGTGAATAACTAACAGAACAACTGGCTCTTTGTATTCCAGAGACAGACAGAATAGGGGATTTGCTAAAACTAGTGATTTTCATCTCAAAGGTCTCATCACAAAACTGATGAAACCACAGCTGTTACAAAACTATTCTAAAAATCAATGTTTCAAGAGGATGAGACAAACCTTCAATTCTACCTATGAATGCTCTACAATAAAGGTTTGAGTTTGGCCTCATAATTCCTAATCTCAGAATCACAGTGGTCATTCAAGAAGATGAATTATGCATTATTTGTTTATGAAATGTTAAAAACACATAACAAATAGCTGTTAAAATCTTCTCTTGGCTCAACTCTCCTGGTAAAACCTCAAACACTTTGTGGAAAGATTAAATTAGAGATACCATTGGCATGTGAAAGTGCTGAATTACCTAGACTTTCCCCAAATTAAGTACTCATCTTTTCTGTGACTTAATTACTTCCATAGTGCTTTCTTATCTGTAGGTCACATTGTATTAATATACAAGTAGAGATACATTATTAAATTTGACTGTATAAGTAGTCTAGATTATATACATTAAGGACTCAAATTTTGTTTTTACAAATTTTATTTTTAATTTGATGATGTTCACTGGTCTGTTTGATGTTTTAATCCAGATTTGCTTTGGTTTATAATACTTACTCCCCAACACTGGGAATGTCAACACAACTGATGTTTTTGCTTCTTTCTACTCTCCACAATCCCTTTGGAATACATATACTAGACATTTCTGTATCAATGATAAATGAAGCAAATGCTCAGAAATGGGAATAACAAAAATTAAGATTAGTAGTGAATGTGTTATTTTTGGTTTTTTGGTGACTTTCTTGGAAGGGAAGGCAACTATTAAATGATCAAAATAATCTTCTACTTAGCATTCGACTTACTTCTACTGAAACCCATCTTAAATTATCATGTCCCCCCTGCACATGAAAAATTAAGAGTATTGCTAGGAATAATTCCAATGTCACTTTCCAGGGGAACTATACACGTTTCACATGAGGCCCATGCCATTCATGGGAATCATTCAAATTTTATGGTTTTTATATGAGGCGTTCAAGTAAGAGTCAGAGAAACTGACACTATTTTGAAGAAACCAACTTTGATATTTCTCCATGTTCTCCCATATCTAAGTTTGCTTAGCAGCAAAATTTCAACTGAGTAGTTTCAAAGTTTACAGGTATTTTACATTAATGAATTCATTTTTTCATTCTACAGGCAGACAAGAGGCAGAGCCATCATAATTATGGACAAGACTGACTTAGAAGAAAGTCCCCTAGAGCAACTGAATAGCATGCTACTCTCTCAATCAAATGAGCAGCTATTAACATCAGTTGTATACAGTTTATAATGGTGTTACTGCTGCCTTGCCAAATTCCCTAGGAGTTAGGTAAGAATTTCAACTGACATAGTTAACTAATTTTAAAAAGGCAAATGTTCTTAAAATATGAAGCCTTTAGTCACAATGCAGAGAGAAAAAAAGGAAAGATAAATTTAGGGGAAAACAAGATATAAGTGACAGCCTTTTTATCATGCAAAACAAATGTCAATACCTAAAACCAAAAATGATAATTCAAAATACTTTATTTTAAAACTATACTTCGGTGGAAGTTTGGCTATGAAAAACTAAAGATAACATGAAAATGCAAAATTTGTCTTTAGCTAGATTGAATGTAGTCATTCCTAGATAAGTACATTTTTGCTTACACAGAAGTTTTGCGACTTCATTTGGCATTAAAGTGAGGAATGAGTAAACACTAAGAAAGAACATGAGTATCTTGGCACAAATAAGTAAGTATAAAGTTACAAGCATCTATAGCATGTACGATAATCAGTGACTACTAATGCTGTTACCGCAATAATTTTTTTCTTATCATTCAGAAGCAGATGTATTAAAAAAAAAAAAAAATCACATTTTGATGTTCACTCCAAGCAGCATCAGCTCAATACAACACAAAAAATTCCAGCTTCACATACTCAAGTGGTCTAAACTAAGTGAAGTCATTGCATTACAAAATAGAAAAAAAATCATGTTTTTAGAGGGCTGTAATCGCCATTACCTCTCTCATGACTATACTGGATTTCTAGGACCCTCAAACTGTTAGATCATATCTAGCATACAACATACACCAGTATTTTTTTTTCCTTTTTCTTTGGAAGCAGAGGGACAGTAATAGCAAATTCTATTCCTTGACACCATTTGATATCCAAGTGAAAGTAGTGAATTGTACAGACTTCACACTTGAAGAAAGACAAAGCAATAGCCAAACACACGATAAACTGGACAGAAAAGTTATTAGTTTAGTATCTATAGAGTAGCATCATTCTGCAATAAGCTAAAATCCTTGTCTTTACATGTCCTCCTTTCTAGCCTCAATATTCCTAATTTTCCTGTTCCACGTTTCCTGTTGCTTTCTTCTTGTGGTTCCACAATCCACGATACCAGGTCTGTAAACCGTTGGATTAATCACCAACAAGTTTAATACTCACCGAGGTTACCACCATGAAGCTTAATTAGGGTCAAGCACATGTATATAGCAACATTTATATTTTATGCACCAGAATACATACTACATAGCTTTTATTTACCTTACATTTGCTGTGGGACAAGAGTTAACATGTAATCTGACATAAAGTGGCATAGATAGTACTTCATGTAACACGAAGGCCACAAGGACAAAGCAAACATACTAAAAATACACAAACCACAAAAAATTTGCACTAGTAGAAGTTTTACACATTAATTCTTTTTGTGATGTTGGTATAACATTTCTGACACTGTGTAAGATGCTCTCAGATCACTATAGACAGCCTCATTTCCATCACATCTAATGCTAACTTCTTGCTCCTAACAGTATCTATAGTTTACAGAATTAAGTAGCTCTTTTTTTTTTTAATCTCATAGCTCCTTTGCTCTGCTGATGATACCAGCCTTCATCACCAGACTTACCTCTCCTCTGTCAAGTGCTTTCTCATCTCCTACCATACTGCTTTTTAAAAGTGTGAAAGCTCCTACACAAAGCAGAAAGCGACTTGGAAAAAGCGAGATCCCCTTTAACAAATAGTGTATCTTGCAACAAATTGCATTTGGTACCTAAAACCCACATTCACACTGATTTCCACCCCTTACTTTCAGATCCTATTTTTCCGTAGTCTCCTAGTCTTGGCATTCCCTTTGAGAGACCATTAGCTATTACGGATAATCAGTAATTTTCTGCATGTTTATAAAAGCTTTTTTTTTTTTAATGCTATATGTGATATTCTGTTTGGCCTGTTAATACTAATGCAAGGTGAACATTAACAGTTACGAAACAGAGATATTATCTAGGACTACTTTTATGTTATTTTGCTCACAGTGACATTACTCTTCAGTCCCACCATTTCATATAGTCTCAGAGCCCAGACATTCTTATATAGCACTTCTAGTAAGTAGTGAGACTGATACTTTCACTGCTATTTTCAGAATTATTTTTCCTCCAACGTGCCTGAAGACTGGACGAAAAAAAACATTTGGAGCTGATCTAAAAAAAAAAAAAAAAATTAAAAAAAATCCTAAAAGATCCCTGAAGACTGCTAAAGTAGTCAAGTACATATCCCATTCTACTTTCAAGCTATGGCATAACTTCTTCAAAAATTATCAACCCTCCAGGTCGGTTCAGAAGAAAATATGTCTTGCTATTACAGCTGTTAGCAACAGAGCATGGATTACACTCAACAGACAGCTATGGAGCTTTGGCAACAAACTTTGTGGCCGCTACTGACCCTGGCTAAACCTCTGATGGCAGATGATTATTTCCTCAAATTGTTACAGAAGTGTTTGTTCAGAAGAACAATATCAGATAGAAAATACTGAAGACTAGCATGCTCATTCTGTAGAAAGCAAATTATCTGCAACTGAAAAAGTAAACAGAAAGACCTGTTTTGTGTCAGCTATTAAATCCAAATCTTACATAGCATGATATAACACGTACTTGAAAAAAAGTTTGGTTTTTTCCATATAGTTAGCACTCAAGGTTAAAACAAGCAAAAATACCCTACACCATCATCGGAAAACCAATCCCAATAATTCTTCCAAATAGACACTTCTCGTATGTGAAAAACCAGACTAAATGTAGCCAATCTTATTCCGATTTGTTCCAAATCATGTTCTTCAAACACTTCTATCACTTACTACTAAATCAGTAGTTAATCTCAAAATTGAACATATATACATACACAAAAGAAATGCTAAGTTAATGCAGAGAAAAACTGATTTTTGTTTCGATTCATTTTTCAGATGCAACCTTCCCACCCTCAGCTGTAAACTGTATGACAGCAACCGTGCTTAACCCTTACTATGTGTCGCCATTCTATGTCTTACAAATAGTGGTTGTTATAACTACAGGAACCTGCAGCTGCATAGATGCTGAATGGCACTCGTCTACTTATGGTCTGTGCCATGCTGTCTCCCTCCCCACAAGAGGGATTTAACATCAGTGATGTGTCCCACTGACGCTTCCTATTGGTTTGTAGGCCAAAATATTTATGGTAGCATCAGAGGATACTTTGCAAGCTTTTATTGTATAAGCAGTCTGCAGAGGCTACCACTAAATAGCCTTATTATGACCTTGTTTCCACATCTGATTTTACTCCAGCCAAGGCAGTAACATCAGAAATATCTGCCAAAGACTGTATACAAATCACTGATGATCCTGGAAAGGGTAAGTTATTGCATTCACAAGAATCCTTCAAAGTGATAGTAAAAAGCAAGTTTCATTTGTCAGTTCGATTTTTTGATCTCTGCTGGAAAGAACCTGATGTATGGCTAAAATTTTTTCTTCTCCCCACAAGAAGCAACTGAGAAGTAACTACACCCACAGCACCTAGTAAAAGACGTTGTATTTCTAGCTGTAATAAATGATTTCTCTCTTCAAAGCGCAGATGTTTTACAGAGAAGATGCAAGAGACTTTTGGTCCACAACCCTGGTAGGTTACTGTGACTCTCATGAATAAGTAGGAAGACATCTGTTTAACTAGCATGCTAGGGAGGCTAGAATTCCTCCTAATGTATATTTTCTATTTAAATTTTCCATGCCACATATAAAAAAAATATTATTGGAATAATTTTTTATGTGTGTATATATATATTTTAAAAATGCAAATACATTGTGAGACCTTAGCATTGGAAGTTATTTTTACCAGAAAAATATACTTACATTAAAAAATATTGATAATGAGATATCAGAACATGAAAACTTGTAACAGTATTTGGATCTCATTTCTCTTTGAAATTGTTTCTGAAACTCTCTTATTATGCAGACTTTGTCATGTTGACCTTCCTGTCTTTTGATGGTATTGGCCAAGACAAAGAGAGAAAGCTCACTAACTCTTGTAAAATTAAGCTTTCTTCACAATGCAGGTTTTCAGATTAAGTCCTGTCAGCCTCTGTGTGAATTCCATGATTTACATGAGCTCTGGGTCAAGCCTCAAGTGACAGAATCAATTTACTGCTTCTGGATAATTTTTTTTCTTTCCTTATCACTATCTGCCCCCCAGTACTGGAGTATTCATTACCTCAGATGATGTTAATAGCATGCTTGCGAGAACTCATTTTGTATCTTGAAGCCTTTATATTAAACATCCCATTGCCTAAAGTGGCTAAAAAAACTATTTACCTGATTACAATTACAATTCCTGTATTGGAGCTGACTCTCTAATTTGCTTTAAATGCTTTTATTTCAGAACACTTTACTTGTCACACAAAAATACATTGTGCATTACTGAATATAATAATAGAGGTTAAGAGACAGCTGGAGTAAGTGTTATGTAGTAAACTGACACAACCCCTCTCATACAAAGTGCAGTGTCACTGCCCTAACTACAGTGCAATTTGCATATAGAAATGGATAAACCTTAAAAGACAGCAGCAGTTTATTAATTTTAACGTAACCTACACCAAAATGCGTAAAGCATAGGTAAGTATTTATATATATTAGATGTCTCTCTTAGTCCATCATGATACATTATTATTTACTTTGTATCCAAATGATGTGTCAGACTGGAATACAATTCCTAACCAAGCTCCAGTAATAGAAATTACAGCTTTAAAAAATATTTTGCAGTCCCTTGCAATGCAAGGATGCAAGATGCTAATATGTTACATAAGAGATAACATGGGGATAAGGATAAATAAAGAATTAGTTATCTAACTTCACTATTGTACAGACAATGGTGGTTCTTCCTTTCATATCATTTTAAGGTTTTTGTTGTTGTCATTGCTTTGAAATAAAATCAGCTGTGCCTTAACTGACAACTAAACAATCACTAAATGATTGAAATCAATGTCAAGAGACTGAAAAGCATCCTCAAAAGACTTAAATTTAATTCACTCAAAAAACCAGAAGACACCTGATCTGCATTCCTGCATGCCTTTAAGCCGATTATTAGATATTTCAGTTTTATACATATATCAGTTTTTGAGCTCACAAATTCCATACATATAATTTTTACATGCAAATACATAAGTCCAATATCAAAACATTTGGCTTCCTACAGGGACAGGCACAAACATAAACCTGTAACAGGGTTGCCACTAATATGAAATGCAGGCATTTAGGTTATGTCTGTCCCATTTTGAGACTTACTGACTACTTACTGCACCTTCATCTTATGCATTCGCATTGCAGTACAATATAGCAGGATAGGCTGGAGGATGCAAGATGTAGCTAGCCTTAACAAGGCATCATTCTTATGAGTTGTCTAGGCATCACATGCTGATTTTATCTACTGGATGGAAAGAAAGTCGAGGGCTGGCAAAAGTTATAGCAGTGACTAGCTTTTATTAAGCACCGACCATGTTAACTCATGCCTTCATCTTGCAAAGGCTTCTCCACCAAACCCTGGTGTTAGAAAGAGACCTACTGGTTTTGTTTCACATACTCCCATGTAACATGCTATCTGACATCTGAGCAGGGTCTATGCAAGTATAGAGACAGGCTATGCAGGGCTTATAGCAAAATCAGACTGCTCCTGAAGAGAGTGCTATCTTAAGGTATATGGTATACCCACATTAGTTTTAGAAGGTGTATCAACATAAGGCCTTTCAATTCAGCTGAACAATGCAAAAGGCAAAAAACCTGACAAACCAGGGCATACGTCCCCTGTTTGACTATTTAAGAAATAAAATACAAACACAAAAACCCACACCATAATCATGGCTATACTAATAGTCACAATAGCATTATCATCAGAGGAGTTGGAGAGATTTTAGAGAACTTCCTCTGGTGCCAAGGTGTGTCAATTTTTATTTCAAAGCTCACACAAGGTATATGAACTATAATTTAACCATTTAATATTCATGCAGAAGATATTTTTAGTCCATGTGGAGAACAATATGTTCACTCACTGCATGTCTACTTTTATTTCTGAGCCACCTGTTTCAACACTAATGCTTTACAATAATTAATGATGCTCTCACAGAAGATGGAATGCCATCTCCATGAAGAAAAAATACCACTTTGGTATAACGTAAGAAATCTTTCACTTTTCGTTACACTCATAAGCAAGTTATATTGCAGATAAACCACAGGTGAGGCTTAGAGACTCTATGCTGCAAACCCTGCTGTTGACTTCAACCAAAAGCTAGAACTCCATCCCCAGCCTTCTCCTGAAAAGAGCTTTTGCAGAGGGTATCACCACCAGTGCAAAGGGCTCCACTGAAGGCAGGCTCAGTGGAAGATGGGGAAGCAAAAAAACCCACAGAGATATCATTGCAGGACCTGAGTCTTCCTTCATTTGTTGTTCAAAACTGCCACACTTATAGTATAGGAAATTATTTGTACCCTATGCATATAGGACTTCTATAATTCCAGAATCAGTGCTTCAAATTCTATTGTAGTTTTAGAAAAACAGTTCCTGCGTTCATGTCACTGACAAGATGTGGTACATTTCATTTGCATCTCAGTCACGGATCTATTAAGGCAGTTAGATTCTTTTATTCAGAGCTTCTTACCAGAAGAATTTTAATCAATTTTAGATTGCTGAAAAACAGCCTTGTAGATAAAGAAGCCTCTTCATACTGCCTCACTGCCAAATCACTTTCAATGCAAAATTTCAAGGCACAACACACTTAAGTATTCAAAACTTCCACTGAAATCAACAGTAGTTTTGATCAATCAAAGAATTAAATAAAAACTGATACAAACCTTATAAAGTTTGGCCCTCAGAACCTACATCTGGGATAGAAAAAGGTTCCTATTAATGCAGTAGATAGAGCTCTGTTTTAGATCCTTCCTTTATAGGAGCCCTTCTGAACGCGCTTCATGTAGGACTGGTAACACAGACTTAAACTAGGACTAGTCATGAATAATGACATGGCTGCATTAAAGTACTAGCAGGATCTAGACCTTCCTAGAAGAACTGCCCTTTAATGCAGAAGTCCACTACAGACTATTTTAAAATGTCTTGTTTTACATATTTGTGTTAAAAAACTAGCACAAATTTATAATCAATACATGAGCTTTACTACAGTGCTGCTAAACTAGTTTTATTAGAAGTGCACACTGGCACCATGCCAGCAAGTGATGATATTTTTGCAAATATATTCAGTTGAACTGCTTGATGGTGCTCTCTGTTACACCAATGGTAAAGTTTCCATCAGCTTCTGCATGAGTAACAGGGAACGATTCCCCAAGTGTTATGTAATTTTTTTTCCTGGTGCTGCCACTGACTTCTCCTGTGACACCAGTACTTTGCGTCTCTGTACCTTGTTCTATCCAGCTGTAAAAAGGGCTATAGAATTATGTGTTGGAGGCTGTTGGCTCAAATGTGTAGTTTGTTAAATAACAGTCTACATGGAGATATGAAACACAATTACTTTAGAAGATTTGCCATGTCTTTTACAAAATCTTACAGAAAATCTCAAATACCCAAGCCTGCAGACTGGCCTGTGAAGTTTTGTACTGACAAACCTAGATAAATTTTTAGAAGAGAAAATTCTAACAACTCTGCAGCTGTCTGGTATTACCCCTCCAGTTTCCATGGATACAACCATTAGAGATCAGCACAAAGCAGTTGAAATTTTGAAATGAGTATTATTTTAAATCACCCTCTCTCACAAAAATCCTGGTAACAACAGATGTGTTAGAAATACTGAAATTCTTTGGTTGAAAGCCCACCCACAGTTGCAACATTGCTAAAACAAAGGTTATAAAAGAGAAGAAAATAAACCCAACATTTTACCTTTTCGTTTTAGATAAGAAAGACTACTATCAGGAGGAAATATTAGTAATATTTACAGGAAAAAATGTTTTCCAGTTACATAGTTTGTTTTGCCACACCAACAAAATTTAGAAAGAAGCTAGCCTTCTTCATGGAGAGAAAAAAAAAATCCAACAAAACCAAAACCTCAAAACCAACAGAGAAGGTATACTGGGTTTTTAGAACAACTAAAAAAGGTGCTTTGAAAATACATGCAACTTTGCTTGTTTGTGGTGATCCCAAAATATGATACTCCCAGACAAATTCTGAATCAAGCTAGAACATTTTATTAAACAAAGATTATTGGCCAAATTAAAAAAAAAAAGGGGGGGGGGAGACATTACGCATTGCCTTCATTGCCTTTAGCAGAAGCATAGGGGGCAAACTTTATAATTCATATGACTATGTGACTCGCTGAAAATACTTAATACACTGAAGCAAGTAATAGGAACAGCAAGAATGACTGCAAGCAGGTAATTTTTAAAGACACAAGGCTGAACGAAAATCTCAAAAGAGGACTACTCTTGGGTAATCAAGATAGACTTTATTACAAGCTTTGTTAGCTTTTATTTGTTTTGATGTGTACTAGGAAGTGTCATTTGAAACATCTCATTATGCTTTCTGTATCGTTGTGTAAGCAAATCTAATGCTTTCTATTTCTGATGAGGAAACAAGCTATGTAGTTCAACCTTCTCAAAGATGTAGGAAAACATGACTAAATGCAAGGAAGGACAGTTTGGATTCCCTTCTCATCAGACACTATTTTCACAGAGATTAAATAAATGCTGCAAGGTTTGCCAGGAGAGATATCTGTACTAATTTCTTCTATAATTTATTTTGAACAACAAACACCTTCCTCTTATGGATTTGATATTAATTATTAACTTCTCTGAGAAGAACTGATATGCTAAGATCCTTTATGATAAGGATGTTACTAATTCTTTCATGATTTAAAAAAAATTTTGTAACTCAGAAATTCAAAGCCTATATTCAGTAACCAGCCAAAACCAAGGTTCTAATGAACTCTTTAAATGAAAGGTGTAATATATTGTGAATCTTAAAATCTTAATTAAATTTAATTCTTACTACATTAAATGACTAATTATTTATGCCAATGGTTTCAGATTTCTCTAACTTTTCTCCACTGAATGGTTAGGAACACTTAAACTAATCACCCTTCCTGCATGATCTACCCTCAGACACTTTGTAGGAATTCCACAAAACACTCTCCTCATGTTTTGATGAGCAAACAGGCAACATATACTAGAGAGCACACAGTAGACTGACTGGCAGAATTGAGTGTTAAGTCATTAGCACGGCATGGATATTTAAAGACCGAACGCCTGTGTTAAATTAAAAGACAAATCAGAATTGTAAGTTATGCTAGACTCAGGTATCATAGAAAGGTAACTGAATATTGATGCAAAACAAACTTTTCTAATTGTTAGTCTGAGTCACCAAATGGACTGGCAACAGGACCAGTAGGTTTACCTCCTGACCCTCAACCTCCATCCCTCTGCACATACACGTCTCCAGACCACACAACCCACTACGGAAAGAATAGGAAGAGTGAGTAGCTAAAAAGATCCTGCATCTAGTTTACCTCTCCTCCGGGGTCTCAGCACTAGGAAGGTAGCTAGACATGGCAGCTACAGTTCAAAAGAATTTTTGCCTCATTTTCTGAAAGTTCAAGTTACAATTAGTTTATCTTGGTATTTATTATTGCAAAGTTGGTCCTTGGTCATACTTCTGGGCATGCTAGCCTGTTTCATGAAGGCTTCCACCCAAAATCTGTGCTGTCCAAGTGCACCAAGCCTCTCTACTAGGAATGACCAGCAGCCTATCCAAAATCAGAACAACTTCCATGAAACAAAAAAAAAATCCCCCTGCTCCACACTTTAAAGGAAGCCACAAAAATAGAGTTAGAAGAGCTGACACATACAATATAATAATTCAGAAGGAAGTAGGGAAGTGTGAAATCCTAATTCTGTAATGACAAAATGGTTCAAACATAATTTGTTCTTAGAGAACAAGGGCCATTCAGGTTCCCCTCCAAAATGGCTTTCCCTATGTTCATGGTTAATGACAGTCAGCAAGTACCAGCAAAAGGAGAAAAGGCATAGAGGACTATGGGAAACTGAAAAGGAAAAACCCAACGGAAAATGACATGGCTTCATTAGCACAGCTCTATTTTCTTTTCCTGTCCATGCAGTTTAACCAGGAGAGTATACATCTCTCCTTTTTATAAAGAGCAGCTAGGCCATAGAAAGAGGACAAATCTATATAACATGCTACAAAAATTAGGCTAATAACAGAACTACTTAATTGTCAAGGCTTTCCTTACAGCTTACTCCTGGTTTTCTAGTGTCTTAACTACATAGCCAGAGGGAGAGGGATATATATACATATTCATTAGAAGTCTGCATGGCAAGGTTTAAAAAAACAAGACAGACATTAATGTGGAGAGTGTCAACAATTCAAGACAGGAACTATTTAAGTTAAATGATTTAAAGACTGAAATAGCATCAAGCTATTCTGGGTAAGCAGAATTTATTTCTGTAACCCAGATACCTTTCCCTGTATAATCCTGCCACACACTATGTTACTAGCTTGCTGTCACTGTAAAGCTTATTATTATAGATTGCTGGGGATACCTAGAAGCACATAAGGATAATTTATCTATCATGGCATGCTATATCAGTAAATATCCAGGCTACATCAGTTAGATAAATGGGGAATTCAAAGCTTAGGTCATGAAAAATTTGCTTGTTTACTACTTCTTCCAGAGAGCTTTTTCATACTGCATAACATCAAAAGTTACAGGAAGAAAAGGAAAGCTAGGCAGCAAATCCATTTCTTTACAGAGCACATTGCATATGAACACAGACATGGTGCTTCTCCAAGACAATGTAACCCAGAAGTAAAAAAGGTCTCCACTACTTCAAAAAAAATTAGTTTGATAGCATGTATTGCATCTGTTCTTTTTTCAGGGCCTAACCAGACAGGAATTGTTTTAATAACTTACATGAGTCATATCAGCTGTTTATTGTTTCCACATAACGTACAAACTGTTTTAAGACTAAAAATTGTAAGTCATATATGAAAAGAAGCCAAGTTTAACCTCCATTATGAAACCATATACATTATACAAAAGAAGACCCAACATGTATTTCAGATTCATTGCTTATCAATGGCATCCCAATCTCACATAATTATTTGTAAGACATAGCACAAGAAAAGCCTTTCAAATTAAACAACCAAGTTTAATTAGTCTACATCTTGACCTGGACATTTCATAGTTATTCTCCAGTTCCCCGTGTTCATTTAAACATGAAAGCCAAGTCAGATGATTTCTAGAAACCATTTCACAGAACCTGCAGAAACAGGAAAATGCTAACAGCCAAGACGTTAGTATTCTAATGCATAAATTGCAAAAGCACATCCTCCACCTCAGGCTTCAGTTAATCACCCTGTGTTGCAATCCATACACATGTGGATCTACACCTATATATACCTGTACGTATGTGTATGCGCGCATATGATTAAATAAGCCTCTACCGTTTACCATGTACACATAACAGCATCTACTGAAGTATTTGTGCACGTTTTTCAATCTGCAGAACCAGTATTTAGGCAAATTGCATAATAAGAATTTTGGCTGTTCAGGTACTATACTCGCCTTTCCAAGTAATTCTGAAAAGCTTTGCTCAATTCACTTGCCTTCTCTGTTCCTCTGTTTAGGCATCTGGACAATTCAGAAAACAGCCTATGTTTCCCTAGTGTATTATAAGGTGGAATGTTCAGAAAGTGCTTCAAGGTAAGCAAGGAAGATTCCATCAAAACAAACCAGAAAGCCACAGTAATTTCTTCTTCACTCACACAGTGAGTAACTAACGGTCAGCAGAAGTCAGACCTCTTTCCCAAATGCAACTAGCCTCTCCATGGTGTAAGTTTTTACCCTTATTTCCTAAATCAAGGCAATTACAGTATTTCCTGGTTTAGTAAAATACACTCTGCAGAACAGCAAATCTATCCTCAGCCTCAAATTTGACACATTCTATATCTAAAAATAATCTAGCTATCTATTTTCTCTTACACAGAATAATTCACTCATGCATTTGGTCATTCCCTGATAATGGGAACAATTTTAGGGTAATTAGTAAGGGATTATCTTTTTTTATTTCATTGCTTTCTTTCAAAAAATCAGAGGCAACCTTTATACCAATGCTGTTCTATGACTTTGGTGACTAATGCTTTACGAAGATCACATTAAATACTCACATGAGAGAACATGAGGTGCAATTATCCTGAAAAGATTTTCCTGATCCAAGATACTTAAGGAATTTCAGTCCATTTAGTACTGAAACCTGCCTTCAGTCAAAATGTTGGTCTTAAATACATGCTAAAACAGAAGCATTTTCAAAGACACACACCATTTCCAAAAGCTTTATTTTAGCCTGTTCCCAAAGTGCAACTTTGAGAACTTGCTAGCAAGCTGTCAAGACTTCAGAACAGAAAATATGACATGGATAGAAAAATCATATGACAAGCTTAATGGTCTTCTACCCTTTAAGAACAACAGCACAACCCCAAATCCACTGTGCCCTGGAACACAAAAATCATTAAAGCTGGGAAATAAATTTCTCAGGCCAACACAATTGAACATAATCTTCTATGAAAGTGACTAATCAGGGGTCATGTCCATCTTATTTATATTTTTTCCATTCCGTTACAATAATTTCTCTTGAATTCAGATGCTAAGGCCATTAATGCATTAACACAGGTTCTTTGAGCAAGCTCAACACCTGTGTTCTATGGAGTTTTGCGAGATAACATTTACATTTATATTTTGTTTTATTCTCTGTTTCTTCTCCAATTTGCTTTGCGACATTTCTACAACACAGTTATTTTAATGTAAAAAAAAAAAAAAAGTAGTTAATTTCATGCATATTCTCAGTGAATTCCACTGAGAATCGATATTGTGGTATTACTATGAAAATATCAGTAGTTAGAGTTGCTGCTTAGGTATCCAATAAAAATGCTTAGGAAAATCTACTAGGCATATCTAGGCCAGCATATTTCATAAGTAAATTGAAAAGCATTTTTGGAAAAAAAAAAAAAAAAAGAAAAAAGTGCACTTCTATAAGTTTTTGTGTATGAAAGGTATCTGATGACAAATAGAGAAAGGGTATAAATTAATTAAACTTTTTTTTATTTTCATCACTGTAAAAGACCTCATACAGAGCCAAAAGAGGCTACCTGTTCTACCAATGCCTGTTAATAATGGCAATTCTGAGCAGCTTGAATAAGCTGTTACCTATTGATTTATGCATTCTTCTGCGTGGCCCAATGAGTTAATGAAAATTAAGTGATCTGAAACATAGAGATTGGAAAGAGAGGTTTTACATCATTACAGAAGAAGTAACAGTGGAGAATGACATAGGTATTACCACAAAATATGGAGGCATAGAAGTATTTTTCACTAGTAACTGGGCATAACAATGACTGAAAAGGTGCGTATCGTGAGGAAATACATAAGGAAAAAAACCTGTCACACTGAACCAAACAAACTTGGGAGAGAAACCCCCATAAACAAGGACTATAATTCACTCAGTGAAGTTATTTTTTAGCTTTAAGAAGAAAAACATCAGAAACCTCCTTCTGTTCTTAAACTTTTATTTTCTCTCTGTTATTTGTCATATACGGTTGATAAAAACAAGTGAAGACTGGAGACCTGAGTAACAGGTTAATTGTCCAAAGTGGAATAAAAGGGGGAAAAGAGGGGAGACACCATGCAATAGCAAAGAACTAACAATAATTGGGGAAAAAAAATGGCACAAGTGATGCATTGCATGCAGACAGTGCATGCGGACAGTGCATGCAGACAGCACACTATCATGGTTACATAGTCAACTTTCCATTCTCATTTAAACAGACATCATTAATAGCTTGATAGGGTGACAGAAAATTCCTGAAGAATGGCAGAGACAATATCAATATTAAAACCAACCACAATAAAAAGACAGTAATAATTCAAATCTATAAATATGTGGGTTTGATCTCTCAAAGAGCAAACAATTTCAAAAACTTCTTAAGCATGTAGTGGAAGAACAGCTGGAAACTGCAGTTTGATTTAAGAATAGCAATGTGGATTAAAGCAAAATAAAGCACAATTAACGTGCCACAGCAGTGAACCATGTCTCAACCTCCAAATCTGCCCACACATGATGGCAGAGATTGAAAATGGCCCAAACTCTAGCACCTGTTATGCTGCATATTAAATAACAACTGTCAAGTTATGATTTTTAAACATAGAGCACATTTTCAGAAGCAACCCATTTTTGTGATCTGCAATTTGCAGTATCCACTTGTGCTGGATTTGGCTGGGATAGAGTTAGTTTTTTTCATACTAGCTAGTAAGGGGCTATGTTTTATATTTGTGCTGAAAACAGTACTGATAATACAGGGATGTTTTTGGTACTGATAAGCAGTGCTTACACAGAGCCAAGGCCTTTTCTGTTTTTCACACCACCCCACCAGCAAGTAGGCTGGGGGGGCACAACAAGTTGGGAGGGGACACAGCTGGGACAGCTGACCCCAACTGACCCAAGGGATATTCCAGACCATATGATGTCATGCTCAACATATAAAACTGGGGGAAGAAGAAGGAAGGGAGGGATGTTCGGAGTGATTGCGTCTGTCTTCCCAAATAACCGTTAGGTGTGATGGAGCCCTGCTTTCCTGGAGATGGCCGAACACCTGCCTGCCCATGGGAAGTGGTGAATGAATTCCTTGGTTTGCTTTGCTTGCATGTGTGGCTTTTGCTTTACCTATTAAACTGCCTTTATCTCAACTCACAAGTTTTCTCACTTTTACCCTTCTG
>JAVJGG010000088.1:28413630-28434816 GCA_035590195.1 Aviceda cuculoides | reverse complement strand
CTACAATTAATAAAATTTTAATTGGATTATGATCAGTTGTGGTCTCAATTTATAACACTTCCCAACAGCAAAGATGCTATAAAAATGTGTACTGACATTTACAGCTCACACAAGATTAATTAAAGCATCAGGAAATAAAACTCCAAAATTAGTCCTGGAAAAGCCGCAGGTGCCAAACTGCTATTTACAGACTGAGAGGATGTAATATTTTAAAATTAAAGATTGTCATGCATCATCTACAAGAAGATAAGAGGAGAAATATACAGCTAACTCAAAGAAGACAACACTCAAACATCAGCAAAAAGATAACTACAACCTAGATTATTATAGTTTTGTTAACCTTTTCATGGCATTTCAATAGAGATAACATACCACTAACAGAAGCCACCAAACCTAGGGAGCTAGAAGCTTTTATGAAGTTATGTTCTCCCTCCTATTTTATTGTCTTAATTTTGTCTACAACATTACTTCTAGCTGTTTCTTAAAAAACTGTACAGTATTTTAGAATAGTATCTCCACCTCTACTGGTCAAAGAGATAGAATAAATGTCAGCCAAAGAAGCACCTGTAGTGTGCTGGTTTTATTTCTTTCCTCTCTCTGCACTCACCCAGAAACTATGGACTGCACTCTAAGCAGCAACCTTCACTAAATCTTAGAGCTATTATTTAGGAAGTGACAGCAATGGTCATCCTATGAAACACAGAGGACAGTCTCTCAACAGCATGCTTTTAATATAAGAACTTAATTTGGTTTAATGAGATCACCCCAAGCCTTCCGTGCAAAACTGCAAAGTAGATGCAAACTTGATGCAATCTTACGTAAGCCCAACATTCTCTTAAGATTTAGGTATTTAGCGTTTGGGTGGCTCTTGGGGTTTTTTTAAACTAGAACTTCCTCAGAGCAATCTGAGTCATCAAACATAAAAATGAAATTTAAAAATTCATCTGACAGTGGAGTTCTGATCTTTTTGCCCTCTACACAAATGCTGTGATTTAATATAAGATGCCGCTGCTATCTTTGAATAAGAATGCTTCTGGGTTTTGTGCACAAACTACTCCTGCTGGCATGACTTCAGTGTGCTTTACAACACTTACTGATAATGTATGTTAGATTTAGGTAAAGAAACAGCTACTTTAAGGATATTTATCAAGCTTAGGAGTGAGATAAGCAGCAAATGCTCCTTAATGCCAAAAGTAGCTCTACACATGTACAGAAGCAAAGTTTGAGTTGCACGTCAAACTTCATACCTACTTGTAAACATCAGTGCTTTTCATTCTGTCTAAGGCTCATTTTCTACCTCTACATCTCTTCTTTGTGTCTCTAAGTCAAGCACTTACCCTTAAGGTTGTAAAAACTAATGCTCATCACAGAAATATAGATAAGAACAACAATGGAATAAAGAGAAATAGAATAAGCATTCTGTCTTAGAGAAAGAACAAAATATTGCCCCCAAAATGGAACAAGTTTGTGAATGGATTTGAAAGAAAATTAGTCATTTAAAAAATTGTATTAACTTTCTATGTTCTACATAATGGTTCTACAGCAATTACAGCCTTGTTTGAACTCCATTTTCTTACTTTTTATTTGTTACTCATTATTCATGCTATTTATACAATCTATATTGTCAACCGCTCTATTTAATATATATAAAAATCATGACTAACAACATGGCAAAGGAGGGTAGGCGAAATTAATACCTCTAGCAAATAAAATTCTTTAGGGTATCAGCAAGTGCTGTCAGTCATTTATTTAGGACAAAGTCCACATTTTGGATGAAATATTACTACTTTCTTTTCTGATCATACTGAATTTCCATGCTCGATTCCTTAAGCCAGTTACTCTATTAAGATTGCTCAAGTAGAAAAATAAACTGTTTACAAGTAAAAGAAACTCGTATTTCAATTAGCTCACAGACAGGCTTCCATAGAATCACTTTGCCCAAGTACTGTTCATTAGAAGACTTACCTCATTCCTTGTTTGTTATGTTCTAGAGAATGCTCACATTTTTGTATAAAGATTTCAGTTAAAACAACTGCTGCATTACTCATTTGTATATCATCTGACTACCAAACATGAAACCTCTCTGACAGTTAAAAAGCCTAAACATTTCAGTGAGTCTCTTCAAAGTACCATTTCGGAATTTTATACAAATGAGTTCTTCCTGGGCTATTTGGTGAGCAATGTCAAATAATACTAAATTATTTTTGCTTTAAGTATTCACAAATTCCTGATGTGAAAATTGTATGAACTTTATAGCCTGAAATAACTTTCACAACTTTGAATTGCTAATTATTTAAATGGAATTTGTCTGGAACAGGTCGGTTTCATTATCTTAAGTTGAGACATGCATCACAGGCTGTGAGTGGTAGGTCTTGAATTTAAAACCTCTTCCTAAATTGAAGAGTTCCTCCACTGTAATCTAAAGCACAGCAGGCATACTTTTTATCCAAATGACTTGAATTACCATGGGAAAATGTAATGAGGGTTTCCTCACATGAATTAGAGATTTGAAGTTTAGCAAATTCAGAACAAGCACTCCTCGATTTGCTAGCCTTGAGAGACAGTAGCATTCTCCACTAGTACAACTGCTCACCTAAGCGAAAACCAGATTCACAACCCGCTCCTTTGAAGTCATTCAATTCTTCTCTGTGCAAAAGCATTCATCCAAGAATTGTCAGAAAAAGCTTTATGCCTTTTTAAAATACAAGATTTCACAAAAAAAGGACAGTACAGAAGCTAAGGAGTCCAGAACAGCAACTTGGTAACAATAAATCAAATTGTAAGGAAAAGGTAAGGACCTGCAAATGGAAGAGAAGATAACCATGTTTTTTTTCCCTGAAAGTATGCTGGACAAAAGAAATAAATTACTAAGAAGGAAAAGCTATTTACTTTGAAGAATGTTCTTTTTCAAGGTTTGCATCTTATCAACAATTAATCAAGATATCGGCTTACTTATAACATTGCCATAGCCCACATTTATTTCTACTCAATTAGAGAGACTAGCTAAAGCAAAGTAGTATTCATAAGCGAGGGAATTAGACTCCTACATCAGTTTTCAGCTTTTGACTCTTCTATCCCTAACCATCCCGATGTGCAATTAAATACTTCATTTGCACATATACCCTATTCAATTAAAAATGCAAACAGCCCCCTACATACATAATTGGTCATTTCTGTGTTCAGCTATCTAACTGACACCAGGCACTCAACAGGACAGCATTCATACACATGAGGATCCTATAAGACATTTCTTTAAGGCTGTTCGATCCAAAGTCATTGCAGTTGCTTCAGCTGGACAAGCAGAAACACCAGCCACCACACCGTGGAGAACTGCAAGCTCCAAACATGCCCTAACTCCTGTTCACTCTATCAAACACCAGAACACAACTGCGGACAAGAAAAGCCCCACCAGACCTACTGCTGTGCTTATTTTTAAAGACACGAAATGGTAAGATAGGATCCTTACAAGAAAGGACCTAGTAACGGGAGCTGGTGTGTTCCTGCCTTATCAGCCACCAGACCCCCGCCTGAGCTGGGCGGGAAAGCGTGAGGAGCAGCAGGGTCTCGCGCGGGCCGTCCTCCATTTTGGGAAGCGTGGCTTCGGCGAGCCCGAGGGAAGTACCTGAAAGGGTGAAGTTCCTCCGCTTGGCGCTGGGCTGTGCCGGTGCTCCCAGCAGTCCTCTGGGAAAGCCACTTTGCCGGTCGCGCTGAGAGGGAGAGGCTAGAGCCCCTGCTGTGCCTGCCCGAGGTGAAGAGCCATCCTCACGGCTGCTCTCGCCTGAGGGGAGAGGGAGGGGCCGCTCTTCTTTTCGGTCCCGCCTGAGGACATGGAGAGGGGCCGCCCTCGCGCCCGCTCTGTGCGCGCTCCTGAGGCGAGGCGAGGCGGCCGCTGCGGCTGTCCTGAGGTAAGCGGCATGGAAAGTTCCCGCTTTCTTGTGGGTGTCCTTTTGTGTCGGCTGTCACGTAGTTACTCTTCTTTTCGGGGCTGCGGTCCGTTTTTAGTGCTGCTTTGGGAAAAGTTTGAGAGGAGAACATACTTTGCCTCAGTGACTACAAGGTGAGGGAAATGGAACAGCCCCGTGGTTTGGGGTGACCTTACTTCAGCCTCCTTTTTTAGGAACTCCTGGTCTAGAAGAGGACGAGGAATCGCTGAAGGTTTTCTGAGGAGGCATTCCTGGTTTTCCCCACTTAGCTGAGGAAGCGCTCTCAGGAGAGGGAAGGCGAAGGATGGAGGTGGGTGCTGAGCAGGTGAAGAAGGGGAGAGTCCTGAGCAGTGCCGGTGCACAGGCTGAGGGTCTGCCTGTGTTCAGGGAGGAAGAAAGCATCACAGGGTGGGAAGGCCCTGCATGACCTTTCTCAAGAGGGTAGGGACGGGGATCCAGTGGTACGCGTACAGTGGAAAAAGTAGAAGTTTCAAAAGATTAAATATGTGCATATGGTTTATATGGAGAGAAATAAGTGGAACAAAAGAACAAAATGTAGGAACACTGATGGTTTATAACAGGTATTCTAAGATCCAGTAATTCCACAAAAAGAGTTAATGTTTGTGTTTGCCATTTTGTAGACTTCAGGAAAGGACTTAACATGTTTCATTTAAAAGATATAAACATCTAACTAAAAGAATATTTGAGTTACTCAATATCAGTTTCAGTGATGTTCTTCATCGGTATAACTTTTTTCAAAATCAGTTATTACACCTTCAGACTCTATTACCAGGCTGCAGTTGCCAAAGCTTTCTGTGAATGCCTGCAACAGATTTTACTAAACCAAAAATGTCTAGATGGTTCTTTAATATCAGCTGCCATGTATATAACATTCATTATTGCGACAGATCGAATAATGTGGAGATCACAAAACTGCAAAGCAGTAGAAGAGAGCAAATTGGAAACAAGTACATCAGATTATTCAGGACTGTATTCAAACCATAGTAAGGGTGGCAAATATGGTTTAATTTTGGATGAAGAATGGGCTAGCTTGATCTCTTTAATAGTTCTAATGATCTATAAAAGTCTGTAATTTAAACCTTTTAGATTTACTTGAGCGTGTTACCATTCAACAGTAGAGAAATTATGCTAATAGGATTATTGTTATATTAGAAGTGGTGCTAATTTGAGGCTTCTAAGAATACAGATGTATAGCTCAAATGTTGCGTTCTCATTAGTCATGCAGTAGCATATGACATGAAGTAGGTATTTTGTCATTGTTAGAAAAAAACCAGCTTGAGTTAACAACAGATTCCACATCTTTTCATTAGGGGAGGGGATATACTTGTCAGCAAAACAAAGTGGCTCATAGGAAAACATTAGTGAATAAAAGTAATAAGAGAAAGTTGTTGCCCATGGAAGAAAAAGGGGGGAAAATGTGACTCTCAGCTATATTTTTATTTGTTGGAAACAAAAATGATAATACTACCTCCTATATAAAAAAGCCTGATTTTAATGGGTTACCTCCATTAGTGCAGGAATAATGCAGGCAAACTCTTTGTCATCTCAAGGATGAATTGATTGATTTCCAACTCCAAAAAGTAATGTGGTTGTGTTTGAAGGAATAAGAAAGAAACTGCAGCTATTAGGTCTAGAGTGAAAAAGGACCAGGAGATTTGCTGCAGAAACTAGTAACTCAAAGTGGCATGACCACATTTGTTTACTGATACCTGGAAAATAGCTTATTCTTTCTGGGGTCATTTAAAAAAAGTATTTTGCTTTGTGGGGAATATTTTAGCATCAAGAAATGAGCCACAAAGTCATGTTCATTTTGTGTTCATCAGTATTCTAGCAGAACCTTTCATAAATCTGTTTTGATTTATAAAGCAATAGAACAGTTTGAGAAATGTGCATGCACTAAATATTTTCACAAAGTTGTAACCAAGCTAAGCAGATTTCACATTAGTTCTGTTCCAGGCTACTGATACTTAGTGTTTATCCTTGAATGAGCAACCTATTTTAATGAACTCTCACCACACCAGTATTAGCATTGTTTTTCAAGAATAAGTTGAAGGGTGTGCTGGTGTAGCCAGTCCTCACCTGTCCTGTCACTGGGCAAGCATGCATGAGAATTAGGGTTTACATAGAGTTGACTTGGAGTGTCAGTTTTTAACACTGAATAGCTACGTTATCTTCAAGGAAATAAATAAAGGAAAAGAAGATACAAGTATCCTTTCCTCATGGATGAGGTTTCTATTTAATTTTCATTAAGGTCTTGCTACTCTTTCCTTGATTAAAAATTTTTTCATATGCACAAATGCCATTTGGAATACTTTGTAACTAGAAAAAAGACACTATAATTAATGTTTCTTATTCTAATTTAGCCATGGATAGTTTTTAATTGTTCTACAATAAGATGCATTGAGAAAATATGTAATATAATTTAAAAGTACAAAACTGCTTTTGAACTTCTGAATAAGTGGAAGCATGCTTTTATTTTGTATTTAAGACTGATTTTCTGTATGTGCACAGTGAAAATCTGGATAAATTTAACTTTTGTCATTTTGAAAGCAAATAAGTAATGGAGTACACTTTGAAAACACTTGATGCATCTGCTGTGCTAAATTTTTACTGTATGGGTACAGCTGTGTTAACTTGTGTTTCTTGATGACTCTTCATTTTGGTAGGATGCTGCTGGCCATTAATCCTTCAGCTGCAGTTTTTGATTTCTATTGCTTTTCCTTCAGGCGGAATTAGTATTCCGGTGGACATTTGAGGATATCACTTGTTTTTTGTGGAAATTCAGATCTGAATTTCCTTAATTGAGGATACTGTTGAGATAAAATTATTAGTGTCCTATGTGAACTATGTGATCTTCCAAACCCCTCTCTTAGCTGTCAGCTTCCCTGGATGGAAAATAGTTTTGATAGGGAAGCTATTACTCACGGTACTATACTGTTGTTTTCTTTGTTATTTTTGATTCTAAGAATAAAAGCTGTGTCTGTTACTCATGAGATGTTAGGTTTAAATAAGAAAAATGAGGACAAACAGAAAACAAGAGATGAAATACACTTTTCCACCTTTATTTTCATACTAGACCTCTTTTTAAATTGGTGTTGCAAGACTGTTCTCTTTTCCTTTCGCTGCCATTTTAGATGAATTACCTAGTAGTTGTTGCACAGACATAAATCAGTTCATCATAATAATCTGAGCTATTTCATGTATTTTAGCAAGTTAATTGCTGTTCCTGGATAGTCTTGAAAGAAACAGAATATACTTTTCAGGTTATTCTAGGAAGGTTATTTTTGTTATTTAATTCAGTACAGTCATTCTTTCATATTTGTTGTCTGGCCATCTTGAACTTGATAGTTTCTCCAGACTTTGTCAGTAGTATACTTAATGACATTTAAGTTTTGTTGAAGTGTTAAGTCTAAATAGATGTCACCTGTTAGCCTCCACTTAGAGTCATTCAGGTGCTGGAATTGATTATTTCACTTGTGAATATTGATGGCTTTCTGCCTGACAGTTGGGATGGGTAAGGTCTCCTTCACTTAAAAGAATTTTAGTCAAACTATTTACTATCTCACTGGTAAATATGAGAGAACTATGTTTTAATCTACAAGTTCTTTGTATTTTCTATACAGTAAAATATACAACCCTTCACCTCCAAATTATTGAAATATCATTTTTAATTTGAAGCAATTTTTATAATATTTCTGCAGTTAAACTATACATTACCTCAAAGCTGTTGCACTCACAGATAGCATACGCTTGTTATTCTGCAGGTTATGAGGCCAGCTTGCACCTAGGAGCTCATTTTAGATTAATTTACTCAAAATGTTTCGTTGTTTCCTTGCTGTGCAGCTTACAAATCTTGTGAGTTTTCATTGAGGATCTCTTTGTTTTGATGTATGTTTCTGTTTCTAGAATAGTTAAAACTGAATAAATATTTGTATTATTTTAATGTTGCTGCTAGGGCGAAATAAAATAGTGCTTGGCATACCTTTTTATTATTGTTACTTTGTTCTGAAATGGTCTTTCAAGTGGGTGCAGTTTTTGGTTTAACACAAGTCCTGCTGTGTCCTCCAGTTTAATCTAGGAAATTTATGAGAAATGAGAAATAATAACGGCCTTTGCCAAGACGTTTGTACGGGGATCTGTACTGGTAGCAGCACCCTTGTCTTGTGATCCAGCTAATCTATGTCAGACTATTGCTCAAGAGTGACCCAGTGCTGTTGATCTTGCTATTGAATTCAGCCTGTTTCAGAATCTTCAGAGACGTTTTCATTTCTGAAAAAATCCTGTTTTACCACTTATGTTTAGTGTTTAAAGAAGAAAAATCAATGAAAATTTAGTAACTTCGCATGTTATCTTGTATAGCTAAGACTCAGAAATGTCATCTGCAGGAGAAGGCTTATTTTGTTCATCTCTTGGTAAGGATGAGCATTACGATTCTCTGTATATGAGACACTATGATGACACATTAAAATAATGCAATACATTCAGTACCAAGTGAATTTCTGGTCCAAGTTCATTAATGTATAGATCATTTTAAAAGTATATAGTGTTTGGGATATGTGATGGTACCTAATTAAAAAAAAAATATTTCAGACGTAGCTATGTTTTAGCAAATTTATTTCCCAGAAGATCTTTTTTTTTTTTTTACAAGAATAACTGTTTTGTGTGTGCTTGCATGTGTGCGTAGCTAAATAATACAGTGCAACAGTTTTGCTTGTGTAACTATACAGTCTTACCATGTTATATTTTGATCTCATGTGATGCATGTTATCCTCAAATCTGAAATTTTTATCTCTGATAGTCACTGTATGAATATACTGAATCACTATAAAAGTATTATACCAATTGTTATCGCCCATATTTGGGAAAATTATTTTTATGGAAGGCAGAAAATGTTTTTAACACTTGTACTAATCCTTTCGTTTAGAATGACCTTTAACTTGTGTGGTTGGTTTACATCTATTATACATTTCTTGATTCCTGCAGGGTGATGAGTAGTCCCACTTGATCTCAATGGTGGGCCGAGAATGGCTAACGTCTGCTCAGCATGAACATGGTACAAAGATCGCGAGTGACTGTAAAACTGCGGTTACTTTTTATGCATTTATCAGAAATAGTTTAAAATTGTAGAATATGCTAATACAAGATGAATTCTTGTGACTTTGGAATTCTGTTGGAGAAGCTATTTTCTTCTATGGCTTAGCAACAATATTGGGAAATGCTATTTGGCCTTCGCAAAAGAAAAAGGCTTTAGACTCTGTAATCCCGAATTACATTAAGATGTAAACCTTTTGGCTCCAGTAAAGCTTGTTTTACAGCAAGTTTGTCAAAGGAGATTTTTATTTTGCAAAATAAAATCTGGGCATCCCATTTTGCCTTGGGATCTGGGAATAGTTATTCAAACAATTACCCCGTTGATAAACAATTTTCTGTCTCATGGCTGAGCTGCCTTTAGGTAATGGGGTCTGAGGGATTCCATTCTTTCAGGCTCCCTGTTGCGGTTCAGGGAAATCCAAAGATGCTGTCTTGTGTGGTTTTTCCATAGAAATTTTATTAAGTAGTGAATGAATGCCCTGACTCTTTACCTGTCTAAAGTAGTAAGCTTGCTTTTCAAATTTATTATAACTTATGCTGATCTCATAGTTAACAATTTGATCAATAAACTCATGCAGTATTTCACGTAAACAAGACAACCTCATTATTCAATAGCTTCCCCCCCCCCATTTTGACAAATGAAAGGCATATTTATCTTGCTTTCCTATTTACATAGCATATTCTTTTCTACCCTTTTTTTCCAGCTTCAGGTATTCAACAGCTGAAACAGACATTTAGAACTGTATAACCAAGGTCTGGGCCTATAGTTTCTAGCCTCACCTGGTTTTTGCCTGCTTTATTCTTCTCACTTTGATGCAAGCAATCCTGTCAAATAACTTCAACTCTGATCCAAGTTCTATTTATTAACTGACTTTAATCAATGTGATGGAATAATGCAAAGAAATCAGGGAAACCATGAGGATAGATTCAGGGGTTTTTTAAATGCCTACATGCTTTTTCTGCCTAAACATTTAATGGGTATTACACAAACCTAAGTATCTTCTGATTTTTTTTTTCCAAGTTTTTCATTTGTCCTCCAAATAAGTGTCTAACTAATATTTCGCAAATAGATAAGTACAGTGGACTACTGCACCTTGGCCAAAACTTACTGCTTACTTCAGTCTTCAGTGGCTTTAAATATATTTGGAAAAACCTGGATGTAATCAAGCTGCATGTAAAATGTCAGTTCTTCATGGAAAAAAAAGAAAAGATTATTGTAATCAGATGTCTTAAAATTCCTTTAACAATATTAACCTTGCAGAATTCTAAGGGCAATGCTCAATTCTCAACAGCGAGTGGGGTACCCAGTACTGCTGGTACCAGATAACAAGGTGAGATAAGTGCATGGGATGCACAGTAGGCATGGAGTCCTAGCTAACATCTGCGTGAAATCAGAATTTAAAACTGTTATTTGTGCAGAAGGCTTTTTTGGATACTGTGAATGGAAAAACAATTCACTGAAAAGCAAATCTTGCTGTCACTTGAACAGCTACTGACTGATAGAATTTCAAGTACAGTTCAGAGAGTAAGGACTCCAAACTGAGATTGCTCTTAGTCTCTGTTGAATCGTGTGATGCAGCTTGAGTCTTCGGACGGTGGGTAATTTGATAAACTCTGAAAACTGTAGTATCTAGGGTAGATAGAATGAATTGAAAGCGTCAGACTTAATTATGAATTTTCTTTCTTTTGTGAATGTAATTTTTGTAGTTTAATGTGATCACTGCTACTCTTACATCTGTGACGATAATTGTATAGATTAGATATAGAGATGTAAGTACTGAGGAAAAGGGCATTTAGCACAATTTATAACTGTCTTATTCAAGTACTTTTTTGAAGGTATTCTGTCAGAAGTGCTAGAAAGCTGAAAAAAGAATGCATCTGAGCTGAATTGATGTAGTATGCATGTTGATTACAATTAGAAAACTTTGTGGCTAGCGTGTATTAATTGGAACTTCTGCTGAAAATTATTTCATGTGAACCATTTTTGTCAGTAACAGTATACTTGAATTCTGTTGAGCTGTGTCCTTGATGTGTGAAGACTGGAATTCTTACTGTTTTAGCCATATGGAGCACATTATCCTGAGAGGATAAAGTGCTTTTAGTATGTTTTGTATTGGTTTTTTGTGAGTTGTTTTTGTTGGAGGGATTTTTTTTTTTTAATTGTTGGAAGTAGACTACCTAATCATTTTGTTGCAACTACTTTTTCATTTACAGCCTTTATTGTTAGAGAATTTGCACAGGGAGTTAATGGAATAGCTTATTTGATGCCTGGCAGTAAAGCTGAAGTCTAAATTGTCAGAGATGAAGCTTTTAATGTCAGGGTGACTGCCAAAACAGGATTACTGAGAAGCTGAATGGGTTGGCTTGGTGTCCAAAACAAGCTTGTACGAACTCAGCTATGGCATCTGAGGTATAATTTGTGCCTAACATAACTGTGCTGACAAAAGCTGCTTGCTCTACACTTGTACTACCAAAAATAGGGTTGTGATGATGTTGCTAATTACAGTTCTCTTATAATCTCTCATCTTGATCTGTATGATGATCATTTATCACAGATATAAAGTGAGCAAGGCCCAAGAATTTGAATACCAGAAACCATATTATTAACTATCTTATGTTAATAGTTTTGAAATATGTTTTGGGGGGGGTTCAATACTGAGATGTATGTGGTTTAGGTATTCCTACTGTTCTATGTGTAGTAATACTACTGCAGTAATAAAAAGGAGAGAAAAAATTTGTAGATGAAACCAGCTTGGTTCTATTTTGGCTTGATATTGATCATTAACAGTGATGCAAGTTCCATGTAACTCTTGTGATGCTCTGTATAAAGCCATTACATAATGGTTACCATTCTATCTTCAGCTTTCATTAGAATTAGTTTTTAAAGATAATTTTAAGTAATTTTAAGTACATTATTAGAGGTAACTTGGGAATCCAACAAAATGTTACCATTTTAACCCAGCAATAGTCAAATTAGAATGTTGGCTATGTAAATTGCAGGTGTAGTAGTATTCTAGCTCCTTATACCTGAAGTGTTGGGGAAGATAAGATCCTGGTTCTTGCCTTAACTGTTATGCCTAAGCCTTAGGGTTTCCATGTTGTGGAGGAGACATGTATAATTTGTTGTTGTTTATTATCTATATCCTCTCACCTCCATGTCAGTGATATAGTGAGGATGATCAGGTAATTTCAGAAAGAGGTCTAGCTTTCTAGAATACAGTTCTTGCCTCCTAGAGTGACTCTCTGCTGCTGTGGTCATCAAGCATACTTCAAACAGGTCTAAGGCAGTTTCAGATTATACCTCCAAAGTGATCTTGTGATAGATTCGTTTTCCCATGGTATACCTTCTAAACTCTACTCAAGTCATCCCTGATCATGCAAATTATTCAGAACCTTGGAGCTTGTCAGCACAGATAATTTTGAGTCCACTAAACCAGAATATGAAATGCAGTGTCCTAGTTACTCTGCCAGCTATCTTTGCCACATGCTTTCTGTCTGCAGCAAGGAATCTTGCAAGTAGGCATTCTTGGGTGTGCTAGAACGTATGTGGGGTTGGTACAAAGTGGCTGTGTGCTGCCAAGGCACGCAATAGTTCACAGCACTGACTGTTCCATATTAGACAAATCCTGAGTAAATAAAAAAGGCTTTTTCAATAAAATGTCTTGACTCATGTTTGACATTAATCTCACTAAAATATTATATTTATAGAAGAATACACTGTTCCTTAAAAAGAAAAAAGAAGGAAAAAAAAAACCCACATAGGCCTTTTTGTGGCTTTAATAGTCATAATATTTTTGTTTTCCATCCCATTAGATATTCTAATGTGGCTAGAAATGCAGTTGGAAAAAATTGCCCTCAAATGCTATTGAACCCTGGAAATCAGAAACTGTATTTAATCACAAACTGTATACAAAACAGGCAAGACCTACTTACAACACATGCTCAATTAAAAATGTCAAAACATACACGGTCTTTTAAGAGTTTTATAAACTAATTTGCTTCTAATATGTATAATTATTAACAAATAGTACATAAGCCTTAAGTCTTTGAGAAATACTTTTCCAAGCATGATTCCAGGAAAAAAATTTTAATATGAAGATGGTACTTAATAGAACTATCAGTTCCAATGATAAATGATAATTTAAAACACAGCTCCTTGTGCATTTAATATGCAGAAGAATATTTATTCTTTTTTATTAAAAGATCAGATCTAAACAAGCAATTCCGAGTACAGTTATCTGTTTCCTTTAAGCAAATTTCTATATACATATGAATTCTCCAGAACTAGTATACAGCTACACTGCAGGTGAAAGGCTTTTTCAGGAGGGAAATATGTTTGCTTTTTAAAGTTGCTCTTCCTACAATATTAAGTAAGCTTGACTATGATTGCTTTAGAGTAATGGAAGTGTTTAGTTTATATTCATTACTATATAAAATCAATAAAGGTTAATCCAGTGGTTGAGGATGCTATATGGGTTTGAGTCAGTTTCCTAGTTCAGTCTTGTCATAGCTCTCTTATTTTATGTTGTTCCAGGTGTGGTTTTTAGGTCTGTTAGATTCTCTATCTGCGTTTACTTGCATAACATATAACTTTAGCCTACAACTTCTCATAATTACAGCATCACTAAACTTGTAAAGAAGGTAGAAAGGCCAATAGTGTCATGTTTTTGAAGAAGATGTTTGAAAGCTGCCTCTCAAACTTACATGATGGCGCTGCTTTTGCATGGCTAGATATAGCATGGGACAAGAGAACTAAAAAATGCATTTCTTTTCTGAAATATAGAAATATTAGAAACTGAACAACCAGGCTATGCCTCACTGTCTTCTGCATTACCTATTTCACTGTGACATCCATTTACAATACAGTACCAAGAACTAAGTGCCAGATCTTGTTTCTACTGAGATTGGCAGGTCAATCTACCACTGAACTTAGGTGACAATTTACTGGTTTTATTTAACCTACTGTTTATAATTAGATTAAAATTATGAGGATTTGAGAACCTGATGAGCATTCTGAACAGTGAAAACTAATGGTAGGCTAAGTGTGTTTTTGGAAATAATGCATAAGTTTTTGAGAAAAAAACACAGTCAAAATATCTTGAGTCATTCCAGGCTGTGTCAACATATCCTTTAAATGTGCGTTGGAGTGGAATCAAGTCATAGATTGTGTCAACAACCTGGAAACTTAGGGAACAATTTGGATTGATGTCTCCAATTGATAGTACATGACATCAAAAATTTTAAGAAAAAGGTCTTGATCTTGAGGATATGAAAGACTGGCAGCAGTGAGGAGATAAGATTTGTGTGTAATAACTAGACTATAGTTTGACACCTACTACAAGAGTATAAAATTGAAGAAGGAATGAAAAGCAATTTTTCAGATTAAGATCATTTGACAGAACAGTTGGGAAAAGTGGATCTGTTAGATGTTAATATATAAACTCTGAGTAGTAGGCCACTCTCAGTGCAAAACACTCTACTTCTGAAATGGGTTTGTTAAAGGTGAATAAGCCTAGGGATTAAGTGCTGTTAAATTGCTGTCACTTTACTGATACATTTTTAATTTTAGCCCAAGTTAAACAATACTTTTGTTTGTATCATCAGGTTTTTACTGAACTGAGTTGTCTTTTAAAATCTTACTACATTATAATCACACTTTAAAGTAGCTGCACTGTAGTATATTGTGATGGAAACAAACTTAGTGTTGGTTCTTTTGCCATTAAGACTTTAATAGGCTTGCTGGTAAAGAAACTATGTTGTTCAGCTCATGAAGCATCCTCAGGTTAGTAGAGTTCATGTAAGAATTAACCTGCAGATTGCTCTTAACTGTGCGGCAGGACAGATTAACAATATAAGGAAGGATCAGGGAGATAATATTGAAGCCTAAATAAATCTTGTATAGAAGGGATATATCACAAATTTTGCAGTTGTTCTTGTTTGGAGAATGGTAACGGGTTTCATTCCTGAATTTGGGTGAATTTATATTTCCCGTTTCTATATAGGACCAAATATCTGACTGCATGCTAATTAAAGATATTGACCCTTTTTTCTTAGCAAATTCATGTAAGTAACACTAAGATTTAAAGTTTGCAATAATATTTGTTTAAAATAATACATCTTATAAATATTAGTGTGCATTTTTAGACTGGTTTTGTTGCTGTTTTCCTGGAGTATTTGGTACTTATTTTACAATGTGCCTGGCTATTCTGTCTTTTTTATGCTCTCTACAGATTGCCAAACTTGCCTAAATATGAACACTGCTAGAGAAATCATTTAAGGGGAGGGAGTACCTCAAAGTAAAAGAGAGTGAACTTTTACAAAGTCTTACAAATTTTTAGAGTTTTAACATGTTTTCCTGTTATCCACTAAGGTTTGCCATATAGGTGGGAACCTTCCTTTAAAGTACTTGTGTTCCTTTGTGAATGAGAGAATTGAACCAGATTTCTTAGTTGTCTAGCTAACATAATAGGAATTGGTCAAAAGAAAATTGAATGCCAAGTGCCATAGTTGTGTATGTGTAGGTAAGTAGGAATGGTCAAGTGGACTGTTCTTTGTACAGTTAGTTTCACTCAATGAAGGGAGAGTTCAGTTGTTCTCTCATGTATACTGTGATCCAAGCGTAAAAGCCCATGGTTTTGTCAATGACTATTCCAAATAACGTTTCTTTTTTAAATTATGATGCAGCAGACAGAGTTGAACAGAAGGGCTGTTAGACTGAGCCAGTGTGTTCAAAGCATATTTTTTCCCCACTTTCTCATCTGAGCCTCTGTGTCTTTAAAGAGATATTAGGTATTTATTATTGGAGAATCTAAGTCTAAACTCAGCCTGTCACCAAGAGGCTTTGACACTGAAGTCAATTTTGACAGTGAAATCTTAGTTGAATCTTCCCTGTTTTTTCCTCTCCTTAAGTCCTCTGTACCGTATACTCTCACATACACAATTAATATAGGCAAAAATGTAACAGCAGAAAAGGTTTTTCCTCCAAATTGATGCTCCTTTGTAGCACTGAACAGAAATGAACTTTTGTGGTAAGAGCTTCTTGAACTGGAAGCTGGTAGTGCAAAATGGAAAAATGGGATTTATAGAAAGGCCAGAAGAAATAGCGTGGCAAAAAAGATAAGCATTTGGGTGCATATGAGAGAGTGAGTCTAAAAATATGGAAGATAAGTTGGTTAAGACTAGAAGACAAAATAACAGAGAGGGGAAGAAAACCTTTAGAGCTATTTAATGAGAAAAAACTTGGAATAAAGACTACAGTAGGAAAAAGTTAGTTGTATCAGTAGCTGTGTTCTAAAACCATAATTGCACTGCTTAGCTGGGGAGGGAAGGACATGAACTGAATTCATTGTCTTAATGATAAACTTAGCAGATGGGCAAAATGAATACATAATAAATTGTGCTTCATTTCTTACATACACAGCAGTTTCATGAAATATAACAGTGTTCTGTATTTTCTCCATCTGTTTCTACAAAAATAAATATATTTCTTCTGTTTTCCTCAGTCCTCTTTCAAAACATTATTTGATTTGGATATCAACTAAACTTGAAGGAAATGGTCCTTTACATAAGAGGTCTCAATCAAAGCCTTGTCTTCAAAGGAAAGATGTGCCAGTATGGAATTCTACCCCAAAAGTTTATACAGATACAGTTGCAGAATTTTGAGTTGTCAAAACATAGTATATAATTTGTTAACACATCTGGATTTGGCTGGTTTGAGTTTCTTTTAGAAGAGTAAGCTTTGGTGTCATAGGTGATCATTCTCAACGATAATGTGTTTTCTAAAGCACACACAGCAGGATTTATAGCTTTAGCCACACAACTAGATTTCTGATGTAATTGATGAGTCATTTGTAGGAGCACACCTGGTATCTGACAGATGTTCATAGAAATAAAGTTTTCCTTTGTGCTATATTTACATATTGAAGTATAGCAGTACAATTTATTTGTGAGTGTTTAAAAAAAAAAAAGCTATATAATTTATCTTGAGATCATACTTGGTTTCCTTTCACATCCATCTCTTTATAGAACTCTTTATTTGGCCCATCCTTCTGTACTAATTTGGTATTAAAAAAAAAAACCCTTGGTTCAGACATTAGGTGCATTGATTGTATTATGATGTGTAATTAGTATTCTGCTGCTGCACTTTTTTTTTGATTACAACCATACCTGGAGGCACATTCAGAGATGGGTTTGTTCTTTGATTTTTCCAGATATGCATGTTTTTTGCTAAAAGTCACTGGAAATATCCAGAAAAATCTTTTGTAAGCATCTCACAATGAGGACAGGCTAGGTCACATTTATGCAAATGATGTGTGAGATTCAAGTAGCTGACTGCCTGAGTTATACCAAACCCTAATTGTGGTCCTAATCCCAATTTTCTGCAGTGCTGAACATTGGGTTCACCAGCAGTGAAAGTTGCAGAAGCCATTCACTCAAGATGTTTGAGAGAATCCTTGTCAGGGTTATATGAAAGACTTCTGAAAGCAAGTTGTACAGTTTCTTATAAGTTTTTAAAATTAATTATGATACTAATTGTAAAGGGTTGTTAACCTAAAGAAAAAAAGTGTTGTTAAAGAAGTTATATTTCTCAGAATTTTGCAAATGTATCACTAATTAAAAGATTATGCCTGGAAGAACTGGAAAATTTTGTTAAATGTGGATGAAGTTTAGCCATGCAGATAGCTTCATTAAATGCAAAACCTTTTACCATAGCTGTTAGCATTTATATAAGTGCTCTATATTCTGTCCTAGCAGATCTAGATTTTTTGCATCAGCTTCATACCATGTAACCAAAAAAAAAAGACTTCTGTTTGTTCTAGTCAATACACATTCATGATTCCGTTTTATGGATATGACTGCATTATGTTATAATGGAAGCTATGTTCCATAACTACTGTGGTGGTCTTCCCCCCCCGCTTTTTTTTTCAATATAACAATTTAAGATGAAATGTAGAAACAGATGCTTCCTTTTGATGCTCTGCAATAAAATGCAGCACTGTTTCAGATATACTCCCATCTGTGAAGAGTTAAGCACCTGAAAGTTCAGAGTTCCTGTGAGGTTTTTTTATCCATATGGGGGACTGTTAGGCTGTAGGTATTGGGAAAGATCTCTCAACAGTACTGGTTTCTGGAGAAAATGACCATAAAGGACAGATTCAGAAATACCTTATTTTGTATCTGAGTGAAGTTTTATTGTATGTTGTTGTAAGGGAAGGTTTTTTGATTATATAAACAGCACTGGTGTTTAAAAAAAAAAGAGAGAGGAGAAAAAAGAAAAAAGGCATTAATCAGTAAAACTTGCTGTTCTTCACAGGTAAGTTGTATAGATACTGGTCCTATTTTCTTGCTATAGTTTATAAATCTAGAACTCATATTTTTTCTTTTTTTTTTTTTAATTTATTGTGAACAAGAGTAATACAACCCAGTAATGCAAAAAGCATACTGTGCAAAACATGTTTTAAGACCTATACTGTGCTGTCTAAAAGTGATTCTGAATGGGTTTTGTGCTTTGCTACACCTAACTTTTAATAAAGAGTCCTTAATACTTTATATTCAGCCTTGCAATTTAAGAGGCTTGAGAAAATATATACAAAGGAACAAAGACATTGTATTGAACGGACTGTTATCCTTTGTTGTTATGCTAATGAAAAATAAGTCTTACTGAAGTTTTAGTTGCCTGGGTCCTTTTTATTTTGGAGTGTTAATTCATCTTTAAGTTGAATGTTTCTATCCCTATGAACGATTTATCTTTTTAGAAGACATTGAAAACTGCTTATAACCCTTAATAAGCTTATATATGCTTATTAGACCATATGCAAAATATTTAAATTCTCATCAAGTACAATGCATTATA
This sequence comes from Aviceda cuculoides, assembly GCA_035590195.1. Taxonomy (NCBI): domain Eukaryota; kingdom Metazoa; phylum Chordata; class Aves; order Accipitriformes; family Accipitridae; genus Aviceda; species Aviceda cuculoides. The sequence continues at coordinate 28,415,928 of JAVJGG010000088.1, read as the reverse complement.
GCCTTTGACAATGTGACTTTTTCAAGTGAGCTTATGTAATATTTGTGTTCTAGACATATAGTTCCTACGGCCCACCTTGTTGCATAAGGGTCTTTAGTTCTCTATTTAGGTGCACAGTACCCCTATATGGAAAGAAATACCATCATCTCCATTTTACAGAGAGGAAACCAGATAAATAATTTTCCCAAGGTTATTCAAGGATGGTTTCACAAGTTTTAGAATTGTGCTCTCGCTGCTAGGTTACTTTTCTGATTATTTAAATGTACCAGAGTGAGATTGCTCAAGTTACATGAAGCATTTTGAACCTGAGATTCAGTAGCATCTCTCAACTGAGAAAAATACGGTAACTTTTGTCAAAATCAATATTGTAGTTGTAGCTTCTTTAACATTTGGACCATATTTCTACAAATGTGTGTGTAAAGTGAGGCCCATTAATACACTAAGATGTACTAATGATTTCAGTAGGACTTGTCAACTGCTAATTAGACTTCTGAGCTGGTTCACCTCAGGCTACCTAACACAGGCTAAGACAGCTTCTAGGTTCTCCATGCTTGGTGTAGGCTGTATAATAGGAATCTTGCAGGCAATCAGGGGGCTTAATGTATGAATGAACAAGGTGCCCTTATGGTTTCGCTGCTATGTACCATTTAATAGCACAGTTCAGATGTGTACCAAAATGATTTCTCGGGTAGAAGTCAAAACTGTGTGATGAAGGAGATGAAAGATCATGAGAGCAGCAAGAAGCACAGTAGTAACAGATACTGTGCTTGTAAAAGAAGCAAGTTAAAAACACAGGAAAAAATATAGTTTAGGGAGGTAGGTTTTATACCGCAAGTGAAGGGAAGAGTGTTACTGAAAGGTTTTAAGTGCAATGACCCCAAATGGCTAATTGCCTAGTGCCCGTTGTTACTTACAAAAGATATTGTCATTGCTTTGTTATTCCTCCAAAAGAAGTGCAAGGTGCACTGAGAGATCTGGTGTTCAGATTCACACATTCCTTACCTGTCTCCTACAAGTATATACAGCTGCGTCCCTCCCTCTTCAGATTCCTTTTACTGTGTACTGCTGATTGCAAAGGACAGATTTAACTGCCAGAGTTGTATTGCAACATATATAACTTCAGTGACAGATTCAACCATCTTTTTACTGCAAGTTTAACTTATATGGATTTTTTTTAATAGGAGTATAGTCCAAAAAACTGCCTTTTGGATAGAAAAAAGCCTTGAAAGGTCAGTTGACAAAATCTTCCTGTTCAAAACATTGAAGATTAAAAGTATTTAAACTTGGAAAGAAATTGAGATATATTAAGAACATATTTTGTAACAGAAAAACATATTTTTTTCCTGAATTAAATGAAAATTTGCCTGTTGTCTTTCTCCAGTTCTTCGAATGAATTAACTTCAGTGAATTTTTAATGAGGTCAGTGGTTTGGCTGGTGCTTTATTAAGCACAGTACATGGCCCTGCCTCATGGAATTCAAGAATTGTAAAAATTTCATATGATAGGTCTATTAAATGTTTTAGTTCTATTTTAATAATAAGGCTATAAGGAACTCAGAACTAAATCAGACTTCACATTTTGATTAATTGTGTGGTCAATCAAAGGAGAAGGTGAAAAATTACCTTCACTGAGCATACTTTGCTTCCCCAGTGGGAAAGAGAGGAATCGAATGATGATTTTTTTTTCTACCTCTCTCTAAGTGGAAAGAAGAACATTCATGCAGAGAAGAAGGGCTTTGTTGCTTCTGAGAAGCAATTGTGTCTTCTTGTAGAGATACGCTTTAGATTGGAATGTTTTATGCTAGACAGGAGACTTTTTCTTCCATATTGAGCAGTTTTATAGAGGATGAGGATTGCCTAACAACTGGACAACTAGTTTGGTAGCTTTCCCTAAGTATCCAAAAATGATCCTTGTGTCTTCATTGCTTGTGTCGAGAAGGAAGAGGGGAAGGAAGAAGGCGGTGGAAGAACAGAACTGTAACATTCATATTTGGTTAATTTTTATTTTTGTCATTGATCTTAGAAGTAAATGGCCCCCAAGATACAAGTACACTCTGTATTCCAATATGATCTAGTGCAGTGGATATTTTAAATAGTGCAAGATAGCCCAGATTTTTTTGTGGTGGTGCGTTTGGGGTTTTTTTTAATAATAATTGAAAATAATACTGTCCTGGTTTCAGCTGGGATAGAGTTAATTGTCTTCCTAGTAGCTGGTACAGTGCTGTTTTGAGTTCAGTACCAGAAGGATGTTGATAACACCCTGATGTTTTCAGTTGTTGCTCAGTAGTGTTTAGTCTAA
>JAVJGG010000088.1:28391595-28405754 GCA_035590195.1 Aviceda cuculoides | reverse complement strand
GGGGGGGGGGGGGGGCCCAAGGAATGTCTACTGTTCCAACTTGTGTCTGTTGCTTTGCACCTCTTGTCCTATTGTTTGTCGTGCACCTCGAAGAAGAGTTTCATCTCTGTCTTCTTTGCATCCACCTACCAAGTAGTTGTCTCCCCGACCATCATGATGGCCCTCCACTGAACTCGCTCTAGTATGTCTTCTACTGCAAATTCAAGGCTGGATGTAGTACTCTAGATGCAGTCTCACAAGTGCCAAATAGAGGGGGAGGGGAAATCTTCCCTGGGCCAGCTAGCTACAGTTTTACTAACAGCCTGGGATGTAATTGGCTTTCTTTGCTGCAAGGGTGTTTCTCACTCATGTTCAACTTAGCATCCACCAGGACCCTCAGCTTCTCTTCTGCAGAGCTGCTTTCCAGTTAGTCCACAGCTATATTGTTGCATGGAGTTGCTACATTCTAGATGAAAGATAGCATTTGCTTTTGTTGAACCTTAAGGTTCTTGTCATTGCATTTTTCCAGCCTCCCCGGGTTCCTCTCAGTAGCAGCCCTGCCCTCCATTGTATTAACCACTCCCCCTATTTGTGGTCATCCACACACTTGCTGAGAATGTCCTCTGTACAGTCATCCAGGTTGTTAATGAAGACATTAAACAAATCGCTGAAGGAAGCCATTTGTTACTGGCTACCAGCTGGACTTTGTGCCTGACACTTTGAGCCTGGTGGTCCAGACAATTTTCAACCTACCTTGTTGTCCACTTACCTAGCTGGTACATCACTAATTTGGGGATAAGGAGGCTATGTCAAACCTTCCTTGATAAAGTTTAGATATACAATATCTGTTCCCCTTGCATTGTTCACAGTACCTGTCATCTCATCATACTAGGCAATGAATTTGATCAGACATAATTAACATGCCTAAAGGCCTTAGCTACTAAGGACAAACAACATAACTTGGAACTGGAAGGCAGCAAAACTAGGATCACTTTGGTTGTTTCTCTTCTCTATTTACTTTTTGGCTACAGTGGAGGTTCTGGCTCAAGCACTTAGGGGAACCAGAGGGGGAAAGAAAGAAAAGAAGAAAAAAAAAACCACCAAGGAAAATGAGTCATTGTTTTAACTAAAGTTAATACCAACCTAGAATTTTCGGAACAAGTTAAAGATTTTTCTTTCTATGGCTAATAGGTTGATGACAGTATTCCATAACTGAATATTCACATTTATTATGAACTGTTGATAGTAAACAACTGATCTGGTAGCTGAAGGGAAGGTAAGGAATCTTGATATTGTTGGTAGCAGCTACTTTGGTCATCCCTTCCCAAAGATCTATTTGATCACAAAGTTGTAAAAAAATGACCCTTGCTAACATTCATGTGAGTCTTTTGTGTAAGTATTCCTGTCCATTTCAGTGAAAATTTATCACTCCATATTCTCGAAGTAGAATTACAATCTGCATTGTGTTGTGTATGAGCAGACAGAGACAAGTTTACGTTCATGTAATATAGTGCAGTATTAATCATAGCAGAAGTAAAGGAACTATTCCTAAAGCTCTTAATCATAGCTTTTACATTAGCTCTTTTCAGATTTATGGATTGATGGATGTTGCATATTTATTTATTGTGTCAACGCTGGAGCAGTTTATCATTTAACACTTAGCTCACTGAAGAGTAATATGCTCTCTCCATATTAGGTAATTTTTGAAACCATTGTATATAATAAAATATGTACACTATAAATTTATAATGACAAATTTGAACTTCAAAACTGATTACTTCCTTTTAAGCAAAGTAACTACTTTGTCTATTATTATTGCTGTCTGATGCTTCAGTATTTTGTCATTGTCTGTATGATTGTTGTGGCCTGCATGATGGTATAAAGAAGGAGATACAGAATCATAGAATCATGTAGGTTGGAAAAGACCTTTAAGGTCATCGAGTCCAACTGTAAACCTAACAATGCCAAGTCCACCACTAAGCCATGTCTGTAAGTGCCACATCTACATGTCTTTTAAATATCTCCAGGGGATGGTGACTCAACCACTTCCCTGGGCAGCCAGTTCTAATGCTTGATAACCCTTTTGGGTGAAGAAATTTTTCCTAATATCCAACGTAAACCTCACCTGGAGCAACTTGAGGCTGTTTCCTCTTGCTTATTACTTGCCCTATTGCTTGTTACTTGGGAGAAGAGACCAACACCCACCTCGCTACAACCTTATTTCAGGTAGTTGTAGAGAGTGATAAGGTCTCCCATGAGCCTCCTTTTCTTCAGACTGAACAACTCCAGTTCCCTCAGCTGCTCCTTATAGGACTTGTGCTCTAGACCCTTCACCAGCTTCGTTGCCCTTCTTTGGACACACTGCAATGTCTGTCTTGTAGTGAGGGGCCAAAAACTGAACACAATATTTGAAGTGCAGCCTCACCAGTGCTGAGTACAGGGGGATGATCACTTGCCTAGTTCTGCCAGCCATGCTATTTCTTATACAAGAATCAATGCAAGGCAGTTTCATTTTTTTGATAGATTCTTGGTATCAGTATATTTCCAAGTGAATTGTGTTGGGGAACATAACTACACTAGAACACCTCTTTAAATTTAAATAGCTAAGTAGCAGTTAAGGTTTCATATATAAATACAGGAAACAGTATCTTTACATGTTATTCTTGACACTCTTTGTCTATCAAGTCATAATGAGCATCTGAGCTCATTCAGCTACTAATTGGAGAGATCAATATCATCTTTAAGTTCCTCTCCATGTCATGAGAAGAAGAAATGGACTGTATTTTTTCCAACTTTCATTAGGGAATTAGAGATTTCCAAGAAACTAGTTAAGTGCAGGCTGGATATTTCTTGCTGATAAGCTAGTTTGTTGTTTAATTTTTTTTGGTATTCCTGTCTCCGTGCCTATTTCTCACTTGCTAGTTTGTCATCACTGATCCTGGATGAGATGTTAAGGATATGTTTGTATCCAATTGCAGGAGCTATTTCATGTAATATTTCAATGAGTAGTCTAGAGCCTGTCTCAAGGCAACTTGTGTTGTGCTTTAAACATTCTGTTCAGGAACGGTGCTTAGCACTGCGCTGAAGGACTGCTAGTGAGAAAACATTAGAACTATTCTCCTAGTATTTTCCTACACCTCTTTTCCCAGCAATCCAGTGATCTTCACCCCCCTATACCACCCCACCCCAAGGATTTAACAGAGGAGCCAGGGTGGCTGCAGCCTGTCAAGCTGAGCTTTCAGAGTTGAGTGTATACCAAAGACAATAGGGTGTCACCTATGTGACAAGGAGTCTGGAGAGGAACAAAGGAGATACTACCCTTCTGAAACATTAATTGAAGATTTGATTAGGCCAGGGAGAGTGGTCTGTGGCATCCAGGCTTTGTCTTTTTAAAACATAATTTAAAAAAAAAATAAATCTGACTCTTGCTTATTGCATTTTATGACCCTTGTGTGTCAGTAATTGTTCTTGAGGTGAGATCGGAAATAATAGTTGAGAAGCAATCAGAATTTATAGTTCTGAATAGCAGTCTTGACAGTTTCTCAATAAAAAGTAATCCAACAAATTGCCAACACTTTTCCTGATCAGAGTGCTATTCATAATGCAACAGATAAGTGACATCAGGCTCGGCAGGCTAGTAATCAGCATCCAACACATAATGGTCTTTGTAATTTGGTGTGTATCTGCTCTGTCACATTGGCAATTGGTAGTCATCCCATGTCTGTTTGGTTCCTTTCCATGCAGCAAGCCTTTTGAATGTAAAGAACATCTTACAGGAAAACTAAATGAACCAATCACTACTCTACCACCTCCATTCTTGCCATATGGGATTAAAAGATGTAGTTGAGAATTTAAATTATATTTTAAAACTTACATTTGTAATTGTATGTTTTAATAAATTGTATTTGTTATCAGAAACTTCTGAATTATTTATTCAAGCTATGAATTTTGTGGTTTGGTGCTCTGAGTAGTCAAAGGAGAGTATGTTCTGGCTACTTGAATTTCCTCACTTGGTTTTCCCTGCTTTTTTTTTTTTTTTTTTTTTTTTTTCCCCTCCATATGTGATAAAAGATTTCGTAGCAATTTAGCACTGCCTTAGCAAGATTTTACTTTGTGGTATGTTTTGGTTTTGGTGGTTTGTTTGTTGGTTGGTTTGGGGTTTTTGGGGGTTTTTTTTGAGGTCAGTTAAAATGGGAGTGTGATCTTTTCATGCTGGAACATTTGATGTAGACCATAGAATCAGGACTGAATCTGCTGATTTTGGTAGGTTAATTATAAGAACAGAAATCGTATTCTTTCAGTACAGTTGGATTTGCATTTCTGTAGCTATAAGTAAATAAAGCATTACTTAATTGTTGCAGTGTTATGCTGCTTTTAATTTCTGTGTGCCTCCCAGTTTATCAGGACACCAAATACAAGGTGTTCAGAATGTGCCTAGATTTGTAATACTAAGCAGATATATCATCTTACACCTATATCTTATAAATTCTTTTGTTCTTCAGTATTCCTGCTGTGTTTTGCATGGCGTCCAACCATATCTTCATGCACCATCTTTCTCTGTCTATATTTAAATACTGTCATTTGAGGAAGTGGTTGCACTTTATGTGGAAAATCTTGGGTGGACATTTTGGAAAGTACTTCTACTGTCTAGCCGTCTGCTTTTATGTTAGCCAAGTAGTTTTCACAGACTTGCTTTGTAGCCAGTATAGAAGACAGAGAGGATCTGAATGGTGGTTAAGAATTTGATTCAAGCTTCTTCTCTAGATGATCCTCTGTTTCCATGAATACTGCAGGAGCCTAGCAAGAGTGGCTAGCCAAATTAAGTGCCTAAATAGTGTAACAGGAGTATTTTCCTCTTACACTGCTTGTAAGACCTGAAAGCATCTTAAAACCTCACTTTGGCTGTACAGACAGTCTCAGAGCTGCAGATCAGCTCCCTCTGGTGAAAAGAAACAGAGGTGTGAAATATGATGGCTGGCTGGGGCTGTAGTCAGTGGTGAATGATTTATGTGACTCCTTATTTTTCCTGACATAATTATGACAGATCTTCTGAATGCATATTCAGGTTGTCTAGACTTGAGGACTGTGTTCCTCAATGCTGAGGAGTTGCATTCCACAATTTCTTACTTGTGTCTTTCATGTCTTTCCAGCTGTTAGCTTGAGACAGAAGAATTTTTAGTTACTCTTTGTATAAATACACCCAAATTACAATGTGTGAAAATGCCGTAGTAAGTCATCAAGATGGCACTTTATAGCTACTGTGCATTTTAGACCACATCATGCTGTTCCTATTACTTCAGCCTGTAGTTAAAGCAAAATCACAACATAACTGTTGAGAGAAAATGAGTTGTATGATGCCAGTTTCGTTTTGCAACACTGGAAGTCAAGACAGTTAAGTTCTGGCACCTCGTTTATAGACTGTGTATCTGCATTTTAAAATGCTTGGGTGAGACTGGGTATAGAGAGCATTTTTTATAAGCTTCAAATCTAGTAAAAGAGAAAACTTAAAAAGTAGAAGGGGAGTTACCATTTCTGAACTGCTAGAGATGGCTAAGAAAGGGATCAAATAAATAAGTTTTGCTGGTGAAAATATGTGTTTGTTTAGATAGTAAGAATAGCTAGAATGTAAAGCAATCTGTAAATACATTCAAAAGTAGCTAGAATGTAAAGCAACCTGTAAATACATTCAAAAGTAGCTAGAACGTAAAGCATGTTGTAAATACATTCAAAAGTAAGAGGACTAGATCATGAATACTTTGAAGTGGGTAGAAGATACTGGTTAAAGTTTGTAAACATAAGCATGTATTTTTTTTTTCATCAGTACGATAATTCTAAAAAAAATACTTCCTATCAATATGAGACCTTAAAATTACATAATCTTGATTCTCATTTACATTACACTTCTCTTCAGTTAGAATGAATACAAATACTATGAAGTGGTCTATTTAGAGGAGGGAAGAAAGGAAGGATAGGAAGTAGGAAATCCTATTGCTGATTCAACACATGGCACTGAGATGTGACAAATTTACTTTCTAGGTCAGACTGAATCACTTGGCTGGGTTTTGTTTGCGCATCTTGTTGGTGACCTGCTGCTTCCATTTAGCACTTTAAAAAATATAGCAGTTTTCCGTCTGCTGTTCTCACAACAGACTTTATAGCCTTGTCATCTACTTACATCTTCTAGAGAAAAGTAGTTGCCTGCAATCTTTTCTACTGTCAGTACTGTCAGGAGTATCTGCTTGGGTTTCTTTTTCTGTCCCATAAGAAATGGGCAATGCAGGCATTGTGAAATTATCTCCCCTTTTGTGTCTATTGCTATTTTAAGGCCAATTTACCAATCAAGGAAATGTAATGTTAAAGGCTTTTTGTTACCAAATAAATCCTGATAGTAATCCTTATTGTGGAAAAGTAATCTACATATTTAAATATAGAATTTATAAGGAATTTATAGAATTTATAAGCTTTTATAAGGAAACAGGTGACCACAGTTTGTCAGTATACAAAACACATGAATGTCTTGTCATGCTGATTTTAGCATCTTTTGCTCCTTTGAGTCTATTTATGTAATGTTGATGCACAACACTTATTTTATATTATTCCAATACTTTTATCAGTTTCTACATAATCTTTTAATGACATTGATTTATAAAAATGTCAATCGTGTTCTTTGTAGCACAACAAATGTTAAAGTGATTCAATTTCAACTTCTTTGCTAGGTTGTTCACCTTTCTGAAGAATTATTATAACCTACTTGGTTTGAAAATAAATTTTTATTTTAAGTAGCTTGAAAAACTTGGTAGTAATCTCTGGTGGTTCAATGTAACAGTAGCCATATGGAACTAAAATTTCAAAGTCCCACAGATCTCATTTAGTTTTATGCTATGTTGGATTACATGTCAAAATTGTCTTCATGCCATCTGTAAGAGTTCTTACATTCTAAATTGTTTTATTGTAGTTTTACTGTAGTGCTTGCTATCTAGAGTTTCATTCTTTGCATCAGTTTCCAACATTTGATTTCTTACAGGTCCTATACGGCTTAATTTTTCCCATATCATGTCTTGTAGGTCAGGCTGTAGGAATTTCCTGAAAAAAATCAAAGTGACTCTAAAGATGGGGTAACATGCATGTAAGTCAATGTGGTTAAAAGCAGGAATTTATTTGGTTTAGCTTCAGCACTTGAGAGTGCTGTTTTGCTTGCTTACCATTCTGGTTTACTGTAGTACTGATGGAGATGCCTTCCCCTTCACATGTAATTGCTTGGACTTTCCCACTGAAAATGTCTTCTGAGGACAATTATACATACTGTCATGATGGCCATGTTGAAAGGGAAGAAATGTGAGGAGAAAAAGAAAAAAAGGTGAATAGTCCTGAAAAGAAATAAAAAAGTAACTGCCTTAAATGTTATTTTGGGGTACCAAGAGAAAGCTTTTCAGAGCCAAATAGGTGGCAGCTGTTGTTTTCACAGCCCTCAGTTTTACCTTATTAGCACAGTCTTTTTTTCTTTTACACAAATGCTCCTGGTTACCCACTGGACTGCCTCACTGACTCTGCAACCTGTCCCTGTTTGTATGTGCAAACTTATTATTGTGGTCAGAGATTGGGTAAGAGTTTTCAGACTCAGTCTTCCCTGTGGAACTGCTGCAGGCTATGCAATCGTTTTAGAATACTTTGGAAGGGGAAAAGTGGGAAAATCAAAACAAAATCTGAAGTGGCTGTTTAGCAGATGTTTTAATTCTTTGTTCATGGTCAAGCTTTTTTGTCCTTCATCAAAGTTCCATTGAAAAAATTAAGCACATCAGCATACTAAGCAAGTAGTAAATTGCAGCACTAACATGACAATTGGAGACCTTACTAGTCCTCTAGCTTATATTATGTTCTCTCTCTTTTTTTCCTTTTTTTTTTTTTTAATGTCTGTTTTTTCCATTTGGACTATTAAGCAAAATCATAAAGGGGCTACATCTTACTTCATACTCTTACAGCATTTGATACTGTGGGTCTCATGCCAATTACTGGTCTTAGATACAGTTACAACATGAAAAATAAAATCCAGAATTTCACCTGTATGGTATTTTCTTTTTTTTTTTTTCCAAGGAAGCAGTTAAGAGCGCAGATCAAATATAAGCAAAAAGATTCACTCTAAAATAGTATTTTCTAACATATGTCTGCATACATATTACCTCACTGGGGTGTCTTGTTTGGTAAGGTTTTAACAGTTCTTTTCACTTTTGCTCGTAGATCTACCATACATCTTTAGTCTATCAGGCCTCAGTAATACTGCTGATACCATCACTTCCAGTGTTCATGTTTTGGGGTTTTGTTTCTTTGTGGGGTGTTTGGTTTGTTTAAACCTGCAGGTCTTTTGCCTGTGCGTCAGCTGTAATTTAAAGGCACTGTTTTAAGTAAGACAAATAGCAGCTTGTGGTTCTGGATGACTTACTTTTCTATTGCAGCTTATACAAAGTGTTGGCTGCTGTAGGGATTCAGTCAGGAACTCTTGCAGTTTGACATCTACTTCACACTACCTTCAGAAAAAGTGATTTTGTAGAGGTAATACATGGATGCGGTTTTAGGTCCTGAAATAGATAATAAACAGTTTTAATGATTTGTAAATCAGCAAAGCAAAATAGTCCATGATTGCCACAAGGAGAGGCTACTTGCCTACTACCAGAATTACATAAGACTACTGATATATTTTATGGCTAGTAAAACTACATGCATTAAAGATTTGACACATGGAGACACCTAAGCCTGTGTAGTGGCCTTAATTGATACATGCTAATTCTAAAATCAATAACCTCTGTCTTCAGTTCTTCCTGAACTGAAACTTTGTTCCAGAAGTGTATAAGGGATACATTGTCACCTATACATTACATATCCTACTGCTTACACCACTTACACAAGTTTGCTTTCTGGGTGATCTTATTTATGAAAAGTCAGTTGATTCAGCCTAAACAGTGATGTATTCTGCTGGAGTTTTCTTTACCCCACCATACTGGAGTCTGGTATCAGTTCTACCTTTAGCATGGCTTTTGTTAAAACTTTCATTTTGTAGTAACTTGCTGTGTTTTGGAGAGGTTAGAATAACAAGACAGACCATAAGAAGGTAGGACAGACAGAATAATAATGTCACTTAAAGAATTTGTACAAAAAATGGGGTTTTTTTACATAGATAAGAACATTTTGTAATACTTAAGTCAGAGACATAAAACCTGAACTTTCTCTGTTTAATTCTGTCTTTGTTTTGGCAAAAGTGAGAAACCATACCTTTCATGGTCAATTTCACTCTGAAATGAATGTATCCAAGTAAGTGGATATGGATACTGGTCTTGTTCTTTAGATTGGTTTTGTTCTTTAGGTAGACAAAATACAAGATCCTGCTGCACAAAAAGAATGTCAGAATATATGGGATATTTTAAACACTTTGGGGATACTAAGAATGCATCCAGCTTTATTAGACTGATAACATTTGACAAGTGGTACTGAAATCACTTGACTGTCATTTGATAGTTGCACTTGACGGCAATTAGATAGTTGACATGCTCTTGCCATTGCTTATTGTGTTGATCATCATCACTATTTCTCAGTATCTATTCTCTGTTATTCCCCATTTTATTTTAGACTAAACTTAGAACAATCCTTAGGGCTATCCTTTCTGTACTGTTGTTTCAGCTACAGTTATAATAGATGTTTAATCTGCAATTGCAGGCTTTAAGCGCTATCTCCGAATAACAGTATTTATTAAGAACAAACTTGGTCTTAAAAATAGGCACTTTGTTAGGGATTTCTTGAGAAATCTTGACCTGTATGTGTATAACCAAATGGGATGCATCTGAGTGTGCTGAGAGAACTGGCCGATGTCATTGCGAGACTGTTCTCTGTTAGATTTGCCAAGCTGTGGTTATTGGGATGGTTGGAGACTGGGAATGTGTTGCTCAGAGAGGTTGTGGAATCTCTGTCTTGGGAATTTTTCTGGCCCAGCTACACATGGACCTAAGCAATGTGGTCAGAATTCAATGCTTATCCTGTTTCAAGGAGGATGTTTGACTTGAATCCCATACTAAGGTCCCCTCCAGCCTGAAAGATTCTGTGAGAACAGATTTGTACAGATTTGAAATGTCTATGGGAAGATGTTGGATTTTTTTCCCTCACTCCTGAGGTAATTGTGTTTTATTTTGTAACTTATCTCTACCAATAATGAAAAAAATGAAGCAAAACACTTACAGAATTATTAAAACATATTACCTCAAAATTTTGGTTTATCTGTCTTTTGGAGAATCCTTTGGGTGTGGGGTTTTTTGTGTCCCCTCCCACTACACATGCACGCTTACTGTGGCAAAGGAAGACCTTGGTGCTGTCTCAGATTTCTGTGATTTATAAAAGCCATGTGTATACAGGGATATCTAAATGCAAATTAGGTACAAAACAAGCTTTGGAAGAACAAGAAAAGAGAATTAATACATAACTGTGGATTTGATAAAGTGCTCTCTTCACTTTATAAGACAAGGCTGAGAGATAATCCATCAGCAATCTTCTGTTAAGAGAATCATGAAGATGGCAGTCTTGATGGTTTTAATGTTACGTCATGCTATAAGAGACACTACCGTATTTGCTGACTTTCAGAATAAAAAACTAAAGATATTTCGAGTTGCAGAAGCCAGACACTAGCTAGGGATATAACAGGTTCCTACCATGTGTTTGTAAAAAGTGGAATAAATGCATACTCTCTACAGTTCTTGCTGACTGCTAATCAATAGAAATTTGCCCAATGCAATGTATGAGCTATCAAAATTTCATCTCTAAGTTATTGGAAGAAGGGAAAAAGTCTTGGGAGTCAGTGGGAAGTAAAGAGAACCTGTGTTTCAGGAAGTGTGAATTTTAGGATCTTCACTGAATAACATGTCTTCCGCTAATTTTGCTAACCTTCTTAATGTTTCCCTTTCACTGGCCTCAGATCAGATAGCTATTTCTAAGATCTCCAAATTATTGATTAAAGATACCTTCACTTCATATGCCTCCATCACCCTGGCGACTAAACGCATTACGGATTCATAGCTGTCATCACTGTTCACTCTTATTTCCTCTGGTGATACAGACAGTTCCCATGGCTCTATTATAATGTGTGTCCTCAGGGGTTCCCTACCTTTCTGCATTTCATAGGGTTTAATTCCATTTTGTGTGCATTTTCTTTGCTCTAAAAACTATATTCACAGTATCTTTAATTCTTGTTTTGCTTCCTTTTAGATGATTATTGTCAACGTTGCTGTCTAAAATCTTACCTGAAGCTGTATTTTTGTATCTGTTTACTAAGCTCTTGTAGTACTTCACATTTTTCCTCTCCGAACAAACACTTTATGCTCATTGCAGAACCAGGGAACTAACCTATACATTGATCAACTTGAAAAAGAAATGCCTGAGGCAGTGCAAAAAATATTTCATGAGAATGAAAGCCGGCTATGCAAAGGAATTTGATGTTACAGTTTACTGTGTAATATTTCTGTACTATGACACAGTGCAAAAGGCATTAAAGGACAAAAGATAAATATTTCGAAGTGAATCTGCAATATATTTTGAATCATATTAGGAAATGGAGGCAATTCTGTTACATGTAAGCGTATTGGAGCAGAGAAGAATATCCATTGCACTTTTTTTTTTTTAATTAAATGCTCAGTTTAAGTTTTACATTCATCTTGTAGCTGCATAAATGTTGAAACTTCTATTACTGTTGTGTGGAAAAGCCAATGAAATTACTGGAAGTTCATTGTATTGAAAGGGTGATTTTTAAGTAATAATCTGAAAAGCTGCTGAGGAAAGGGAATATATATTAAGGTGTCGCAGTGTTGCTATTTATAGTAGAGCACTGAGGTAATACAGTGTGAATATGTATTTATGCGTTGTGTATCCCTGAATATGTATCTTCTTGCTCCCTGGGGAGTCACTAAATATCTTCAGGATACTTGCAACTTCCCCCAAGGCTTTTTTTTTTTTTTTTTTTTCCTTTCTTCCTTTTTCTGTCCTGTCATACTGCCTTAGCCACTTGCCCATAGATCTATGGAGATGGCTAAATAGTTGGAAGAGCAAAGAAAAGCATGGAGATCTGTATGATATATACTTCTACTTCTTCTGATTATTTTGCCAAAATTTCCTTTTTCTTCGCTTTTTGCTGCCGGGATTCTGAGTGCTTCTAAAAATATAGAGAACAAGGAAATTTCTGCAGCAAATTTTGACAAATTAAACCTGGATGGTTTAATGTAGAAAGGTAAATATTAATGCACTGACAGTGAGTAATTGCTTTCATCATAAGTACATTGAAGAAGTACAGATTTGTCTCCTTTCACACTGCTCCAAACCAATACCCCCATTTATAAAGTAGATATGAGAGTTTTCTAACAGTTTAGAGTAAAAAGATATGCTTCGATCAGATGCTGTCCCCAGTACTGTGCAATAAAGGTGGTTAAAACAACACACTGTTCATGAAGGGAGGGTTTGGAAGGGCATCCAGTGCCACCTTTGAGTTAGCAAGCGCTGCTGTGTGTGAGTTCCTTGAGGCATTCTTTTAAGAGTGCTTAGCTCACTGGCTAAGACAGAAAAGAAATGGCTGGTTGAGTCATAGCTGTTAGTATCCTTTAACCAGACCCCCTTATCAAGAACAATTTCTGGTAGTCCACAGGTTATTACAGCAGCTGTACCAGATGAATTCTGGGAGAATGCCCTCTGTAAAGATAGTTTTGTATTTGATATTACTACTAGCTATCTGATTGTAAGCAGTTTTATAATAGATTTCATAAGAAAGAAAGGACTTGCATGTTAATGGTGTAACTGTTCTGGCAACTTTGGCAACAGCTATCATGATACAGAGTTTCTATGAATTCTGTGAATTATTAAAGTAGTATAACTTTCTCCTCAGCATTTTCTTTTCCTTTTGCAAGGCCTAAGCTCTGTAGGTTTCTATGGGAGAAACTCTCAACTCTCAGAAAGCCCTCACAGGGAACAACTCCGAATCAAAAAAATGCAGCAGTCGGAACTTTCCTTATACTTACTAAACATTTGCAATCCAGTTGTGTAGTGCTCTCTGCAGTTTTATTAACAGAATGAGAGAAATTGACATCAAGGGCTGTGAATGTTTGCCTTTGGAGCATCAGCTTGGATCACATGTAGTTGGAAGGAGTATAAAAATGGTCCTGGTCTACATAACCTTAAGGATCTTGCTTTTTTGCTGTTTGCTGTTTCAAGTCAAGTTACTAACTTGACTTAGCTTACCAGTAAGATGTCATTTCGATGCCATGCTTCCTATACTGTAGAGAGTAATTTTCAGTTTCTGCCACAAAGTCAAGCTTTATGAAAAGCTTGATGTGAATTTAAAAAATTCAGTTCTGAATTTAATCAGTGCATGAGACTTCTATATCAAAATGTTATTGATAATAATGTCTTAAGTGCAGAAATGGTAGAGTGAAAACATTATTAGCTTCTCTGAATCTTACATGATATAATATGTTTATTATATATACAATACATAAAAATACATATATAATCTTACATTATATGTGTGCATATTTTCATATTCTGTTTAGAGATGTGACTATCCCAATGAACATGAAGCATAAAAAAAAAAAAAAAATAAGCGTTCAGCTAAACAGTGGAGCAAAAAATGAAGTACCATTTTTTTCTTACCGATTGGTTAGTGTGTTTCTAGGTAACAAAATGTTTGTTGATGTTTCTGGAACACGGGAAATTGTAGACCAGCATTCATATTGTCACCGAAATCCGGAATAAAACTCCTTAACAGCAATGAGAAGTTAAGAAGCAGGCACTCCTTTATTGCAGTACTGGGCACACAGGGGATTGCTCCACCTATCGTGTGCACCTGTTTAGTCTAACTGTGTAGGTTAAATACACACCTGTTATACATATTCACTAAGTTTCTGAAAAATATTATACATAATCATTAGCTTTCCAATAAATCATTAGCATATATAAATGTCTCTTTACGCAGTCTCTGGTGGTCTTCAGAAGCCCTCTGGTGGTCTTCCATAGTCTTCCTCACTTGTCCGCTTCTTGACCTCTCTTAGATGATTCTGCGCAGTAGAATTCTCACCATCATCTATGTTAGTTTACATAAAAATGCATACTATGTCCATTCTTATATTTAACCTTTCTAATGATTGGTCCTTCAGTCACACCAT
>JAVJGG010000088.1:28367942-28383573 GCA_035590195.1 Aviceda cuculoides | reverse complement strand
AGCCGGCTGTCAACCAGCACCCCCAGGTCCTTCTCTGCCGGGCAGCTTTCCAGCCACTCTTCCCCAAGCCTGTAGCTTTAAAGACCTTTAAAGATCCTCTAGTTCCAACTCCCCTGCTGTTCAGTCCTATCATGAAGGAAAGGAAAATATCAAAGCTTCTAATAAAAGCCATTGCTAAGAATATATGAAAATGAAAGAAATGTACATGTGCAACAGTGCTTATTGTAAGAGCTTCTGAATTTGCTATTTTTTCTGATGCATCCTCCTTCACTTCCATAAAGGTGAATAAGAGTTGTAGCTTTTAAAGGGAGAAATCTCAAGAGATAGTAAAGATCTTTAAAAGACAGAAGTTTAATTCACAGAATTCTTGTTTTAAACATGTCTAATAGTCAAACCCCAAAGTTTTACAGTAAAATCCCCCTCTTCAAAAGATGCATGAATATACTTTGCACTTTTAGAAATTGCAGTTGTTAAGATCTAAAAGGGATTAAATTATTCTCAACCTACATTGCTTAGAATGTAGAAAATGTTCTCCTTTCTCCTGTAAAAGAATAATTTTTTTTTTTGACTGCCTATATTAAGACATATTTTTTATTTATCTGCTACAAGACATATGTGTATTACATGTTTGGGCCAAAATATAATTAATATTGTGGACAGCAATTGACACACTGGGCTACCGGATAGGAGGTGGATATTGTGAGAAAGGGTAGGTAAACTGAAACAAGATGAAGGAAATAAGTACTAAACAAAGAGATGAGAAATGGGTGGAGGGTAAAGAGAATAAATAGTAGATGCTGAAAAACATCAGGAGATGCAAAGAAGGGGGAAAAAAAAAAAAAAAAAGAGCAGTATAGGCAAAAATACAAGTAATGAAACAAATTCTGAGTTGAGATCTTTATATAATCATTGAGTTGATGTTTGATGTCAAACATTGCAATAAAAAGATGAGAAATGTTACGCAATTTCTTTGCTGGTGTTAAATTGAAAGCTTTAGGAAAAAGAACTCTCTAATGGTATTTCTGAATTTTAGATCACTCTCCTTCTTTAAAGCTGGGTGTTATTTCTGTAAGTAACACGTGTTTTCCAATTCTGACCTTGCTACCTTAATTCCTACAAGAAACTTAGAAATGTCAGTTTTGCATGATTGAAAGTTGGGAATGGCTGTTTTTATTGATACAATCAGTAAAGCTTATGTCGTCTATTTTCTAGAAGTGTTTGCTTCAGTGACTATTTCAATTGAGTGAATACATTTTTCTTAATTTAAGAAGGCCAACTGATTTCATTTAACAGAAGAATAGCTATGCTAAGTATTTTAGACTTCCCTTGAAAAGAAAGCCTTAATTCTTTCTTTCAGCTAATAGTGTGGTAGCTGAAATCTGAACCGATACAACTGCCATAGTAAAATTTGTTATTAAATTACTGCATCAGTTAAGAAAATAATTTAGCTACAAGTTTGACAATAATGCTGTAATGTTGTGCATCCTTTGGATAGATTTGATTTATTATTGTAAGAATAAATGAAAGTGAATGTGATCTAGTAATATTCTGTAGAATTCCACTGCTGTTTTTCACATGCCAGCTGATAAGGTGAAAATAAGCATCTTCCCAGAAAAAATATGTTGCAGTATTCCAAGAAGCAAACAATTTATTTATAATCATAATGTTTCAGAGCATTTAGAAAAGTTTCAAAACGTTACTTAGTAGATGCACATGGATCAAAAGCATATTCAGATGGATTATAACTAGTGTCAGTTTAGGATATTGGTGCATGTCGCGAATTTAGACTGCTTTTGTGAGTAGTGTATGTATGCTGTTCACAGTGTGTGCAGTTCAAACCAGTAACTGTTTTCTGAACCAGATCTGTGAGCCCTTAAATTTTCTAGCATAAAAGTGTTTTGGTTTTTGTATCACAGTGATAGTTACAGATATTTCAGCTATTCTCCCCCCGCCCCTTTTTTCAAAGAAACACAGCAAGTTTTACCACATTTTGGCAGTTACTTTTACCACAAATGCTGTTACAGTATTGGGTTGGGAAATGTTCTGGAAGACTAGGTCAGTTTCTGCTTTGATATTGTGGGGCTGAGTTTGTCAAGAGAATGATTCTGCTCCCCTGTTTTTTATTTACTTTTCATAATTTATTTGTATTTAAAAAAAAAAAAAAGTTACAATTGCCAAGTGGCATATGTGGAGAATAAGCATCTCATTCTTTTAGGAAAGATACCATCCCATCTAACATGCTTATGTTTCCTGGTTTTCTTTAAAGTTTAGCTTTTGGATGTGTTCAGTGAAGGACTCCTGAATTATTTGCACATTCCTTTCTTGTAGCAAAAGTCAGTATGAGTTGAGAGTGTAGAAGGAGTACAAAGATAACTTTGTCCCTCCACTGCTGGTGGGTGTTAAACGTAAATTATAGGATATTGCCATTGCTTATTAACAGCTAGATGGTGAGCTCCAGTCCTGCTCAGGTACAGCAGACTGTTGAAAATTCAATTTAATTGCCACTTGGGCTCCAGCAACAGAGGCAGTTTTGAAATAGAGGAGTTGGGAATGATGCTAAAGAAGTTAACCTCTTTATCAATGACTTTTTAATAGTTCTAATGAAAAATGAAAGAATCCAGATCATGACAAATTCTTCACTTGTTAACATTCTTGTCCGTTGTTAGTGAGCTACTTTGAGAAGTCATCTGAAAATTATTTTTTTCCTTCTTTTTGTTTTGAAATGGCTTTGGTGTTTAAGCTAATTTTTATAATTCATCTTAAGCTTTTCAGAAATATGATTGAACACAATATTGTGACTCCACCTACTGTTCCTGTTACCTTCTTCAATATTTCTAAAAAGGTATTTATTTTTTTTGAAAGTCCATTTCCTGGAACTGCATTTTAAATCAAATTATGTTGGCTTCCCTGTCAACTTTTAGTTTATACTGTCTTTGCAGTGGCTATGTAGAAGTAATTGTTACTGGTTTCGTTGCTTTCATGCCTCTCCTTTTCAAGAACACAGGAAATAAACTGTTTCTGGACCTGTGGCTGTCACTGTAGGATCCTGTTTCTTGACTGTGATTCACTCTTTCCCTTATTTTTTTTCTTCATGTGGGAAATAACGTCTTATTTTCAGAGTACATCTGTCATTCTTCTTTTTGAACACAGAACTGAAGAAATTATTATATATCAGGCAATGTGGTGAAATACACATATGCAGACAGAGCAAAAATCTACTGCAGATGAACAAAAAATCCAGTCAGGCATTTGTTTTGCAAACAAACTTGGATTCAATTTTATCCTTTACAGCTTTCAGATTCGCAAAGCAGTATTTTGCATGTCATCCCCCACCCCTAAACAGACATATGTTTAAAAGTGAAGACTAACGGGAAAGGGCCATGTTTTCCTTGTAAACTGTGTATATGCCTAGAATCCTTTCTCCACCAAATTGCTCTCCTTGTCCCTGATCTGACCAGCTATTTGCATTTTTTAAACTGTCCAGCCTTTTTCTATGGCTTGAATAGACTGTACAGTTTTCAGAGCATCGACTGTTTAGTTTCCTGTACATTGTACATTTGTGTTGCTACATAAGGGATGTATTGCTGTGACCTTGCTGGAGGATGAGATGGGGTAGAGTAGGAAGACAGATGTTTCTGGCACAAGAACTAGCAGATAAGGTGGTGGAGATGAAGTAAGTACAGTCTACCCCAGACTATTTTCAGCGCCATAGAAGGCCCCTCCTTATACTACAATGCATCTAAATGCAAAGATCTCAGCCTCAGATCTTTTCTTTCACTTTCTAGAATGTCTGTGTACGTGTACAAAGGCTGGTTGAAATAGCGTTGTTGGTGTGTTTTTTTTAATTTGCTCTGTCCTATGTAGTGACTCTGGATGAGAACGGACACTGCACCAATGGTAGAGTGATCAGTGTTCTCTGGTCAGTAGCTCTGTGATTCTGCCAGTTACTGAAGATGATGCTTCAATGATATAAAATGGAATATGAATTCTTAATTATTATTTCTCTTGATGGCATGATTTTTAGTGCAGCAGCTGAGTTATTAATGAAGAACCTTGAATCCCAGTAGGCAATGGATTTTCTTCAGGGTGTGCTGTTTATGAACAGAAGACAATAATGTTGTTTTTGTTTGTTTTAAAAGTACCTGGATATTTTACAGAAATGTATAAAAGACTGTTAAATTCTCAATAATTAAACTGGTTAATTATTGCCTGATATCTTTCTGTTAGACAGAGGTTGTTTCTGCCTGCTTGCATCTAATGTTTAATGGCTTTATGAGAATTGTGTACATGCACTTGAAGGCAAAATCTGGACCTGTTATGTTTTTCTCATTTCTTCAATGCATTTCATGAATGTTGCCAATGAATGGCTCTGTTCTGGGAGTATGCTTATAATTTTACCTCTTGGATTTGTGTTCCCAAAAGACTAAAGTAGTGTGTGAAGTATGTAAATGGTGGCCTGATGTAAATTAAAGATGATAAGTATTTATGATATAATCTAGGAGACTATTTCTGCTAAATAGTTGCTATTATGATTAAGTCTAATTTGGGAGCTGTATGGAAGAGAGCGCTAAACCACTTCTTTTGTTCTACATATTCTGGATTCTGGTATTACATACCAGTCCAGCTACTGAAGGATGCAGGTTTTGAGTGGTGGATAGTGAATTCAGCTGGCTGTTGCAGGTGTCAGAAATTTCTGTAACTGCAGGTTTGTCCAGCTACACTTGCAGGCAGCTTGTAGGGGGATCTTTAGTTATACAGTTATACTTAATGTGGATCTCCTTGTGCTAGGCTGGGACAGTCTACATAAATAATCCCGGAAAAACATGCTTTTTTCCTTTATTGTGTTGCTTTGCCTGTTGTGATTGTAAGTCCAGCAGGAAGCCCATACAAACCCAAGATTATTGCTCAATAAAGGGTTTTGAATATTTTTTCAGTGATACTGTATTTTTAAGCTATAAAGTAACATCAGGAAAAATGGAAATAAAAATATATTTCCCTTTAGTTCTGTGAAGGGATCATTCACTGTGCCTCAAAGAGAAGCGGAAAAAACATTCAGCAATGGTGATAGTCTTTTAGTGTATGTCCATATCTGGTGGTCAAAAGGTTAATGTGTTTGAGGAAAAAATAATCAGTGTGGAGGATTCAGTTGTTTTAAAACAGTGTACGTTGTAGGCAAAGCTCTATGCCCTTAACGGAATTTTCCACAGAGTGGAAAAATGAATTTGATGGTATGTGTTCTAGCTGAAGCTTACAACATTTCAAATGTTAATAATTTCTGTTTTAAAAGGTGACTTTTTCTTCATTCTTTCCACACACTAAACGCTTAACTGATCTAGTCAGATTTCTATATACTATTTACGCATGCGTGAACGTTTTCACCTACAAATTTCCCAGGCAGATTTACAATTGGGAATTCTGTTCCTGCTCTACCCATCTGAAAAAGCGTGGGAACTTGAACGTATATACAAGCAACTGTGTACTTAGCAACGCAGACTGTGAATCTTATTGCAGTCATCATGCTTATAAAAGAAAATCTTGAGGAAGGCGATGCCTCTTACTTGTCATAGTTTACCATCCTAGAAATGTAAAATTGAAGGAGATCTTGCATGGTCATTTGCTTTGAGACAGTTTGCGTGAGCCCATACTATCTCTGACGGATATTTAATCAAGGTGATCTTTAACAATCCAACAGTGAAGAGGAAGGAGGAAGCTTTGAACAAATCCGTTAATTTGACCAGTGCCTTAATTTCTCCATCCATAGTCATCTGCCTGGCTTTACGTATTTAATAAATTATTAGAGTGAATGCAGTAATACTTGAGAAGAGGTGTTATCGTACAGGGTCCCAGTCACTGGTCTCACATTCTACTTTATGAAGGAAAGTCTTTTGTAACAACTAGGTCATATTGCTAGGTCATATATTTCAAATCATAGGGAGCTGCAGTAAATTGTGCTGTTTCTAACCAACATGGATCTTCGGAACCTTCTGTTCCTTCTGTCATCTTTCATTCTTTCACCACTCCAGACAGTTGTAATGCATTTATGGCTTCTTCCAACTCAACAGCTCTACTGTAGACTATCTCCAACATTGACACTGTTTCCCTGTTTGGTTTTGGATACAGTTCATAATTATACTTATTGTGATTGGAACTCTGTTGTTTTATTCCAGTCCAATTTACAGATTCCTTCATTTTCTTTCTTTCTGTAGTTGTCTCTGAGCTTTCTCTCCTAGTCTATCACTATATCCTCTTTGTCTGTGCCTGTCATTTCCCAACTGTATTGTAAAAGGGAAGGTAAGCCTTTACACACCTCTGTATCACAGTATCTTCACCTTCTTGAATGTCCAATCTGAAAACTTAATGCTGTGGGATCATGACATGATGCAAGGAAGTTCATAGAATTCAATCTTTATTTATTTTGGATCATGCTTCTGTCTGATACTTTGGACATATCACATAAAAGCACTTTCTACTTGTTTGTAAAATGTTTATTATTTATCTAGCTCAGAAGCATATAGAATGGATCATGATGTCTCATTACTTTGTGATGGCTGCTTTAAAAAATGAATCACTATGTAGTTCGAGTTACCACAAACTAGATACTGCTATACATTCTACCACTAAGCAGAGTTTTACCTTCCAAATAATCACATAAGCAGACTTCTAATGTAATATGGCTTGGCACAGACTAAGGACAAGAGATTCAAGAACAAATTGTAAAGTTCAAGATCTAGCTTGGCTTCCTAATATCAGGGTACCTGATTTTTAAATAGAATTATCCAGTAGTATTTTAATATGATGTTTTCAACATTATGTAGAATTTAAGAAATGGGTTGTTTACTTATATCCAAAAAATTAATGAGCCATGTGTTAGGTAAATGATTTTTCTTTGCTTAGAGCTGACTGGTGAGGAAAGTCTGGAGGGATTTGAATTTTCTTGGTGTGATTAAAAACAGTAACGGAACAATTCCATTGGCAACAGTGGGAGGTATCACTTGAAACTGACCTCAGGCTGTTACTTATTAGATCTCTTCAATAGAAAATGGGAGATTAGGGGAAACAGCTCCTTTAAATTGCTTGTATTTTTACCTTTTCCAAACAATCCCCTTGCTACTGCCTCCAGCTAGGCAGCTTGCTGAGATGTGCACAGACATTATGGAGGTCAAAATAGTTTAAAAGGAAGAAAAAATTTTAACAAGAGCTGCCTCAGTATGTAATTTAACGTGAACTAAAAACAACATTCTGGAGTGCAGAAGAATTGGCCCTTCCTATCTGAAATGAACAGCATTGGGGTTGACAGAACATTCTGAGTTATCTCATCGCATAATTAATTAATTTAGAATACACTGTGCTTCACTGACGTAACAGTGATCATAATAAATTTGTCTAGCACTAATGTTCAGGGCATAGAGGTTCTCATATCCACACCCCGCCACCTCACTGCCCCAAGCGTAGGCTAAGTATTTGTAGAGGTACTAGCTGCTTAAACAAAGTTCAACTGCCGGCAGTCTGCATTTTAGATATATTCTTTTACCTAAGGGTAATAAACATGAGTTCATGTTCTGTTTGTGTGCTTGTCTTTTGTGAAAGAAAGAAGTGTAAAACATCTTTCTTGCTCTTTGCCTGACCTTTTCTTTTGCCAGT
The DNA here is from genome assembly GCA_035590195.1 of Aviceda cuculoides. Taxonomy (NCBI): domain Eukaryota; kingdom Metazoa; phylum Chordata; class Aves; order Accipitriformes; family Accipitridae; genus Aviceda; species Aviceda cuculoides. The sequence goes on along the minus strand of JAVJGG010000088.1, from coordinate 28,375,932 downwards.
AAAGCGCAAGAAAACCACCTTTTTTATGTTTTGTAGAGTGTTACAGACACAATGTGACTGAAGGACTAATATTATGTTTAATGCATATGAAATGAATGCCTGAAGCCCTAAGTGTTTCCTAGTTCTTATAATTTGCACAATTTTGATTATATGATCAAAAGAGCAGAGAGTAAAAAAAAATATGAAATTGCAGGATTTACGTATCTTAGGTGTACAAATATTAATTTGTTAGATTATTAATTAGGAAGGCTTTATATTAGTATGTAACTTTTAAATTTGAAAATCTGAGCCATCTGGAGTTGGGTGAAATGACTTGCCTCCTGTCTATGAATGGTGTCACTGTTTAAAAAAAAAAAAGTCTTCTCCTGTGTCTCTGCTAAATGCTGTCTTCCATGCTTTGTGTGCTTACCACAGGCTTGAAGGCAAGTGTTGGAAAATGTGGATAGATGAGGTGAAAAATCTTGAGTTACAATTGCAGTCAGCAGTTGCAGATGACTTCCAGTGATGTTACTAGGCTTTCTTATTTGTTAATGAGCCTTTGAAGGGTCTCCAATTAGTTACCGAATCAGCTTATTGTTGCTCCATTTTCTTCATCATGTTCTTGCACTCAAAAGCAACAACCCCCCCCCCCCATAAAATCAAAACAAACGTTATTTTTTAAAAATCTCATCAACCTCAGGTGATAATACATGGTGACTGGAAAATACAGACCATTTCAATTGTGGGCACCAGTTAAGTTGGTAAAATGGATGAGGCCAGTCATGACAAAAGGTCCATTTTGTAGGTATGATTTTTATTATTTTATATAAGGAGATCCTGGAAGCAGCAAGTGGTTTTTTCAGAGATTCAGAGTAGAATGAACTGCTTCAAATAAGACAGGTACAGGGGTTTGAGGGTAGAGTACGAGAGATATGTAATGCCATACTTCTCGAGTTCTGGTATATGTAAAACAAACAAACAAAAGTCCCCAAGAGGTGATGCGATTAAATCTCAAACGCCACATTGTTCTGTATTTTGGTGAAGCAGCCAGGAGAAGTATGAGGCTTTTTCCCAATAGAGCTTTTGACATGCTCGTTTTATTTTACTATCATGCTCTCAAACACATTTAATACTGTATGGATATGAGAACAGGACAGATCCCCCTGATGAGTCCTTTGCAGAGTAGAATGTAGAGGCTAGGAAAGGAAGCACTTTAAGGAGTCCCAAACAGCTCTTTCCAGTTTTCCTTTCCAAATGGAGGGGAGCTGCCACTTCACCATAATGAACAGGGATAAATAAAGTAATAAAACTGTCTGCACCTACAGCCGTATGGCTCCTATTCCCGTAGGCTCAGCCACATCAATCAAAAGTGAATTAGAGACGCACATTATGCTTCTGTTACATATCAGATAGCTGTCCAGGCATTACCAAATGTAAGTTCATTTTAGAAGCTTGAAATGAGACAAAAGCCTGGTAACAATGTATCTGAAAACTGTTTGCTATGTTCTGGAGTAAATGAGGGTAACATGAGAAATGTGCCACAGCCCTTCCTCTTGCAGTAGAAGCCAGTGGGGGACGAGGGGTCCTTCAGGGGCAATTGAAAGACAAATATTGATAGTCAAATTATTTGAGAAGTTATTCACTGTCCTCTAGCCTCAGCTTCCAGTGTGATGCATCTCTGGTGAACAAAGCTATCTTAGCAGTGATTTATTTAGCTGACAGTCAGATAATTTTCTTTCTGGACGATTGTGCAGTCACAGCATAGGTGTATATGCTGCCGCTTCTAGTTTACTGAATAATCATGGTAGTCTGGATTCAGATGAGGGCTTGAAGCACCTGCCTTGGATATCCTGAAATGCTCTAAGTTGTTCTTGCTTTTTAAGGACTTGTTTCTTCTTGACAGAGAAACACACTGAATTAAATTGGTTGAAATTCTGTTCAGAATGTACTCTAGGTCTGGCTTCCAGAAACAAACACTCTAGGTAATTTATATGCTGAAAAAACATGTACAGCTTTCTCGTATTTGATTATGACTTTTTAATCTAAAACTGTGTCCTTGCTACCAGGTTACTGGTATACTAGATCCCATAGAACCTCTTATGTGGATTCAGCATACCAGCAAAGTTGCAATTTATACTGATATAGTGAAACAGATCAGTGAAAACTCATGTTTACTAATAGATAAATGTATGAGCATTAGGGGCTTCTACTAGCACAAATATGCATTGCACTAAAACATCTAACTGGTGCGGTACAGATTTTTGATGGCTTTGTTACAGTTTGGGGATGGGGTTGCTTGTTTTTGCTGTTGCTTAGAGGCTCTAGCCAGATTTCATGGATGCTAACCCCAAAGCATTCAGTTAACATTGTTACAGCTTACTATGTAGATGTGCAGGTACTATAACTATACAATTTTGTTAGAATATAGCTCCCAGGCATAGCATTACTATTTGTTTGTCCACCTTTACAAAATGAAATGTTAATCTCCATTTTGGAAGATATTGTGCATTTCAAGTGATTAAATGAAATACCTTTGATTGTTTTCTGCACTGTGCTCACCTTATTTCTATGAAGTAGCAAGGATGATACTGAATGCAGTTTCCATACAAAAAGAATTACCGCTGTGTCTTCATTTATTACTCCTCCTGTTGCTGTTATTTCTACTTACTCCTGATGCTTGGCTGGTTACAATCTGACATTTTCTTCTCCTGAGCCCAAAATGCAGTCTTGAAATCAACTGGTGACATGTACAGGCTCTTCTGGAACCAATAAACTGTAACATAGCTTTAGACTGAGTAACAGTGGACAAAGTTACTGTATTTACATCTCCGTTATCCTAGAATATTACAGTGGGGTTATATTTAGATAATATACAAAAATATCTCAATTTTAACTCCCATTAAAATGCAAAGTGAGGCAATAGCCAGTGGAAAAACACTTAAATAATACATGGCAAATAGAGCTTGGTTGCTAATCTGTAAGGTGATTTTTGGCCAGTTACTTCACCTCTGCATGTTGTTTCATCTCTTTATCTGTGTTTTGTTCAGAGTGTAGTTCTTTGAGCAAGAACAAAAGAAATCACTTATCTAGCTTTTTACTGTACAATTTGGATGGGACAAGTGTGTGAAGATTCTTCTTCAAAAAAGGGAATTCATTCTTATTTGACCATATCAGGAAGACAATAAGAGACATTTGTGTGCTGCTTTTTTAATTGTATGGAGGTTTTATCCCACAACAATATGTTGCATTACCTATGCTCTTGGACAATTATTAAATCCATCATTTTTCTGTAGATTCCTTAAGCCTTCTGATTAAGCAAGGAAATTATTCTTTTTACGTACACTGAGTTATAACAGGGAAGATTTTATGATGACAAAATGAAAAAAATAAGCTGGAATGACATTACAGAACTTCCACTGAATTTGCATAAAAATTGAAACTGGCAGGAGATATGAAACTACCTTAGATTACTTTTTTAAATAAAGTTATATAATCTCTGAAAATGTTGATCAGGTAATTTTTTTTGCTTAAAAACTCAGTGCACACAAAATTGCTAAGTCCTTTAAAATGTGGGAATTCATTATAAAGGTAAAGATTTTCAGGGTAGTTTTACATATTGCAATGCAAGCAAGAAAGAAAGAGTTAGAGCACAATCAGGTTCATGTCATCATTCTTAGCATCTCATGAAAGATCTGTCACAGCCTAGACTAAAAGAAACCAGTGGAAACAATCTTCTTACTAAACCTGGGGCAAAGTTTTAAAAGAAGCCGTTTCACAAAGGAAATAGTGGAGTACATAGTGAATACTGGAACTACACAGTCATGTCATGAAATGGTCACCAAGTTTTCTTTTTCATGGTTCTGAATGTTCTGTTTTCCTCTAACGAGAGCAGCACCTAGTGGCTGTAAAATACCCGGCTCTGGAAATAGAACAGAGTCCTGGTTTTTGGCAAGCAGGAGAGACTTTCTGATCATGCATGGAATAATTCCGTAGCAATGCCCGTACGATTACTATGGCTCAGTTAAATGCTACAGCAATTTACATAACATTTTTTGCTGAAGTATTTTAAATGTTTTTGATTGCAAACACCAAACTAAGTCTCATAAAATCTTCAGCTCAAAATCTCAAAACATGTTGGGACAAACCCAATGCAGCTGAGAAGCACTTTGAAGTCAGTGACATTTAAAAACAAACAAACAAACAAAAGTTGCAGATGCTTAACATATTTTAGGATTTATACCTATTCTGTGTAAAAAAAAAAAAAAAGATTAGGTTTGAAAAGTGATGTTTAAAAATTAAATATTATTTCATGTTTGTATGCTGCCTTTGACCTTGGTGAAAAATATACAACAGCTATTTTTATAGTTTGAATGCAGTATTCACTTTGTTCTTGGAATACCTTCCTTGTCACTCAGTTAAGATGACATTACAATCCAGGTGCTTATCTGTTTATCTAGATATTAGGTTTGTTTACATTAAAGAGAAACATTTTGGAAGCTGCTGTGCATCATTTCTGCACTGGGATGCAGTCACTGTATCTCCCACAAACTGGGGACGATTAGGAGGTTATACTGGGGGAAGAGTTAGAAAATGTCGTTTGTATCCTATTCCTTTATTTGCTGCTTTTATCTGATATGATGGAGCTTTTATCTCGTTGAGATGGTAGAAAGTCCTGCAGATTTTAGTGTAACAGCTTACAAGAGTAAACAGTAAGACCATTTCAGTCTGTTTTTATCTTGGAAGGTTCTAGCACTTTAGCAAGATAGAGGGCTAAGAACAGATTTTTTTACTTCCCCCCCCCCCCCAAGAACTCAGAAAAATCATGTTCTGAACTCTTAAAAACCTGGCATTGACTGTCACAATGGCAGCTGATGAGTTAGTTGGTTGTGAGTTTAACATCATTTAAATGTTAAAGTTAGAACTAAGGGCTTTTCCTCTCTTGATTTATTCCAGTTGTATATACACAAACATAGGTGTTGGTGATTTTGAAAATCCAGCCACATGTGAAAAACTAGAGTCAAGACAGGATTTGGGGGCTGCATTAGATTCCTTTTTGAAATAAATTTGCTAATGAAGTGTAGACTACCATATTGACTATTAATAAGGAAAAAATCCACATTTATTTCCTTTTTCAGCCCGACTATGATTTGTTAAAGGCTCTTTGACATTGGCTCTGTAATTCTGAAGGTTTGCCTGACTACCGTTTTGTGCAGTGTAAAGCAGTAACTGCTTATTTACAATTCTTTTTGTGAGAAATTTACCTTCTGAGTAGTGAAATGATAGCTCTTGATCTACACTTAATTAATACTGACATTGTTCACATTTATTTAAATAGAGCTAAACACAGAGATGTGTAATTTTTATGCCAATTATTCTGGTCAAGTGAGGTTAGCTAATGAAAAACTATTTAACACATAAAGGATTTGGGTATTTGTTTATTTAAAAAAAAAAAAGTTTCACACTGTTTCAGACCCTTGCATCATTGTAGAACGTACAATACTGATTACCTGCGTAGGAAGGTGCTTAACACTAGTGAAGTTTTACATATCTAGAATCTTGGGGGAAACAGGGGTAAGGCAACAAACCAGTTCTTTATAAATTAATGGAAGCAGGTGTTTTTAATGGCTAGTGGCTAGCCAGCTTTGTATTACTGTTGGTTCTAGCTGAGGAGAAGTCTTGTAGTCTCTGTAAAAGCCTGGCAACATGGAATAGGTGTAGTTGTCAATTTTGATTGTAAGCAGAGGAAAACTAAAGAACAGTACCTCCTTGCTAGAACAGTGGGAGAGTCTTGGACATTGAGTGGCTGTGTGAGTGTTTTGTCATGAGACATTGCCTCAAATTTAGCTTTTGAGAATCTCTGCCTACAGGAATTGCTTAGAAAAACTGAAATGTGGAGAATGATCATGCATGGGAAAGGAAAAGACTGTGGTGGTGCATACCACCCAATCCCCACCACCTCAAGGCCGCTCTATAATCTCAGGAATTCCCATTAGGCCTTGGCCTTTGTATAATGAGTTGGGCGTTTAAGTGTCCCTTGACTGTACCAGAAGCTCTTGCATGGCCAAGGTGGTGAGTGGCAGTACCAAGAACTGTTACGTGGCCAAGGTGATGAACGGGATCGGGAATAATTAGTCAACCCTGACAGCCTTGGAACATCCCTTACCTGGATCATAGCTTGAGTGCAACAGTACCAGTGTTACTGGAATTCCAGTAATTTTCTGATGACTAAAGCCAATCACCTTGCGAGCCTATAAAGAGCAGTCCTAAGTGAGGTCCTGTGAGCTCTCCTGGACCGCAGGGGGCTGCAATTGGCATCTCCTTCTGAGTGGGATGCCTCTCAGAGCTCACAAACTCTCCAGTTTGTGAAGTTTGGAGGACCATCACCGAAAGCCAATGACGGCGTCTGAGCTGATACCCTTCACTCTTTGAGGCTCAATCCTCGCCTGTTGAGAAAAGCCAAGACATTTGAAATTAATATTTCACTGAACTTGAGGGGAATTTTTAACAGGTATACCTTTGTTTATCTATCTGTCTATCTCGTTTGTCTATCTATCTTTGTGTCTGTATGTGTACGTGTGTGAATTGACCTAGGTATCTGATAGCAAGTATAGCATAAATACTGCTATTTCAAATCTATAATTAAGTCACTGTTGTGATTGTATTAAATTCTATTGAATCACTTTGTAAATGTTAAATTAGTCAATTATTAAGTGCTGATAAGTCTTGTGATCCACCTTAAACTGCGAATGAACCTTAGACTGCTGCTACACACATATAATCCCTTAAGACATAGACCATTGCCCAAGTCTGGTACTAGGAGTGGATCCAGCCACACCTAAGCTCCATCAGGAGTTTAGAAAGCAAGGGGGTCTTCTCTGAACCTTGTGACTCAACAGGAGGATATCCCTTACCCTTTTGCATCTTCAGTCTCTGTAAAAATCGTTCTAGTTTGATTCTAACTTGATTTTCCTTTGTGCACTTCATCCGTGTATTAAGTAAGAGTGAACCTTGCCATTGAACTTTGAAGTCATGTTTTTGTAAGCTCCTATTAAATCACTTTTGCTAGTACCCCTAATGGTGATTCTTTAAGAGACCCAAACCACTCATTCACAACAAGGAACTCAGTATTCTGGATATTTCGGGTTGAAGTTAAGTAAATCTGGTCTGTGCTATTTGTCAGATTCTAGACGTGCAGAAACTAAGGCAGAGGTCTGGTCCAATCATTGTTAAATAAATTGGTAGAGAAATCTATCTCTGTGTGAGTGGGACTCCAACCTATAAATGGCAAATCCTGTCAGTAATATTTTTACATATTATCTGTGCACAGTCTGGTCACATCAGTCTCTATACATGCAGCAGGTTTCTAGCCTTTATGTTCACCTTTTTGGGGGACTGATTTGTAAATGAGGAATGTTCATTTGTTGAAGTTGGACTTTTCTTCCATAACTGCTAATGGATTGATAAAGTAAATTATTAAGTTAGTTACGTGTAGCATAACTTTCAGGTGACTAGTACAAGTAGAAAACCAAAAATAAAACTAGTGTTAAACAGAAGTGCATTAAAATAATCCTGCTGGCTTTGAGATTTAAAAGACACATTGTACATCTAAAAAGATTGCCTCCACAGCCTTATTATAGTTCAGAGACAAAATTAGAAGAGGATACAGCTTAACTAAAAGAAAAAAAAATAGTCTCTACTCCTTGCACACCACCTCCTACTCAGCATTCAGCAACAGACATTTGCTTCAACCGTATCTGTACTAGACTAGAAATGGTGCCATCTTAATGAACGTATGAGTCATTTGCAGTTTCATGGAGATTATTATACTGTACACTGTTGTCGTGGTTTAACCCCAGCCAGCAACTAAGCACCACACAGCCGCTCACTTCCTCCCCCCCATCCCACTGGGATGGGGGAGGAAAACAGGAAAAGAAGTAAAACTCGTGGGTTGAAATAAGAATGGTTTAATAGAACAGAAAAGAAGAAACTAGTAATGATAATGATAACACTA
>JAVJGG010000088.1:28340365-28361909 GCA_035590195.1 Aviceda cuculoides | reverse complement strand
ACTGAACTCAAAACACAGCACTGTACCAGCTACTAGGAAGACAATTAACTCTATCCCAGCTGAAACCAGGACAACCTCTCTCCTTTTTGTTGCTGTACCTTGGCACGCTTGCAAAAGGGTGTCTGAATATAAGTAGGATAGAATGTGGCCCAAGAGAATTTAAGTCTTGAGCTGTGTCTTATAAACAGTGGCTAGAATAATAAAATTACATGTAACAACGTAATTTAATAACTACATTGACCTGTAAATAATTTGTTTTATGTGGATGGTATAGGGTAACATCAAATATTTTGATGCAGCACTTACAGAAGGAGACCTCAAAACAGCAAATAATGCCACAGTCAAAGTCAGGAAGCTCACAAGGATATCTGTTCTAACTGCAAAGCAGAATAATGCACAGTTAAATAACAGCATATGTTTGGCATTTTCATTAGTTAAATTTTTAACCCTGAAGTGAAAGCAAAAATGAACATTCACTTTTATATAAAACAGTTTTTAACATAAGCGGAAGTTTCATGTCAAATGTTGCACTGCTGATTTTTAATCATAAGCTTCCTGAATGTTTTCACACAAAATACTGTGCAAGCAGCATTTACGGAAGCAGGCGTGTTGATTACAAACTTACAAAGAATCAGTTTAGATTGCCACGTTTTTTAAGGGAAGTACTGAATTCTGAAGAGAATCTGACAGGTCAGGTGTTCTAACTACTATGCTCCCATGTGATGAAGATAGTTGGATTGGTATGTGCTGCTTGGGGAATATATTTTCTAAAAGTTTCCAGTGAAACCCTATCAGTTTGAGAAGCACTCTTCTTGGGCATATTTTATCTTTTCTCTTTTTAATGAATGTAAATGCTCGTGTGAAAGGACTAATATTTAATATGGTAATAAACCTGTTGTTTACTATGTCTGGCAGATTGGTGGGTAAACTTTACTTCAGTGCACACATTGAAAGGTAAATTCTATGCAAGCATGGAAATTGAAGCTAAACTCTGTTCAAATGTAGAAAAGAGAATTATGTGTGTAACTTATTTCTGTCTCTGTATACAGATGAGGCAAGAAGTTAGCCAAGGAACTCTGGAGGTAAATTGAAGGAGAATGATCCTGTCTTGCAGAAACTGTGATAAGCATCTATAAATTTCACTTGTATTGACAAAAGTGTATGTGATATCTTCACTGTATTTGGATAGGATCCACAGTCCCCAAAGGGGCAGAGTATGTACAAATTTGAGATTTTACAAGTATAAAGGGACTACAACTAAATGTAATCATGCAGCGTAGGGCCCTTTCATTGTTCCTGAGAATCAGACCTCTGCGTGGATGTAAACTATCCTATGTAACATTTCTGTTGGACAGTGAGAGAGCCTCTGGTCTGCACGGCATACCTTGAATATGTTGATATCTCACTGTTTAGATACCTGTTAGATCAGTATGTTTTAATTAGCCTAATGAACCACTGGTTACCAGTTTAAACTGCAGTGCATTCTCTACTCTACTCCCTTATATGCTGGGTTCTGGACAAACCTTCTTACTCTCTTTGAGACAGCTTCCCTGAGGATACATATAGCAATATCTGTTGCTTTAAAAACCCACTAATAAGAGTCATTGAACCTTATCTCTTTAAAAGAGTTCTAGAGATTGCTTAAAACTCAAAGGTAAAAGTATGTGCTGTGTTTAAATATTGGCACAGTGAGATTGGATTTAATGGTGTTTGTTATATTCTTTTGAGGGTCTGTAGTGGAAACTGGTAGCATTCCTGTGGCTGCTCATTTTCTAAATATAAAAAGCTCTGGGATCTTTGCTGCTTGTTTAGCATGGTAACTTTGACGGAAACCTTCTTTTATCACTCTGTCAAGGTTTCATCAAACTCAGTGGGGATATCAGCCTACAGGATCCACAATCAGCTGAATTTAAAGGCAGTGTTGCCTATCTAAATTAGAGGAAAAATAAAACAAAGAATGTCAATTGTATTTGTCTTACTGGTTGATAGAGTTATCTTTTCTGTCATAAGCATGAATTATACTAAGACCTTGCATAGAGGAGACTATATGAGGCAACAGTGGTGATCTGCTGATTTTCATTCTTGTTACTTCTTGGATAGTTCTCAGAAAAAAACCTGCAACCTGCTAGAAACACAATGTACTAATTCTGTGTGCCAGTAATACCCCCAGGTGTAAAGCACAGCTGATAACTTGGTAATGATACTGCCTCATGCAGGTGATTTGAATTGAAACTTTGCAACATGTGTACAGTGACAGCTCTCAGATGCTTTGTGCTGTATAATTTTGCCTGAATGTCCCAAGAATGCAGAACTATGTTCTTCCAGCCTCTGCTTTGCTTTTTCTTATCAACTGAGTTCTGCTTTCAGTTTGGAGAAAATGGAGACTGTGGCCTTATCTCTTACTTTTAACTTTTAAAATATTTTGCACCCTCAGAAACCTACAAGAAAGTAGTCCCTCTATTTCTGGAGCAGGGTGACAATAATTTTATCTAGGTTTGGCATAGTAGTAGAAAGTTAGGACAGCCTTATGGCTTGCAGTTTCAACAAGTACCCATTTTAGGAGTCTAGCTTAGGACACCTTTAAAACCCTGTTTGAGGGAGTAGCTACCAGTATTTGAATTGGTTCCCTTCAGGTTATCTCAGGTCACTAGTCAGTTGAAAACTGAGGCCACACTTACTATTTCTGTACCTATTTCTCCTCAGGTCCTCCCTGAAGGTTTTAGCATAAAAAAATGTTGCTAATACGTTTTTCGTATTCAGAATCTCCTGTCACGTTTCAGTGCTCATAATGCATTAGTAACAAAATAATGCAAGATTCTCAACCTTGCAAAATCTCTTACATTATTTTGTGTCCTTCCATTGATGATGTATTATGAATATTGAAGTATGACAAAACGTAAAAGAAAAACAATGAAAATGCTTTAATTGATAGTCAGAAGGGGAGAGAGGCTTGAAGAATAGCAATACATCTAATCAAGCATATGCCCTTCAAAAAACCCCTGGGTTCTCTGGAGTCGTGGTTGAGTGTGAGAAAGTATCTTTGAATTTTCTAAATTCTTGCATTGCTGGATGCTCTCTATCGTGCTATAGCAGTGAATTTCCAGCCACTTCAATTTGTCATTCCTGCTAACCTGGCCTATTTCTGGAGCTTTGTTGCTAGCTGTAGGACTCTGGGTGCACAGGCAGTAGTGGTTGACATGTACCTCTGTAAACATACTCTGCACAGATGAAAAGACTTGGTTACATTTGGAAAAAATGGTTTAACCAAAGCCTGAATGCAGCCCTTTATACAAAAAGCAGAGAATAATTGACAGCTTGCCATGCTGGATGTGCTTGCTATTTAAGATACTTGGTTCTACAGTTCTCAGCTTCTGATAAGCCTTTACAAAATAATCTGCAGAATTGAAGTTTAAGAATAAAATACAAAAGCGTACACTATAAATTTCTTTAGGTCAAACAAAAAGGATAATTCAAATCACTTAAAATATCTTGAAGGAGTAGTACATCAACTTAAAAAGAAAAAACCAAAAATGATAGCTGTGATAGCAACTGCAATTAGCAGAAAAGGAGAAACAAGCTATTTTGACTAGAAAAAAGACGACTTGAAACTGCTGCAAAAAATTCTCAGCATGAAATGGAAGGCTCACATCCAGTTCATCCATATTATTAGAAAAAAGGGTCATTAGCCTGCCAGTGGGATTTGTATCAAAGAAATGCATTGGACTCTGTAAGATCTGTGAATAAAGGGAAGGAGCAGAATCAGATGGTAGTCTTTGTCTTTTACTGTAGTTAGAGTTTATGTAGTGATGCATATAATATAATCTTGCCTAAGATTAAAATTATAGGAGTAGCAAACAATTTTATTACAGCTTTTACAATATCAGCATTTATAAAGCAGCTTTTGAAACAAAAATAAATTTCTTAAAGTCTTCCTGTTGTTTTCATAAGTAAAGCAAAAAACAAAATAAATGCACTAGAGTCAGGATATCAAGGATTTGATGATTTCATAGCAAAACCTACTGCCTCCACTCAGCTCTGACTTATACACGAATAATAGCAACTTAAAGCAAATTAGAGGTGCTGTTATAGACTTAGGTTACACAGAATGATAGTTTTTACTTAAGAGACCTTGTCAGAGGGTTTTAGACATTTTGTGAAAATTAACCGATTGAGAGGGTTTTGTAGGTAGTGCTTTTTTTAATATAATAGAAAACCTGATGCAGAAGACTGAGATTCATATAATCTGCTTCAGGTACCTATAATGTAGATGTCTGCATCCAAGCCTGTTATCTAAGCTCCCTTTACAATCAGCAGAAATAAGTACATGCTTGTAGAGGACTGTTCGTCTGACATGTTTCAGGCATTTTCTCTCAGGATGGGATGAATCTCACTGAACTTGCTGGTTTTCTCCTTCAATTGTTAAGGAAGTCTAGATAAATAAGTATTCTCTACTAACTGCAAACAAGGTAGTTGCTTTACCTTATAAAATGCATTATAAGATAATGTAGAAGGAGCCTTTAATGTTGCCTTTGTAAAAAATAAACCGTTTAATGATGCTTAGTATGATCATGGTCACCATGCTGATTCCATAGACTAATAGATAAAAGTATGTTCTAGGATTGTCTGAGATACTTTCCAGCACAACAGTTTTTGCTTCGTTATCCAAAATTTTTTCCTTTAAAAAATACAGAAACAGAACCATGATCTAAATCTTTGCTGATCTTCACTGATACAATGATAGGTAGGAATAGACAAAGACAGGGCAGCTGAAATAGAATGTGCATGATCTGTGAGTGACTTTTCATTAAATTAATGACTGAGAGAAGATGTTTTGTGTGTTTATAAAGAGGAACCACTGGATGCTGCATAAAGAATCTGAACCTTTTAAAAAGAAGTGGCATTCAAACAGTCAGCAAAACACACTGGGCATAAATCCAACAAGGATTCTAAAGATTTGTAATACACATGTAAAAATTTCAGTGGGTCTCAGTCCTTTTTTTAGAGATTGATCAACAGAATAGAACTTTATTGATAAACGTATAAAACAACAACAAAAATCTAATAATTCTAGATTGCAGTTGCCAGTAAACCTAATATTGTATTTAAATAGCCTGGAAATGTCCCCACCATATGTAAGTTCAGCTGACCAAGATGTTCCAGATTTTGATAAATCTAAAATCCTAGTGAGAGCCAAATGTTAGCTGCTCTATCTTCACACTGGCTATACAGGGTTCCTTTTTTTTTTTTTTCTTTCAATGATTTTCTCTACTAAAATATTTCTTGTTGAAGAGGAAAAGAAGCAATCTGCATTTTTAGTTTATAGATCTTTCAAAAGTTTATTAAGCTTTATTTTCTGAAAAATACATTCTTTAATGTGCATTTGTCACATTTCAATAAAGTTAAAGCAGAGATATTTAGCTGAAACAAAGAATAACTCAGTTTGATACTGTGATGGAAAAGGATTTAACTGCAAGGTTCAAGCAAACAACTTATTTGGACTTCACTTAGAGACTTAACACGCCACTATTGCAGGTTTTACAGATACAATGGAGGAATGCGCTATTGCAGTTTTTTAAGGCAAGAGTAGTACATTATTACAACCACAAGCACACACGCATTTACAAACTTGAAGCATAAACAATTTTCAATTACCTCTCCAGGTAAGGGCTTTCAATCCCAGGGAAGTTATCTCGACCGGCATTCCAATCAACGGCGGGGGGGGGGGAGTTTTCCTTCACAAGCCAACTGTATAGCTGGAGATGTGACTGCCCCCATTTCCAACCTTAGTCTTAGATTTTTTTTATCCTCTGACTTGTGGAATGGTGTGTATGACTACGTCTGAGTGGATTATGATATAGTGGATGATGACATATGCCTAAATGGATTATGTATATCTAAGTGGATTTCCCCCTTATCTTTCCTTTGTTGGTCTGTGATTGTTTGAATACACAAGGTTGTAATTTGCCTCTGCAACTGAATAGTGGTTGGATCGAGACTCAGGGCATACTACTTGTTAAGGGATTTCAAGGCTCAGTTCAGGTTTTGGTTCTTTGGTGCAGGCACCACCCTGTTTAGTTTAGGGTTTATCAGACAACCCAGAGCTAAACTGTCTACACAGCTCCCCGTGAGTCGTCTCTGCAGAGAGACAGGGCCTCACGGCAGTCCAAGGCCGGGTGGCTTTTGTAACCCCCCAGGAGTCGCCTGCGTGCACTAGTCATGCTGAAACTTGTTTGTGAACTATGAGCCGGACAATCTGCACAGATACTGTGCACCTTAATTTTGAATGAAAGGAGAACTCCTGTTTCTCCTTTTCTTGAGCAAATTGTAGGAGCTTCTTTCTAGGACTAGATGTGGTCATTTTTGTGCTAGTGTCAGCCAATATTAAACATGTTTTAGCCCAATAACCAGACAAAAGAGCCTTTGTGTTACTTATTTCATGGAAACACTCTGTCAAATGTACTTATTCATATGCTTTTGTTAGATGCTGCTGTATGGCAAGTACTCCTTCCAGTTTTGTAGCAGTTATTAAATGACTAACAAATTGTGATAAATTATATGTACTTACTAAGAGTGATGAGTAGCTTTTAGGTCTGCATACAAAAGTGTATTGATATTCCATTTTTCCCTTTTCATCCTTGACAGAACAAAATTTCAATAGAAAGAAATGCAAAACCCAAATTTTATTCCATGAAAAAGTAGTTATAAATCCATTTGCCCTCCCACCTTTTTCTTTTTTTTCTGAATTGAACTAGGAGGGCAGAATTTTTATAGATTAAAAAGTGATTTGTCATCTGTGAAATGAACGTTTAAGGCATAAAGAAAATGGCAGTGGGATGATGTAATAGAGATCTGCAAAGGTGGGAGTGAACTGAAGAGGATGAGTAGGAGGACCCAAGGGTGATGGTTCTTTGTACCATATGCAGTAAATCTGTAGAACTTGCTGTGGATGCTTTACATGGTTTCAAAGGTAGACCGGACAAGTTCATGAGGAGGAAATCTATTGAATACTACTAAATATTCAGAAATTACAATTAGTTCAGGAATAATATCACATGGCATTTAAATAGCTAAACTGAATCTCACTATCTGTGTCATTAATGGAAATGTTAAAATAGTATTCATCCCAGGTAAAGACTTGTACAATGTTTTTACCAAGGGAGGAGTGAAGCAGATGAAGTAGAAGTATGGTTCTGCCTGTCCGTTGAGGCTGTAGGAATGTCAGAGTCCAGGATTGTGTTGGGTGCAAAGAAGGAATCAGATCAAGCTAGTATAAAAGGTCAAAAGAAAACAGCTGTCAGCGAAGACAACTAGCTTAAGCCTTTGCTTAAATTGTTCTGGAATGATCAGTGGGCAGAACCCATACAGGTGATGCAACTAGTAAATATTTGCTCTCATTTCTTGTTTTACCTTGTTGATACAAGATAATTAGTTAGCTTGCCAAACAAACAAACAAAAAAGGTTCTTTTTATTTAATGATTTACCTTTCAAAACAGTTGGGCGCTTAGACATTTATACATCAGCTAATTGTTATTTATGGCCACTCCTTTTATTTCCTGAAAGGTACTTGCTCTCAACAAACAAACACCAACATGTTTCTAGTCCTGAAGGCCACCAAGAAAACTCAAAATCGAAAGAAACAAATGTAAAGCTGTGGAGGTTTGTCTTTTTTTGAGATGAGACTGACGGAACTCATAAGCTCTGTTCATCTCGATAGATACTAAGTGTGAAGTTAAAAATTACTTTTTAGTGTCAACATTGTCTTGTTACTGATCTTTGTAGCTTATTTGCCACAAAAATATATCTTTCTATTCTTGAAAATGTCATCACTTTGTATTTACATATTATTCCCTCTTTTCTGCCCCCAATGCACCTACAGCAGTCTTCAGATGTATTGCTCATTTTCTGTTCTATTTCTAAAAAGAAAGCAGTGTCCCTTTGAGCTTATTTGCTTATATAGTTTGAAGAATTTTTACTATTTAGTTAAAATACATATACATCTTTTATACCACAGTATTCATAAGTGAAAAAAAAACAAAACAACCCTCTGTTTAGCTCCTGTAGTTGATACATTACTGACAGTATTGTTTTTTTCCTTTAAGGGTCTCTTCTATGCATTCCAGCATGTGCATTAACTGCTGGTAGGGGATCATCCGACAAATAAATATCTCTTTTGGCATAAACAACATGCACAATGATGATCCTTTATTTCTGATCATCAGAAAGGTAGAGACCTCTTTCATCTAAGAGGAAGAGAGAACTACGTAAGTTAGAGGACAGACACCTAGACAAAACACAGTATTATAGAAAATAGCTCTGCATTCATAATTACAATTGATCCGTGATTTACATTGGATGTGTTCTTAATCAGATGAGGATTTACTTATCAAATATAGTTTTAGCCTTCCATGGAGCAACACTATTGAATGACACACAACTTTTGTGAGACTTGATTCTGTGACCCAGTCTTTTTTGTGTTAGTGTTGCAGTTACTGGCTTGCACACGTTCATAAAAGAGCACTGTCACCTGTCTCCTGATCTTTGATAATTTTGATAATACTATGGTTATGAGAAAGTATCCTCTCACAGAGATAGGTATAACGTGATAAACATGTCCCTGAACATTAAGGGAATTTGTAGCAAATTTAGACTTCAATTTCATGTCTTACATTACTTTAGCTATCACATCTTTTAAGTCCAAGACTCACTGAAATGAGAATTTTTAACAGAACAAGACATAGCGCTTCACTGCAGTGAATTCTGAAAAAAGGAGTGTGGCTGTCTAAAGCTACTAAAGGACTATCTTAATAGGAGGAAAAAAAAAAAAGGTAGTATGGAATCTTGTGTACAGTAGTAACTTGCATTTAAAATTAATCAAAGCATTCTACAAAATGGCTATTGCTCAGGCAAACTGCTACTTATTTACTAAAATTCTGCATATTGTTCTTGACCTATTTCAGCTGAATCACATGAGGATTTAGTTTTCAAAATGGGTAAGTCTATCATTACTTTTCAGAGATGATTACCAGGTGGTAAAAGGGGCAGAAACAAATTGGGTAGAAAAGTGGTTCATTATGTCAGCTGCCCCCCGAGTTTAACATTTTTCTGGCTATGGTACGGCATTTGATCCCAAATATTTCTGAAGAATTTAATCCTGTCTTTCCCAAATCTGAAATAAGAATTGCAGCTATCAGCTGTTTAACCACAATGCACACCTGAAGAAATTAGTATATGAGCTTCAATGGGGAGTCGAAGGGTATAAATTTATAAAACTTCTGTTTAAATATATCTTTCTGATAGCTATTTGTCTAGACAAGGAAGAGAAAAAGACTTTTCTCAGAACAGGTCAGGTCAGTAACTGATCTATTATAAGCTGGCATGGACATGTCTCCACTTCTGAAGTTTGGAAGTGGGTCATTCTCATTCCAAGATTTTTGAAAGAAGAGGATGAAAACTTAAGGTGAACAAAGTGGCTGTGTAACAAGGTGCTCCGATTGCATCGCTTTTGTGACTGATCACATTAGCATTTGCTCTGAATATTAGGAACAGCTATATAATTTGAAATGCATGCCTCTAGAGTAGTTGAATTAATCAGTTATAGTATAATTTTCTACTGTAAAATTTTTCATCTGCATTTTGAATCCCTAAATGCAGATCAGGGATTAGTCACTTGAAAAAAAATTTTTACTAACTTCAAAACACTTGAGAATGTTTGTTCTTACATGCATGATCAGAAAAAAAAAAAAAAAGGGCAAAATTCAGTAGTTAATTCACCATTTAGAAATAACTGACTTAAACATTCAGTACAGATGCTTAGCAGTTGTAATACTGTATAGCTTTATTCAGTTTACCCCTGCTGAGACACTGGCCCTTGTTAATGGACTATAAATGACTCATAGACAGTAACCACACTGAAATGGCAGAAGAGAATACCATCACTCTCCTTAGTCTGCTAACAAGTTTCTTGTTATAAAGACACACGGTGAACCTCTCTAAATTCCATTGTTTTACCATCTCGATTTCTTAAACTGATAGGATGTGGATGAACTTTATTGACAAGAGTATAAGAAAAGTATTAAAAGATGGTAAAACTTGTAGCTCTTTATATGCAGTATTACCTCTAAAAGGCATAGATATGAATAGGTTATATGAGGTTCTTAGAGGCAAACCCACCAATACAAGGAAAATATATCACAAGATGATGTGCACTTAGGAGAATACATGCATACACAAAAGGCATGTTGAATCCTAAGGCCTACTAACATGGCAGGATGTCTGACAAGCTAGAGTCAGTTATGTCTGAAATAGGGTTTGATACAATTAAACATGTGCTGCTGTGCAGAATTTTGGAGACATTTAAGTGTATAAAAGAAATCCTGGGATACAAAGGGACTTTGTTAAAGCCTTTTCTTCTGGGTAACGGTTCTTAGGGTTAGTTGTATTAATAAACTTGCTATAGTAAGATTGCTCCTACAATACAGTTTTGGGTTTTCTTCACTTAAAAAATTATAAGCATTTCAAAATCTAGTCTTTCTCCTTTATTCTTCCTCCCTTTTTCTTAAATAGCAGTATAATTGCTTACATTTTAGTATGAATTGTAATACTTACTTCAGTCATATCTCCGTGAGGAAGAATTTCCATACCTGACTCCAGGCTGCATACATTGAGTACATAATTGTATCTGAAAGTAAGAGTTCAGCATTTCTTATTTTTCATCATCTAAATAAAATCTCATGCATTTTTATTAATTGTGGCATCTGTGCTCTGAAATAGTGCTTTGAACTGTATGGATATATGACTAAAATTCAGTCCTTCATCTAGCTCTCATGTTTTCTGTCTGTAAAATTGCTGTTTTTTCATGCTGTGAGACCTGTGGTGTTCTCTTTAGTTCTTCTATGATATTTTTTTATGAGAAGAAATAAATTATTGCATTTCCTGGCTTGCATTTTAGACAAGAAGCACTGGATCTATTGGAAATTTTGAGCACTTACAAACTGACAAGTTATGGTCTTGACATAAGATTTTACTGAGGATATACAATACACAGGTTTTTTTCCTGTAATAGGCCAGTTTGCCTTAACAGTCAAGAGTACAGATTTACCAGGTTGGTTATTCGTCTGTTCCATCATATTTTCACAGACACTGTTACCTTTGCTAGTTATCTTAAGCCAATATGGGTATGGTAGCCCATTCTACAAATTCCCCTTTATTTTGTTGCATATGGTATGCTCAATCCCCAGGTGAATCCCTCTTCACTGCTTTCATATTTTTAATTTTTTAAGTACATGTATATGAATATTCTGTTCTCTCTGTGTATATACTAGTTCTGCTTTATGAATTAATAACTTAAAAATGAGAAAACTGTTAATATCATCCTTTCCTTCATATTCCCCATTATATACCTTTCTTTATCATTCCACTATTTGGCACTCCATCGCATTTCAGTGTAAGTGTTCACAATCACAAGTGAATATAAATTAATACAGACTGACCTTGCCAGAATTTTGAGGCATTATATTTACTCCTTAAGAACCATACATTCAATACTTGCTTTCTTCCTATAATTTATGAGAAGTCAATTCCAACAAGACTGAGCTGGTCCTTATCTATAAACATTTCAAGATTAATGGGGAACATAATTTCAAGATTATTAGGGAATTTGGAGTGAGTTTAGAAAAATGCATGAAAAATTATTTGGAGAGTAAGGGAATAATTTATGAGAAAAGATAAAGTGAGTTAAATATACATGCCTTAGTTAAAGAAACACCTATGTTGTTCGTAAAGGTCTACAGATGTTTGACAGATATAAACAGCAAGGAGAATGTGAGTGGAATTATTAAGGGGCTGTCAGTCATCTGACTAGAATAAGGAAATGAAGTGGGGTTTTTGGTTTGGGTTTTGTTTTTTTTTTTTTGAATGTCATCTGAAAATCTTTGGGCCAGCATATGTAACCTTTACCACTATCACTGATGGGCTCAGCCTTGGCCAGCGGTGGGTCCGTCTTGGAGCCGGCTGGTATTGGCTCTGTCGGACACGGGGGAAGCTTCCAGCAGCTTCGCACAGAAGCCGCCTCTGTAACCTCCCTGCTACCAAAAGCTTGCCACACAAACCCAATATAAAACCCTGTACTTAGTTGCCTACTGCTACTGGTTTCTATAGCACATAATGCTTGAGTGCCTTTGGAGAGCTGGACATCAGATACTGTAGCAATATGAGAAGGAATCAGACCCTTTTTAGAATAATGAAAAAGTACTACTAGAGTCTTTGTGAAAACTGTGCTTTAACATTAAAAATTACTTTTAATTCCCACTTTTTGGTCACATAGAATACAGAGATTCTGGATGACTGAAGTTCTCACTGGTCTTCAATCAGACTATTAAAAATTTATATTCCGTGTTGTCAGAAATCTTCCTTACATTTGGACTAAACCACCAGGTTTCATTCATGGCTTCCATATCATAAGATAAAAAATTACTTTTGTAATTTACAATGAGATATCACTTTATGGAAAATGTGGAGAAATAGATTTTTTTTTTTTTTTTTTGCTCAGGGCAGTCCTCAGCGCCTCTCTTTACATACAGTAAAGGTGGGGAGAATAGTCTTTAAGCCTTTTTAAATTTCTTAAAAGTTCTTCAATGAGTATGGAGCAAAAGTCATCTGGGTTTTTGGTTTGTTTGGGTTTTTTATTTACTCAAAATAGGTAGTTAATTTCATCATACTGAAATTATTCCATAGTAGCAACAAAACCTGCTCTTGTCTTGATAACAGCAGCTTCCAATGAAAACGGTTGCGGGCAAAGAAGAGAGAATCCAGGAACAGCATATCCCTGCTTTTGAAGATCAGATCTGTGTACTAACATACGTGCAAACTATAAGATGCAAATGGAGAATGATGCTTATGAAAAGGAAAGGTGAGGAAAAAAGGTCTGCTGCTGTTATTCTTTGCTATCTTCTCTCACTAGAGAAGCAGAGTGTCAAAACAGAGATGATGCAGAGACAAAGATACTCTCAGCATCTGCTTTCCACCATTCAATGTAGACTTAAGGAGATACTTAAGGTTAAGTGAGTTAGAGATGAACAATAGGGCCTTTGCATCAATTTAAATACATTGGGGTTTTTTATATCTATTTACTTATGGTGGTGTGATGCAGTGTAAAGCAGGCAGGCTGAGATGCACCATTTCTTTGTGGAGCACAAGTATTTTGTGTTCATATAGTTGAGGAAACTGGAGTATACACAATCTTCTGTGTCTCTGTATTGTGGTCTCTGTTCACATGAGAGAGGAGATAAGCATACAGATAAGAGAAACTTCTGTAAAGCCAATGGTTTTGTATTTGGTGGTTTGAGTTTATGTTAATCTGTCAGATTCTAAGAGCATGAAAATACAGAAAATTAACTCAATTTTCATGTGAGTTTCATGCTTTCCTGTAACAATTCTGCAAATAGATCTGTAGAAAAATGAAGGTCAATGATTAAAAAATGAACAGGCACTGGAGAACATGTTGGGACAACATATCCCATTGTGCTCATACTTATTCATCGCAGGTGTGATATATTCATCTCCTGTGTTGTTCATCTTGCTATTGCATAAGAAAACCCCGAATTGTAGCTGAGGACTGCATTCACAAAAAAGGATTGATAGTTTATTAATATTCATTCCTAGACCATATAGTTTACCTTTCCAAAACCAGACTGTATTTTAAGTGTTTAAAATATTTTAATTTTAAGTATTTATGTGCTAATAATGTATAATAAGAATATTAGTAAAACCTTTCATAAATACGAAGTAGAACTTACAGGTATTAAAGCAGCAAATATAATGCTAACTAAATGTGCTATGTTGTCTACGAAAAGTCTTGTTCTTTGGAATTTACATAGTACTTTGCCCAAGGAAGACTTTTCCAGGCCCAATGCTTGCAAGCTAAACTTTCCAAAGGTGTTGAAATCTGTAAATAAATAATTAAATGTCCCTGATTTAAAAAGTGAAATATTTGATGGAATTTTTTCCAATCCCAAAAATTTGTAAGACACTTGTGTGGGAAATTGCTTAAGTAATAAAATTCATCTTCCTGCACTGTTTAGTCAGTTTATTTGAAGATAACTTTAGACGTAACATACAAAGCACATTTCCACAGAGCAACATCTCATGAAACAAATTTATTATGCAAAATGACTTTTAGGAAATTATTAAAATGAAGCATTAGTTGAGAAATTGTTTCATGAGGACAGACAGTCTTGATTTTTGAGCTAAATGTCAACCACAGGGGAATAGGATGAAATCATTGGTTTTTTCAACCCCTGGAGTGAAGTCACAGAGCTAATGTTAAATTGAAATAAATATCAGCTTCTAGCACTAGAAAGTTAAGTTTCATGGGGCGTTTAATACCAAATGTAAAGCTCACTCATTTCTTTTGGACTTGATACTATAACGTTCTGAGCATTCTGATCCCACCCCATGGTGCTATGAACATGAATTAAAGGTTATAAATAAATTTTACAGTATTCTTAAGTATTCATGTCAATTACAAGCAGGACATTTGGATTCAACTTACGCAAAAACCATTTGCAGCTTCAGCTGGTTTTTCATTGGGACTCTACACTAATTTGGCTGGAGAGACATGCAGATTGATGAATTTTGAGAATTTTTCACAGCCTGTTTCATTTTATGGGTAGAGACTAGATCTTCTTGCATAATGTTTAAGGAAGGATGCAGCAAAACTTTTTTATTTTTGCTTTTACGTTTGTTTCTCTGTTTTTCTGTGTGTTATACACAACTCCTACTTGTCTTTTTCTTTTATATGTTAAATATGGTTTGGTTTTTTTATTATTATTATTTTCTGAGAATCATGTACTAAGTTAAACAATGGGAACAGCACAAAAATTTTTGTAGCTAAGAGCTGTGTCTACATCCTTTTATCATTAAGGCTGAAAGCCAAGAATATGTAGCAGATGAGAACAGCCTTGCATCATCCATTGGATTCACAGCCAACCCAAGGGAAAACAGGAGATATTATTACGTATTCACCAAGTTCATTTTATGGTTGTCGGACTGATCTTACAAATGTTAACTGTAGAAAATTATGTGTTCTGAAGCATAAAAAGATCTTTTCACACTTCTAGGCAGAGATTACAATGCATTTTTTTAGGAGCATGAAAGACAACCCGAATACACCACTTACTAATTAATTATAAGGTAAGGTCACATTCATGGGCTAAGAATGAAGCCCTTCTTTCCAGTGAACACTATCTGCTCTGTTTCTGTGCTGAAGGATACTCCCCTTCTTGAGGAAAACTGGCATTTGCTACACGTAACCAGTATCCTCCTCATACTGCTACAGGGCGTGCACAGAGTATTAGAGCATATGTTCATGTTATCTTTCAACAATGCTGAGATGTCATATTCTGTGAGTTTAACTCAGCTCAGGTTGGGGCTAAACATTATCTTGACAACATATTGACCCAGTTAAAGAAACAAACTAAAGAAAGACACTGTTTCATAATAATGTAGCCAATGAAATTTCAACTGTCCTGTATGTTTCTGCATTTCATTTTTCAATTACAAACAGATATGACTTACTTTGCTTTGATATGGATAGGAATCAGTGTTTCAAACTGGGTTCATATTTCTGAAGAACAGAGCTTTTATGTACTTATCAGTCTGCCTCATGTGGTGCTGGATTGATTGTTATCCCAATATTCCATTTCCACAGTTTCTTATCGCTGTTCAGATTTTTCTTTGGAGCAAAAATTTGAAAAGCTTATAATTAGCTTTAACAATTTTTAAATAACTATTTAAACCTGGTGGCAAACTCCCTGGGATTTTTCCGGTCATGACAGAATGTTATCATTGAAGATAAACATGGAGAGTGTTCCAGCTGAATATATGCATGTGTGCGTATATGTGTTGCATCTGTGTATCTTTGTGTGTATTGAGGAATTAGAAATCACAGTGATGGGAACATTTTTAGAGGGCAAATAAATAAGGCCAGTTTCAAAGCAACATTTTATTAAATTGATATTCAGTAACAATACACATTGCCAATGGTTAGTTCTTAATCACTGTCAATCATTATCAACACATGTTCAAAGTATTACTCCTTAACAAACTTGTAAACTAGCCGAGTGTAAAAAAAACCCCATGGACCCGATAACTGTGTGGTTAGCACTGATGGCTATAGTCCTTGATGGTCTTAGTTGCAGAAATCAAGTTGATGAGAGTTGAGAGCTCTTCAACAAGGAAAGCTGGAACTGAAGGAGGCTTTTTTTTTTTTCCCCCCTGCAGTCTTTCCTCTGTCCTTAGTTTTTTATGCTTTTCACACCATCCTGTCATAGTTCTTTTTATTTTGAGGTCCTGGAATTCTGGCTTTTGCCAGGCATGTTTCTTGCTTATTTTGCAGGATTACCCTGGTTTTATGAGACACTTTCTGCTTTTCCTGCAGGGTAATTTTGGTTTCCCTGGACATCTTCCCTGTCTGCTCTACATGCTTTGCCTTTCATGGAGATTTTACTGCTTGCAGATGTTTTTCTCTACCCCATTTGTGCAGCTGTACCACAAATCTCTGTATGCCCCTTTGCAGTACGTATATACATACATATAAATATATACATGCTTAGCTTTGTTACAAAAATGCTTTTTGCTTGGTTTTGTTATTCATGTTGTTAAAATGTTACAAAATCCTTATATAGTCTCAACGGTTAGGCTGTTTTAGTCTTCGTAGGTCTAGGTTTAAGACAAATATTAATATATGTTAGTCTGCTGCTCTAGGGATGCATCAGGCCTCTGCCTTGGTTACAAAAGTCTCTCTATCATCACTTTTGTTTTCTCCCTGCTTAGAATATGCCATTATGACAGTACCACAGTGATAAAAATTAGAAAAGCATGTAAAGGAGTATAAAGGGTATGCTTTCCCTTTGCATTTTGATCTTCAGTACAATTTTTTTTTTTTAACTGAGCTATAATATACTTGTTACCACCACAGTTTTTCTTGAAAACTTACTACTTGTGTTGTCCAACTGAGGATAGAGAAGCTTACATTTAGGAACTTTTAATTCAAGAGACTTTAGTCTGTTTGTGTGGTTAACATTTCCAGCGATGTTGTTGACAGTCCAATGTCTCATTGGTCTGATAAAAATGAAAAAACTTCTAAAAGTCTGTGTTTTGTTAATCTTTATAATTTGTTATTTGATATTTACTAGGCATAAAAAAATGCTACACCCTCTTTTTGTCTTACTGCTCAGTTAGAAGGTTCTTATTTCTTATCTCTGTTATCTTTCTATCTGCTGCTACACCCACATCATGCCCCAAAACATCACCTCAGTGTCTGAATTGCATAGACTTTAACTGGAATCAGTGGGATTTTTTCCCAGTAGTGCTTTAGAATTAAGCCCCCAGTCTTTTTATTTTGGTTGCATTATCTCATTTATTTATGCAGATTTCTTCATGTGATTTTTCTGCTCAAGAGTCTTCAAACTGTAACTAGAGTCAGCTTGTACCAAAGCTGTATTTTAACAGCTAAAGTGTTTATCCATATAGGTATATGTGTATATATATACGTGTATGTATGCACACAGATAGTTTATATTTTTATAATATATACCTACATGTACATCCACATATATTTACAAACACTGCAGAAATCCCTCTGTTTCCTACTTGCTTCCTAGTGTTTCTCTGTCTCTATATTTCTGTTGTATTAAGTGCCATATCTTTTTCCTCTACAGAGTTTTAGATCACCTGCATATTTGATCAAGGCACAATGCAGCTCTTTCCAGTCTTCATAAATATTAATTATGTTAATTAAATATTAAATCAAATAGTAAGTCATAATTAAAATTAAAGTATTAAATATTTATTGAAAGTGATCTAGTGTTGGTGACTTTGAGATCAGATCTCTAGAAATTATCTCCTAGTTAATGTTGTGCCATTTATAATTGTTGTGATAATGGTCCAGCAGCCAATTAGGTATTTCAGACTGCTATATTCATGTTCAAGTCACATCATTCTTTCTCCTTAAAATAGATTTGTTGAGCTATATTGAAATCACTGATAAAGTTTTAGCAGTAAATTTCCAGTTTGGGGACAATGATTATAGTACAAGACCTGAGAAGTATGCTGATCAATGTTGACACTTGCTCCCCAGTTCAGAAGCTCCTGGTGTTGTAACTTGGTCTTTGAGTAGTTCAGAACATAGTGAAAGAATGCTGTACTTTGAACCTAATCATCATTGGGAGGAAAAAAAAAAAGAAAAAAAGTATTATATATCTACACTTTTTCCTGATTATGCTTTCTACTCTTGGAATTCTCACAATGGAATAGTCAATTCATGCTGGACATTTGTCATTTTATTTGACTGGTGGATATTATGTTTTTAGCACATCTGAGCTTACAACTCTTACTCTAACCTGTATTCAGTGTTCTAAAAAGGACTACTGGTCTTTCTCTGTTTTCTACTGAAAAAATCCTGAAGGCCTATCACCTGGTCTTGTATGTTCAATTAAATTGCCCCTATCTTGACAGTTCTGTTATTTTACTAAATCATCATTAAAGCTAAACTTGTAGCATGTGTTACCATGAATTTAAAATACAACTTCACAAGTTTAAAAAAAAATAGTGATATGCTATAGCTAGGTTCATTGCATTTGTTGCATGTTTTCTGTAAGAGTATTTTCTGTATCTTTTCTGCAAAAGATTGATTACTGGGGGAGTTTGAGCTGTAAACCAACTGGGGCAGAAGAAATTCCTGTTTCCAAGTTCCAGCTTCCCACCCTGTCGTAACTGTCAATCTGTTTTTTCTGTGGGGATCTCTTGTTCATCGTTTCAGTAAGGAGAAATAGCTGCTAATTGGGAGAAGAGAAAGCATTCAATACTCCAAAGATTTTAATGTTCCTCCCCTTGATTTCATACTATAGTAAGCTGCATTAGGAAGACTGGGCTTCAGTAGGAAGAGAGCTGCTATCAGACTGGGGGAAATGATCCTTTCCCTCTGCTGAGCACTGGTGAGAGCGCATCTGGAGTTCTGTGTCCTAGTTCTGGGCTCACTGGTAGAAGACAGACATGGGCATAGTGGACTGAGTCAAGCAAATGGACACAAAGGTTATTAAGGGTTTGGAGCATCTGACATACTGAGGGGAGGTGCTGACATTGTTCAGCATGGAGAAGAGAAGGCTCGGGGGAGATGTTATCAATATGTATAAATACTTCTTGGAAGGATAGAAAGATGGAGCCAGATTCTTCATGGTGATATCACGTGAAAGGAGAAGAGGCAGTGGACAAAACTGCAATAAGAGAGATTCTGTTTAAGCAGAAGGAAAAAAAAAAAAATTCCTGTGAGGTTGACCAAACGCTGGAACAGGTGGCATAGAGAGGCTGCGGAGTCTCCATCCTTGGAGGTATTCAAAACCCAAATAGACATTGCAACCTCCTCTAGCTGACCCTGCTGTGAGCTGGAGGTTTGGACTAGATGGTCTCCAGGGATCCCTTCCAACCTCAGCTATTCTGTGAATTATACATTTCATAGCACGTACATCACAGGAGTTGGTATTTTTAGTGCAAAATCGACACTGGTTTACTAGAACATGTAAGTTATGATAGCATGGAGAAAGTCAGGCTATTAAATCCTATATTGTTTACTTTTTCCACTGTTTGTGCTGCTTGATTTGAACTGTTTATAATTTTCACATATTTAACCAATTTTCAAATATGCAAGAAACCTGTCTTATGTTATTTTCACTAAAACAGCATTCAGAAGAAAAGTATAAAGAACTCTCATAGTTCCTAGAAGCATTAGAAGCATAGTGTCTGATATGAAATTCTCTACCTCTTACCTTTTTCTTCCAAGTTTAAAGTGATAAAGTGTACCTGAAACCTAGAAGTCCAGCGTGTCTGAAACCGTTTATTTTTCATTGAACAGACTAGATGTCACAGGCAAATTTGAACAAAGCACTTGACACAACAGGCTGAATACTGAATATGCAATAAATGAAGGTGAGCTCTTTTTTGGTGAACCAGGTCTGAGACTGTCAAATACCAAAAAATATTTGAATATCCTATCCTGAGTCCTCAATATCCCAAATAAAGCATATCTTAAAAGAAATAGGGAAAGTCTGCTTTTTTTCTGCGTTAGTGTTCATAGGACCTGGTTTTATTAGATTTTATTTCTGGCCACATTTCTGTTCCCATACGAAAATTCTATTCCACTTGAAATTGTGGAGGCTGAAATAGTAATCGTCAGCCTAGCACAGCTACCTGTTTGAAATAGCTGATCTAGCAAAAAAAGAGGCTAAAAAGAATCAGAATATGTCAGTTTCTGTTCATTTTTAAATGGTTCTTTTGTAATTTACCTGCTGTCACTGTGTTTTGTCAGTTAATTTCCTATAGCCTAATATTTCCTGAAAAGCTAGCTTGCTGTTTCTTCCCTTCTTTTTTAATGTAGCAATTAAGAATTAAAAATAATTATCCCTTTAAATAATGTCAAGGTATTTGCTTTTTTAAGAATTGTACTGTAAATGGTTTTAAAACTACAATGGAATTAAATCAGAAAGAAAGATGGTGAAATACTCATACTGCAAATAATACATGTGCCACCTACTGTTGGACATTGTGATTGCTATTAAAACTGTATTAAACTACATTGTATAGGCTCAACCTTTATTAAACTAGTATTGGTATTATTTGTAGATATTTATGTTTAAACAGATGAGGCTAAAGGAGAATGTTCTCTGCATTTGGAGTATAGTAGTCAGGCTTTCCATCTGTTTCTACGTGGAAACTACCTGTAAAAAATTCAAATATAAATTGTACACATTTTGTGAAAAAACAACAGTTAGGTAGAAAGAAGAGATCCTAATTAGTGTCTAAATTAAGAGAAAGATAAGCAGAAGTCCATTATTGCACATTTTGTTTAGCAGTGGACTCTTGGCTATCAGTAGCCAATTAGTTTGCATACAGATGCGACCAAGCAAAGTGCTCAGTGAGACTGTTCTCCTCACTGGGCTACCTCTTAGAGCTATGCTCATGGATTACTCCAGAATGTGCAAGTGCACAGCAATTTAATATTCCCTAGATTTAATTAATGAATAAGGACAAAAACTTTGCTATCATTAATACTTGCATGCCAGAATCGAATCTAGTGGGCTTCCTCTAATGCAATTGACAGAAGAATATGGTCTCTCTTCCTTAAAAGGATATAAGTAAACATTGAAAAAACCAGCTTCTTTCTTCTCCTGTTCTACATTTCCATAATTTAGGAGAAAATACCTTATGTGAAAAGGAACCTACACTATGTTTTTACTGTATCAACATTAATGTTTTCTAGAGATAACTAGATACATAGAATCATAGAATCACAGAATCATTTATGTTGGAAAAGACCTTCAGGATCATCCAGTCCAACCATCAGCCATGCCCACTAAACCATGTTCTGGAGTACCCCATCTACATGCTTTTTTAATACCTCCAGGGATGGCGACTCAACCACTTCCCTGGGCAGCCTATTCCAATGTGTGACAACCCTCTCAGTAAAGAAATTCTTCCTAATATCTAACCTAAA
>JAVJGG010000088.1:28279230-28328785 GCA_035590195.1 Aviceda cuculoides | reverse complement strand
AGGTGCGGCCCGGCCCGGCTCTCCCTCCCCCGCGGCCTCGGACGCCGCGCCCTGGCGCGCTTGTTGCGAGCTGGCGCCGTACGGCAGCGCGCTGAACCCGAGCCGGCCTCCCCGGCCGGGGGACGGGGCTGCCCCGAGGCGAGCTCGCCCTGTCGGCACCTCCGCGGGGGCGTTGGGCTGGCGGGGGTGGGCCCGGCCGCGGGGGGCGAGGCTTTTCTGCTCCGCCGCCGTCGGGGAAACGCTTCTGCCGTCGGAGAAAGTTCTCTCGCTGCGCCGGACGAGCGGCCGTGGCGGGGGCGCCTGGTGTCGGGGACCGTCTGACTGACGTCTGGAAGAAAAGCCTGAAAAAGGAGACCGGGGCGGAGGAGGAAAACGCGATCAAAGAACGCAGGCCAGGAGCATTAAGGCTGCGGCGGCTGTTAACGATATTTTTCACGCACTAAGTAGCATGGATGGTGGCCTAGTTCACGTCAAATGAAAACGAATTGTGTTTCTGTGGGATAAAGCATGAGTAAAACTAACATGCTGCAACACTTGCTCTCAAAACTTAATCACGTCAGTGGGCTTAGTAAGGTTTTGCAAGAAAATAACTTCTGCTTGATACCTGCTTAAACAGGTACATGTGATCCAAAATGTTTGTTCAGAATGAGGCCGGCAGGTTCGCTGAAGAACTGCAGATTATAAACGCTCAGTTTTCCAATGTGTCTAGGTTAAGCTGAAATGTTAGGGTTCCTGTCCACAGCAAAATCCATTAAATTATTTATGAAAAAATTACATATGTTTCTAAATCAGGTGACTTACATTATCTTAGTTTTTCGGCTCATTCATTTCCAGGGTTTAGGGTTTGGTTTTGCAATCTGTGTTACAGAAGAAATTGTATAATTTGGTTGCCTTTCATGATAAGGAACTATGACCCAGAAGGTTCTTGCAACCTATAGCTTGATTGCTTCTTGATAAGGGAGGGCCATGCAAAACGTTCTGTGGAAGGTGACAAATAATACGAAAATTTGATCTGTTTTTAGGATTGGCACTGCTGCCTTGGCAGTTCAGGTGGTTGGTAGCAACTGGCCCAAGCCACATTATACATTGCTGGTTACGGGCCTCTGCCGATTCCAGATCCTGCAGCTGCTGAAAGAGAAGCCATATCCTGTTGCTGAAGTTGAACAGTTAGATCGACTTGAGCAGTTTACTGATCAGCATAAGTCTGAGGAAGAACTTGGAGAATTGTCAGAACAATTCTACAAGTATGCAGTGCAGGTAAATTGTTTGAATCTCTGTGTGTCATATGTCAATGTATTTATGCGTATATTTTGGGGGTTTTATTTTCTATTTGCCCTTCTCTTTCTATAGTTCTTATATTTTTCAGTGACTTGTAAGAGTTTCAGTACTTCTGCTACAAAATACTTTTGTTATAGCTTAAGGTTTCTGTGTGGAGTTCCAGGGTGTCTATACAGCTCATTGTAGGATGAGTCTAACTGCGTATGTTAGTGCTATGATAAGTTGGTATTATTTCATGTGTAGCAATACTATAAATACACTCTAGTAAAAGGAATACTTTTGATTATTTTTTTCTAGGATTTTATATATATACACACAGTGGGTTGGGTTTTTGTGAGGGTTTGGTTTTTTTTAATTTTTGAAGGGGAAAAAAAACCCTCTAGAGCCTTGATTATAAAACAGATGTCCCCAGGTATAATGAATTTGAGTTTAAAGGATGTACGGAAAAAGTGTCATCATAGTGTTAAGATAACTGAGAAAGTTTTTAATTAGGGTGTATGTGGGGGAAGTAAGAGGTTTAGGCATTGAAAAAAGTGCTGCAGTGATGTTATTTTTGAACTTCTCAAACAAGCAGAAAGCCCAAAGTCTTGATTGCCCTATGCTGAGTTAGTGCCTTTTCTGTGAACTTTTTATTTATTTATTTCAGTAGTTTTTTGGCAAAGTACCTAGTCACATTTCATACTGAAAGATGCAATCCTTTTTAGGTCAGGTACTCACTTAAATCATTTAAAAAGAAACATAGCAGCCATGAATATTGTTCGTTTTGTGTTCCTTACAGTTGGTTGAGATGCTGGATATGTCTGTTCCAGCAGTCGCAAAGCTGAGACGTCTTTTGGACAATCTGCCTAGAGAAGCTTTGCCAGATATACTGACTTCTATCATCCGTACATCCAATCAAGAGAAGCTTCAGGTATTACATTCTTAAACTTTTTTAAGGGGACTTAGGCATTTGCTATTTTTTTTACAGTTAATCGCTTTTAGGTAATTTTGAAATTGCTTACACTTGAGACTGCACAGAGATAATGTTGCGCCAGAAGGTATTTGTGTTACAACTGAGCATGAATAGTTGTAAAAAGTTTTTGTAGTGTTGTTTAAAGTGTTTGTATATCTATATGTCAGAACTCACCTAATAGGTAAATTAGTTAGTGTTGGAAACTGTTCATTTTATTGAACAGTAAATACAAGGGAAGGACTTCCCCTTCCCATGGTGAAGATGATAAATCTTTCTTCAAATTGTGTTGAAATCTTGCTTAGTTGTCACAGCTGACAGACCGTTTTGTATCTTTTAGTACCAACAGCTTCAGAACCAGGGCGGGGGGTTTAATAATTTTAAAAACATCTTGAAGTGTGGGCTTTTTAAAATACTGAGATACTGGTTAAATTTGCGTGATATGTCAAAATAACTTTATGTAAAAATGATGCCTATGGCTTGATGCTTACTAGTCTGACTTATATATTTGCTTGCTGTATTCAGAAGTTTTGTTGTTCCTTTTCTTTTGTCACTGACAGTGCTGCCTGTTCAACCTTGAATTGAAAGCATAACTTAGGTTCTTTCAAAGCAAACAAATAGAAATTAACGCAGTAATTTGAAGTGAAGGTGTGTACTGCAGCTGAATATCCTGCGGGAGGGAGGTACATTAGTCATTAAATTTACCATGTCCTTTTTTTTATTAGAAGTGCTAAAGAAAAGAGTAGCTAGTGGAAGCTATGGAAATACTGAAGAGTCAAATTCTACTCATTTTCACATATCATCTCCATTAAACATGAAAATGGAATAGTGTCTAGAATTTTAAAAAGACAAACAAAATAAACAAAAAAATGCAAACCAAACAAAAAAAAAACCTTAAAGCATAAGGTAATTTTTTTTTTTTTCTGGTTTAACCAAGGAGATCATGCTGTAGCTTTCTTAGAGGGCTAGCCCTTTCCTGAGACTCAGTAATTGAAAAAATAGAATGCCGATAGATGCTTGCCACAGAAAATGCTACTGAAATATTAAGACGTTTTAAAAACAGACAGGGTAAAAGACTTTTTTTCTATTTTGGAGTGCTTTCTAGTTTTCGCATCCAGAGCTTTGAGGCTAGATTTTGTGTGCTGTATTCTCATTGCTTTTCTTGTTACCTTTTTTTTTCCTAAACCATCTATTCTGTAACTCTGGTCAAAAGACAGTAACAGTACCCTCTGTGTTACCCTCCCCCAAACTGATGATCCATCAGCGTGAACTTGTTGGCTGCTTATAACTCGTTGCTTTTAGATTTTAGATGCTGTTAGGCTGGAAGAACGGTTCAAGATGACTATACCATTGCTTGTTAGACAGATTGAAGGCCTGAAGCTGCTTCAGAAAACAAGAAAGCCCAAACAGGATGATGATAAAAGGGTATGGACCTTTACATGTGGGATACTTAAACATCCTAAATAAGTAGAAAGATGCATTTTTAAATAAGCTAATGAACGTGCATAATTTTAGTCTGTGCAAAGTTTTAATCTATAGCCATAACATTTCATGGTCAGTCTGGAGTTGCAGAGAACACCCGTCTGGCGACTTTGGCTGTTCAGATACCTAAAAGAGAAAATATTATTTTAAAACTTTATATTTATTTATTTATTTTTTAATCCAAGCACTTTCTGACATTGAATAAATGCTCAGGTTCCTTTAAAGAGTCATTCGATGCACAGTTTACATGCATGGTATGCACACACTGAGTTTTGGCCTGTGCGGTGAAAGGTGTACCTTTTACTAATGGCATTGCAGATGAATGATAGCTTTTGAAATACAGATGAAGAATGTGTGTTGTAAAATGTAGCTTGCTAAAGTAGGGCAGCTTAGACTTTTGCTGCATCTAGCTATACTTACACAGTTTAGTAAACAGGAAGTAACTGAGAAATCAAAAAAAGTAAGAGAGAAGACTTAAGCATTTTGTAAAGATTAGGCTTATTCTGCTTAATATGGTGGGCTGCAATGGCCAAAAAATCACAAATAACTCTTTTCAGTTTTGTTCTTGTTTTCTGTTATCTGCTAGTTTAAGGTAGATGATAAATGCACTTAGGAAATATTTACAGTAAAATAAGGACTGTAACTTTTTGAAGTAGTACTAATAACACTTTGCAAAGTTATTTATTGGATTAATATCTTCTGAATTTTTCTATGAAAGAGGTTCTCCCAGCATGTTGCCTGTTTTTTGTCATGGTTTCCATTCAAAGCCAAAGTACACACCTTATTTAAAAAACAAAACCTGATACTATTCTCTGGCTCTGTTATCTGTTTCACAGGTCGTAGCTATTCGTCCTAATAGAAGAGTCAATCACATTCCAAGCGCTACAGAAGATGAGGAGGAAGAAGAAGATCATGATGATGTTGTCATGCTGGAAAAAAAGATTAGAACGTCCAGTATGTCAGAACAAGCTCTTAAAGTTTGTCTTAAGGAAATAAAAAGGTAGGGGACTTTAAAATGGTGATTTCTTCTTACTTTGTTTTTTAAAACAAATCTTGCATTAACCTTTTCTTATTTGATGATATGTTTGTCTTGATTGTGTTTTGGAAATTACTTTTAAAAATTTAGTAGAGTGCTGGTTTTTGCTTATACATTTCATCATTTCATCCTCTTGGAACATCAGAGGTGATGACAAAGAAATATGAAGTCTTCTAGATATGGTTTATATATTAATATAGCATCAAACTGTAAGCTCTAAGCCTCCATGTTATGAAGTAAAGATCTAAAAAAAAAAAAAAGCCAAATAACACCGCAGTTGTTAATAATTAATGAATAAACTGACACAGTTACTGAGTTTTTTTCCCTCCGTTTTTCTTTGGCGAGAGGGTAACTGAGCTATCCATGGTTAACAACCTCTTTTTCAGTGAGGATGCATATAACATGGTGCATGGGTGCATGCATTTTGTGTGCACAGGGAACTAACTCTTTTCTGTTTGTTCGTATCCTATAAATTAGCTATTATTATGCAAAGACAATCTCCTAATTGATGGAGTAGCGGCTTGCTTTTTATTATTATTATTATGGTTGTCAGAAAGTAAGAGGGTATGCTAATGACCTCAAGTTTGCTAAATATCTTCATAGAATCATAGAATTATTTAGGTTGGAAAACACCTTCAAGATCATCGAGTCCAACCATCAGCCATGCCCACTAAACCATGTTCTGGAGTACCTTGTCTACACACTTTTTGAATACCTCCAGGGATGGTGACTCACACATTTCCCTGGGCAGCCTGTTCCAATGTCTGACAACCCTTTAAGTAAAGAAATTTTTCCTAATATCCAACCTAAATCTCCCTTGCTGCAACTTGAGGTGTTTCTCTGCCGGGCAGCTTTCCAGCCACTCTTTCCAAGGCCTGTAGCGCTGCGTGGGGTCGCTGCGACCGAAGTGCAGGACCCGGCACTTGGCCTTGTTGAACTTCATACAATTGGCCTTGGCCCATTGACCCAGCCTGTCCAGATCCCTCTGTAGAGCCTCCCTACCCTCCAGCAGATAGGTGCAGGTGAGTCCTGCTTTGCAGTTAATTCCTGGTTAGCCTTATGAATTCTGTGCATTTATTTCCAGATTAAAAAAGATGCCTCAGTCTATGCCGGAATATGCTTTAACAAGAAATTACTTGGAACTGATGGTAGAGTTGCCATGGAACAAGAGTACAAAAGGTAAACCCTTCTGTTGTTGTTGTTTATCACTTGCACAGACATTTTAGGATGAGTAACCATCATGTCAACACTGTGTACTTAGTTCTGTCTTGCAAATGTTTGTGTCATTGTCTGGTTGTAAAAACATTAATACATTACTGAAGTCTTGTGGTCTACCTGGCTTAAAGTAAGACCTGTATACTGAGTAGCCTGTGTAGCACAGTTGTATATCTAAGAATGTGAATTTTAAAAGTATTAGGAATATCTACACATAAGAATGAAGGTGATATTACTTAGAAACTGTGCTAGCATGTATCTGAAATAATAAAGAAAAATGCATCTAATTACTTTTTATATGTCAGACAGAAAAACTCTTGTGCATTTATGTAGCATTAATCTTGCTTGTTGTAATGGTTGTGGTATGTCTTAAGTTAATCAAGTTAATTAAGTTTGGTAAGGAACAAAAGGATGAAAAAGCACAATTGTCATTAATTTTCATAATTACAACTTCAGGTACAATAGAAAAACTGAGTATCATGTCAGCTTTGTACCACAGTTTTCAAAAGTTGTGAGTAGAGAGTGATACTATTAGTATGGGAACAGTATGCAAAAATGGAGAGTGAGGAAAGAGTAGAAAACCAAACATGGCTTTTCCTACTGACCAACACAAGTAGATTAATTGGGCAAAATGACTTTCCAGAAGGTGTACTGCTGGAGAAAAGTATTTTAATTCCTTCTATCAGCTACTGAAGAATGAGGCTTTTGAATGGCATTTCAACCAATCTGATTTTAAAAAGAAATTTAACATACCACACCAACAGAAACATCTGTCTATCTTTTGCCTTCTCAGTATGCATGGTGATGAATTTCAGCTGTTTTGAACTACAGCCTTGGCTGTTTACAAACCTTCTTGTAAATACTTTCTTTAAGCATTAAATTGTAAGAAGATCTGCCTACAGATCTTTGCAGATCTCTATGGTTTGTTCAAAGAATCCCAACATGAGTTAAGTATTTGTTGACACTCATGTCCTAGCAGAATGTTTTTTTGGTGAAAGTTGCTCTTTAATCTTGTAAAATTATGCCATGTCACATGTAGTTTGAAGTTTTTACTTTAAGTAAAGTTGTAAAGTTTGTATTCATATTCATGTGAGTGATGCTTTGGACTCCATAGCTACAGTGAATAAAAAAATACATTAATATAAGAATAGAAAATCCAATTGAAAATTACGATCATTAGTGAATTTTTATTTCAGTAGTTTATTACAAAAATTTACTCGATGATGATGAGAATTTAATTACAATTGTCTGTACTTGAAATATGCACACTTACCAGTATGAGGGGTCCGCATCTGGAATTCGTAGAACTCGAAGGGTGGGTGGGTGCAGAATTGATAGACTTCACTGCTTCCTGTTACTCTCTTTATGTTGTAGAGCAAAGGAGAAGACAGCTGCTTTGTGCCAGAAATTCTTGCTCTGTGCAAAGCATTAGTTAATGTCTGTTGGTGAGGCTTGACCATTTATCTCAAAATATGGTAACTGTAAAAAAAAAAAAATTTCCACACCTAGTGTCACATGGTTATTTTCTACAGTGCCAAATCACTTCATGTTGCATAGCGAGTAATGCCTGCCCTTCAAGCCAGTAAGATCTTGCTCTGTTTGCGAGGTAGTTATAGACTCTGGTCATAAGTAGATGTTGAAGATATAGGGATGAATTTGTCTTTTGAGAAGACCTTACAGGATCAGACTTATTTCTGTGAGAAAGCAAATGCTGAAAAATTTGCTTATCATTGAATTGCTGTTCTAGAATAGTAGAATAGTTTGTTTGAAACAGATTTCAATGTGACATAGTGAAAAGGGGCGGGTTTTTTTAAATTTCATTATCAGTACTATGATCTCTGTAACTTATGCCTAATTTCCTTATTAAAGGAGAATTATAATACCTTGGTTTTAGGAAAATGTTGTCTGAAATATGTGTGTGTGTCAGGGGGATTGCATTGATCAACATGTTTGAGAATGGGTTTGTTTCTCTTGTGGAATAAATTGTTTCATTTTTTAAAGGTAAATGTGCTGATATCTTTTCTGTTGTCAATGATTGATAGATCGCCTTGAAATTCGTGCAGCTCGAATTCTTTTGGATAATGATCATTATGCTATGGAGAAGTTGAAGAAGAGAGTTTTGGAATACTTAGCTGTCCGACAGCTTAAAAACAACCTCAAGGGACCCATTCTTTGTTTTGTTGGGCCCCCAGGAGTTGGTAAAACTAGTGTTGGAAGATCCATTGCAAAGACTTTGGGTCGAGAATTCCACAGAATTGCTTTAGGAGGAGTCTGTGATCAGTCTGATATTCGAGGCCACAGGTAACTACTTCTTTCTTTCCTAACTGCAATTTTTTCTTTTGTTTGTTACAGAATATATTGATTATTTTCATTGTTTAGCTAATACAGAGAAATTTTGCTTATTTCAAACAACAGTAGTTATTAATTGATTTTTCTTGGTATTCAGTGGTATTCAGGAGAGAATTTTAGTAATGGGAATGGGTGTTTAGTGTTGAGATACATCCTTTATTCTTTCCTGCTGCTAACCTTTATTGTCATACAGGACAGTGGAATTTAAGCTTTAGTCATTTGGGCACTTGGAAGTAAAATGCAGTAGAACGTCTAATGCAAACTCTTAAATGTTGAATCTGATTTTTCTACTTTTTAGGAGGGAGGTAAAGATTGAGTTATACAAAATAGTCTGTGAATAGCAATGCATTACTTTATAACTATGTTTGTTGGTGAAACAGAAGGAGAAACTGAGAGTAATACTTAAAAGTTGCTAGAGGATAGCAGCTGAGTTACTTGGTATCTCAAACTTGTTACCATACTATTTTCCCATTTCAAAAGGAAGTTTATACAAGGATACCTAAGCTGGAAGATTTCAAAGGAGATTTTTTGGGTGACTTTCCTTAGGACTTTTTTTTGATCTTGCATTACTTTA
Organism: Aviceda cuculoides; assembly: GCA_035590195.1. Taxonomy (NCBI): domain Eukaryota; kingdom Metazoa; phylum Chordata; class Aves; order Accipitriformes; family Accipitridae; genus Aviceda; species Aviceda cuculoides. The sequence continues at coordinate 28,319,902 of JAVJGG010000088.1, read as the reverse complement.
TGTACCTACTTCTTAGTCTTTTAAACCAGTCATTCATATTAGTCCATTCCCCATTCCTTGCAACTGGAAGCATAATGAACAGGTAATGTATATAAGTAACTGCCAAACAGCAGTGCAGCAATTCTGGTCCCATTAAATGTATTTTATGCTTATTGCATGCAGTATAGGAAGTTTGTAATAATGAATTTGTTAGTGTTCTAAAGATCTGTAAAACCATGTGGGTTTGTTTTTTTTAAAGACACATTATTGAATAGAATTTCTCCTTACAACAGTAGGTAAATTATTGTGAATTAAAGCTGTCAGTTATTTCTTTGATGCCATGTAGCAGTTAATTTTGCCCAGTGGTTATGCTGCTACTTTCAATCATCAAACACACCATCATTCTTTCTTCAATTCCAGTTATTTTGTAATTTCTTCGTGTTTTCAAGGCATGAAAAGGACCTTGGTATTCTTATCACTTCCCTATGTAATTTTAATGAAAACTGAAAAGAAGTGCCCTAATAAAAGTTCATTTTGTGGTATCAGACTTCAAACTGCTGACTGTGCAAGCTAGTTGCGTGTATGAATACATTAGAATGATGGAAGCTCACAGCCCCAGCTGGAGGGAATGTGGAGACTCACTGGGGAATTTTGTGCTTAACATATTCATAAACTTCTAGGAATCTGGAATATAATGTATTTCTAGGAATCTATAATATAATATACTTCTGATCACTTCTTAGACCAGAACATGAGAGATGAAAAAGCAACAAAACAGTAATTTTGTACTTGGTGACAACCTGAAAATTCAGAATTGTTTCATAAACCTTTAGTTAACACCCTTGATAAAATGAGCAACATGTGTTTATTCCTGTGCACATTCTTCTGTGGCAAAATTGCAGGAGTTTTGTTTTCCAGAGTGTTTGACACTTACCTAGAGTTTGTAGCTTGAAAGAATAATTTGTAAGTTTTTTCTTAGTGTAGGTTTGGTCAACATACCCACAAACTAGGGGTTTATAGATGTATTTGTTTTACCGCATTGGTTTTTACTGCATAGCAGCACTCTGTGCGTGTGTGATCGTTTTGTAAACCTTTGTAATAGCTGGCCTTTTACCCGTTTACTTACACACTAATGGAAAAAGAAGTGAAACTTTGTCCTCCTCCTTCGCTGTGTATTATTCCTGTAATCGTTGTTTAATAAGTAACAATTCTGATGTTTCAGACTACTTACGGCATCGATCCTAAAAACAATTTAAAATGTGATTCAACATGTTGCTGCTATTCGAACTGAAACCACTAGAGGCTGTTGAATACTAAGCGTCATAGACATAAGTAACTTTTCCAGGGCAGAGCAGGACTGAAGCCTTTGTAACAGGGAAACCACGTCTCTGAAATTGACGTTATGAATAAAAGTAAAACTATCATCAACTCTTACTCAAGTACCAGTAATTCCTTACTGTTTTCCCTTTTTTTTTTCTTTTGTTTAGTTTTGGTTTGTTTGGCTTTCTATCTTGTGCTTAGACCTAATAAAGAATAAAGACAACTAGAGTCATGTGATAATGAGGCCTTTTAAAACTTTTAAATTCAGGGGTTTGTGGCTGTCACTGTAGTATTTTTGAGGGCATTATTAATGCATGTTAGAAGATAACCATTATAAATTTCATATTAAAAAATTACCATGAAATTAGCTGATGGGAAGTATTTGATAAGAGTTTGTTTTTCATCAGCAAAGGAAAATACTATCTAGAATTAGCAAGAGTATCATGTGGTTACTCTTCAACAAACGTGTATAGTTTAAAAACAAATTTGAGAGCAGTTAGTATGAGGAGTCCCTTGTAACAGACTGCTTTTGCAAGTTTTTGATAGGTAAAAACAAGACCAACTGTTGCATATTGTTTTTTTAATTCTGCTGCTTTTTTTTCCTGCTTTTCTGCTTCTCAGAATAAGATTTAATCAAATTAAAAACTACAGCTTTTCTGTGGACCTCTCTCTGTAATGTCCTTTTGAATTAATAAATCCTTCAAGTTATTCCCAGTCAAGTGAATCTATGTCGTGCATCTGGTGGCAGTGATAGAGAGGAATTACAGATATAGTCTAAAAGTGGAGGAGACATAGGCTGCTGTTCTATTGAGTTTTACTGTTAAGTAGGCTGATTTTCTAATATGACATGTTGGGAGCCATTCTTTCTCTCCTAAAAGCTCCGTATTAGGCTTTAAGGCGTAAATTAATGATTCCATTAACATTGCAGAAGAATGATACTATATGTACCTACTGATGTACTAAACATTTTTAAAAATGTATTAAATATACTAGAACGTTAAAAAAGAGACTGTAGTTCAGTTTCACTTGCAAGCAAATATTGCCTGAAATAGTACTCACTTTGTCTGCTTATTACTGTTGTGAGTGAAAGATGCAGACTGATAGATTCAGCAAGCAAAATAAAATATATTAGGTGGCAGCAGGATGGGGAGTGGTGTTTCAGTAAATGTGCTGTTCCCTGTGATGTGTAACTAGGGCAACTGGAAACACCCAGTTTTTGCCATTTCAGTGTGGATCATGTGCCTGCAGCTGGGGTTTGTGAATCCTTTTTTGATTGGGTGGAGAGTAGCAACTACTGTTCTGGGTTCCCAAAATGAAATCATCATCTTGGTACAAAAACAGAACTGCTTTATCAGACATCCTCCAGCTGTTGTTTGCATTTACCACTCATCTATACTATATGTTAAAGTTTGCTGGTTTACATTTGTTGTTAACTTTTATTAAAAAAAAAAAAATTAAATAACCAAACCGCCCTGAGGGACAACTTAGAACTTTTTTCCAAGAAGCCTGCTGCATTTAAGAGCTCCTCATTACTGATACTTTGTTTTGTACAGGAACTACATGATCTTCTCTGTTGCATGTGTGTGTGATCTTCTGTTTTTAAAAAGGAAAGATATAATTGTGCCATTTATTTATAGTGGTGCTGGTGAGATCTCTGTGAAGCTCTTTTTTCTCTCTCTCACCTCCATGTGAAGCACTCTTTCTTATATTACCATTGTTTTTCAGTTTCTAGAAGTTTGGGTAGTTTACTTCTGGCCTAGGCCTGTGCTGAAGACTTGTTCAGGTGCATCTGTGTGAGAAAAGGTGTGATTTCTCACCAGTACAGAAGTTCACAGCACAGGCCTTGTTGTGCTAGAAAAAAACAAACCTCTAACAGTTTCACCTCTGAGAGGAATGGCTTTGTTATACAACTACAAAGCATAGATATATTTGTAAAGCACTTGAGTAGACGCAGTGTCTGTCCTTGCAAAAAAATAAGCTGTGACCTTGTGCAACTAAGTTCAGAAGTACTTTATTTGGTGGCATTAACTTTGTTATCTTTTCTTACCTCTGTAGGAGGCACCTCAGTTTGAAAACCACTGTAGTTAAAAAGAATTTAACAACTTTTGTCTTTAGAACAGTATGAAGAAAGTGAGTCATGTTTTTATCAGTAATACTAGTACTGCTTTAAGGGTTCCGATTCATACACATTCTCAGTTTGCATTAGGAGAGCTGACAAGGTTAGATTTCCCAGCTGTCTTTCTTGCATTTTCTAGGATACCTAGCTCCTAATGACATGCTGTACAACTCTAGTGGGTTTTTTTTTTAAAGGTACCTTTTCACTGATTTAAAAATAAATAAAAAGATTACTAAATTACAGACCTTTTTTTTTAATTGTTACTATGCAAGCGAGATAACCAGGAAAATTGATCTGTACTTCCTGTTCTGAATGGAAAGCAGCTGGTCCATCTCTAATAAATGAAGATGCATCACAGATTTAGTGTTACACATGGGAAGAATGAATAGATACCTAGGTATTTGTTATCCTAAAATGTATAGTCCAAGTTTCTATTTCGTGATACCTGATCACATTACATAAATAAATTTAAGCATGCTTTTATTTGATATTTTGTACATCAATTAAACATTTATATTTATATTGCAGTTAGTTGTTTAGCTTTACCATGTCTAGAGATGATTGAAAATATGAACAAGAAGACGACAGTACGAGAGAGGAAAAATGAGAATAGTCGATTGTCAGGTAGTGAAATGAAGAGCAGAATGTTTCTAGCCACCATGCACTTTTCTCATCTGTTAACCCTAATTCTGTGGAGATTGAGTATTTTGTGGAACTGCTCCATATTTTCAACAATAGTTCCTTTAATTTTGACCTTTGAGTTTCTTGAAGAACTCTTGGATTGTACAGGGAACCATTTCATCCTTTTCGTAACATAGAATCCATTTCAGTTGGACTGTGGTTTCTATTTAAGTTTTTTTATACAGCAGTTCATGACCCAAGGCTTACTTTGGACAGGGTGCATTACAAAAAAAATTAAATTAATGATTTTCTGTCACTGTTAGAATGTTTTTCTTATTGCTTGCTTTAGAAGCCACTTAATTTTTATACTCTTAAAATTGTATTTCTCCAAGTTATTGATCTTACTTGACTTGTCATAAGTTGTCTTGAGTATATTTGCTTTTTTCTGCTTTTTCTTCACCACAGGTCTTGATACATTGTACTTCAGCCTACCTAGTGTATGGCTTATTTTAAAATGTTAAGAAACTTGATTGTGTACAACATTTACTGAAAGATGTTGTATCTATGAGAATCCTCCACAAGTGTAAATATGTCATTAAATACCCAAATCTACTTGAATCTAAAATGACTGTGACTTGAAGTCTATTTTCAGGGTTGTTCGAGGGGGGAAAAAAGTATTTAAATCTATTAATAACAACAGCTTTTTTTTATCTCAAGAAAGAAAAATATCTCCCTGTTTTGTTGGTTTGGGTTTTTTTAAGTGCTTCTATTTGGAAAAAACTCAAAGTTTTTAAAAGTGGTATGTGTGTGTGCATCGGTATAAATAGTTTTATTATTCAGAAAATGTTTTGGTACCTAACACTTACTATCCTTTGACCTGTGTTGTTGCAATTGGATATTGTAGGGAGAGAAGAAGTGATTATTCACAGGGCTTTCCCTTGACTAGAGAAACCCAGTTTACCTTCATTTAGTTTATAAGCCAAAGCTGATTCTTAAAACTGTACGGAACATAGATATTTCAAAATTTTATAAAATTTAAAAGGATCAGATAAAACTTTGTGTATATAAAAACACAAGCATGCGTTAAAAAAGTGTAACGTCGTCGAGCATGCACTTGAGAACAACGTACCAAGCAAGAAAGAAGATTGGTTAATGTTTACGTAATTATGTATCCTATTACTAACATAAATTGAATATCGAAAACAGTCAGGCTGCATTGTCTATAAAGCATATAAAATTATTTACTAGTGCAGTAAGCACCTTTTGTTAAAAAAAACCCAACAAAACAACAACAAAACCCCCACCAGTAAACAATGAAACAAACGAAACCTAAAACCACAAACAAAAAAAACTAACAGCAAAAAAACCCCAAAGAAACCCCCATATTGCTACAATGATTAATTTGGTTGCACTGGTAAATGATTCACTTCCGTGAACTTCAGTTCTGCTTCAGTCTCGTAATTTTCTGATTGCATTTTATAGAATCCTTTCGTTCTTTTGGCAAGGTTGACTGTGTGCAGATGAAGAATGAAGCTGCATGCTAGTATAATGGCTCCCCCATGCAGATTCTTGATCTGTAGTAAATGTTATACGGCACAATCCTCAGTGGAAAGGAATCCACTTATTCACTGCAGAGTAAGACTCTACATAAAAGCAGCGAGGTGATAAACTATTGCATGCTGACTCCTCCAGTCTTCAGCAGCTCTCTCATGAAAGGTGGTCACAGACAAACTGAAATTCTGTTGCATTTCTGGCTATTTAGAAGATTTTAAAAACTTTATTTTTGCTCAGATCTAGCATTAAATACAGTAACTACAATTTGTTCCCTCGGTTAAATATTACATGGAACCAACACCACTGCTGTGTGGTTTGAGTCGGGTTTTTTTAATATTTAAAGTATTCTCTAGTATCTTTTGAAATTACTCCCGTGGTATTTTTGGTTTCGTCTTTCTAAATGTCATCCTGTTTATTTTGGACTGTATTAAAACTGTATGGCAAAGCAGGCCTGTTCTGGATATCTGCTTCGTGAGGGTTGTGAGATAGGTACTGTAATTCAGCACTTCATGTATCTCTTTCTTCTTGAGTGACCAGCATTTCATACTCTTAATTATAGTATTTTGTTTAGCTATGGCACAAGCAGAAAAGGCTGTGATAAATGCAGGAAACAAGGGATATATGTGCATGTAAAATGTAGGTGGTCTGTGCATTGTGAAAAAAAGTTTTTACCACCTTTGCTGAATAAATTCAGGATCATAACTGTTTTGTTCCACTGCACTGTTCTAGTTTTTTATTTCATGTTGAAATGACATAGTAAATACAATTATTTTTTGTAAGTATTAATTAAAGCATGCTGTATATACAGGGGACAGTTCAGCATATTTGGAATTTTGCCCTGATTTGTAACATGCTGTGTGAACTGTATTGTGATGACAAAACCCCAGTATCATCATTATTAAAATGTTAGTATTAATGAGGTTCCCAGATCTGATTCTGCTTGTTCATACAGTACAAGGATGCTTGTACTGAATCATGTAAAATGCCTGCAAGCCATAAAGTTTGGATATACTTTAATGCATATGTTTTATCTTTCCAGACCAACTAGTGCACCATGGAACTGGAATTTTCATCTGCTGTTATAATTGCTTATATTGGTTCAGATGTATATTCCGTATTTTTATCAACTAGTTCCCAAAAGTTTTCCAGAAAAGCAAGAATTGTTATGATGCTGCTTATTCTTTTATTTTCCTTTGAGTTTTGTTTTTGATGTTTCTACTCCCGTTAACACGCTTCTGGCCTCTCTTCCCCATATACATTTACTTCTCACAGGCGCACCTATGTCGGCAGTATGCCTGGCAGAATAATCAATGGACTGAAGACTGTTGGAGTTAACAATCCAGTATTCCTGTTAGATGAGGTTGATAAACTGGGGAAGAGCTTGCAGGGGGATCCTGCAGCAGCCTTGCTTGAGGTAAGGGAGGTTAAATTACAAGCATTGTTTCATTTGTAATTAAAGAGAATTAAAATACTGGACTCAGAAAGGATTCACTGGACAAAAGATAGCGTGACAGTGTCAGCTTTTTTATTCAAATAGCTACTGTGTTTTGACATTGTTGGATTTCTGTCAGTTGTGCACAATGCAAATGCTGTTATATAGTAGGCTAAGCAAGATATCTTTAATCTCAGTGATCTGTACTTAAACACAAGGATGTGTTTTGTGCTAAGTGTTTTGTATATTTAAAGACTGTTCAAGCCTTGAACACTACGTATTTGGGGGACTTCAAGACATTAATTTTTAATGACCAAATGCTGTTAGCGGTAAGAAAGAACTGTAGAGTAGCCAGACAGTAGCTGGACTTTTTTAAGTTTTCCCTTTCTTGGAACAATTTTAATATATTTTTGAAGCTCTTGATGGTACAAGCTTATATTGGAGCTAAGCATTTCACCTAGCATGTAAGATGGACTAATTGCATGTTGTTTTAGCAGCAATTCTTTAATTAGTGTTGTAATTAACTTTCTGAACTTAAGTTTTTCATTTAAGTCACAGATCCCCACTCCTTGACTGATTATGATGTGGTGAGTGTTTGCTTTCCATGACAGTCAGCTATTAAGTGTGTTTTTTCTGAAATTCTGGGACTCTGACCAAGATATAAATTAATCTAATTTTGAAGTATGTGGTGTAGTTATTTTATCACAAAGAGTTTAGAGGTGTTAAATTTGGCTTGCTTAAAGACACAAGTAAAATCTAGGAGATACAAGTAAGGACTTTGATTGAGATACTGTTGGAATATTTTGTAAATCCATCAACTGTTAAGATGTTACTGAATTGAGACCTGCGCCTTGCAGATTTCGTGTATCAGAGGAGTCTGTAGCAGAGAGCATAATGAGTTGTCAGAACCTTCTTTCTGCCTTCTTTTTTCCTGGAGTATGATACACGATGATATCCGAGTACAATTCCTTTTTCCACTGACTTGCGTATTCAGTGGTTTTATTCTAGCGGTTTGCTGGAGAGAGGAAGGAGCATCTCCTCAGCTGTGGGCAAGAGACAAAGAGCTTTGCTGTTCCCCAGCATCTTAGTGCAGCAGGCTGTGTACATCTTCCTGTGCTCGCCCTGATGATGAGGAAAGGAGGGAATGAGGAAGGTAGTGGCACAGCAAGGCTGGGCTAGGTGAAACACTTGAGGCTGTCCAGAGCAGGTGTAGCGCTAGCGCACTTAATGGTTTTGGTGTTGTGCACACTTAGAATGTCCTTATACTGCTGTATTTTTACACTATCTACTTCTCTTCGATGTTCTCTCTGGCTGTAGGGGCTACGATCCTATCCCTTTCAGCTGAACTGCTTCTGTGATTGTTCTTTACCTGTTTCAGTCAAAAGGAGTTGGGTTAGTAAAAGATATTTATCCAAATTTTTTGAGCTAGCCTGGCTCACTTTCACTGAAATGATGTAGGGCATAATTCTAGAAGCACCTCAGTTGTCAGACTTAAGGTGGGGTAACTTCTGTAACTGGGTGGTTGTAGGTGGGGATGAAAGTGGTTCTGGTAATATTTGCCTACAGTCATTCTAATGACTCTTTTTGACTGACAATGCTTAATACAGTGATTTGAATATGAAAAATGCTACTTTAATTAAGGTGTCATAAGCTCATCTGTATGCTGTGTGATTTTCTGCAAATGAAATGTCAATTGACATCCTCCAAATGTCATTATTTTCTTCCTGCTAGATAGTTTAAAATTACTGTTTTGACAAGGCCAACTAGTTCTTTGAAAATCATCATATGAACAGGCTGTGGTTTGAGAGCTCTGTTTTGATCTTTGCATGTTAACATGAACTAGTAATAATTTAAATGTGCTAGAAAATACCATGGCTTCACTTTTGTAGCTTTTAAAAATGGCAGTTATGGTCCTTTACCTGTGTGTTTCTCAAGTGTGTGTAGTACACATTTCTAGGGTGCATGAAAAGCCTCTAAGTGCAAGGAAAACAAGCAGGGAGTGTAACAAATACTCAAATGTGTTTTCTTTCTACTTTTCACTTGTGGGATTTTATTTACTCTTTGCTGTTAAGGGTAATGAGCTCTGTTTTTGAGTTTGCTGATATTTCTTCTGTCATTTCTCCTTTAGATATTGAACTAAGCTGGCCTCAGTCTAGTCAATGCATGGATAAAAAATACCTGAAAATCAAATTTTGTTAGCTAGCTGATTGTTGTTTGCTGGGCAAAATCAGTCATGAGGCAATGATTTGGCATTTCTTAGAAAGAGAATAACTCTTTTTGGAAGTGTTCCAATCATGAATCCAGATCTGTACATTAATACTGTTAATTTTATTCAACCTTTGCTGTTTCTTTTAATTTATTTTTCATTCCCTGTCTTGCAGTAGAGAATTAGCATTTCTGTTCTTCTATCATGTCAAGTGTGTGAGGGCAAATGAAATGAATTTATTTTTTAATTATTTGTGTTTGAATTTTTGAAACTTTGTTGCTGCTTTCGGGTGTTTCTGTTTTCCATATTTTAAAACCTCATTCTCAGTGATATTCAACTCGGCTCCTGCCATGGATTTTTCCAGCTGAGGCTTGTCAGGTTAGCTTCCAGCTGTCTGCTTGGGCTGCAGTCTTTATGTAAGTCATTGCTAATTGACCATTAGTTGCATCTGGAGAAGTAATTGCTCTATTAACCATGTCTGGGCTGCTCTCATGTGAGATCTGTATATCCCTGTACTGCTGTCTAAACATCCTGAAGCAGGTGCTTTACCTCTTCTAATGGAGAACTCATGCCTGGATAGAACAGCTTAATTTTCATCTGCTTTTTGTGGTTTATGGTCCATCTGGAATGGGCAAAGGTGGCTATTATGTAGGAGAACAAACAATAGTAAGTGGTCACCTAACTGGTACATTTTTTTTTCAGACTGCTGCTTCTTGTTTGGTAAGTGCCATCATTAAGTATAAAAGGCACATCCTTTTTTCTTTAATGTGTAGGTGTGTTAAATTCTCACTGACTGTCTATATTGGGATATATTCAAGGAGAAAACTGCCATACCCTGTAAGGTTGGAAGCAAAGCTTGATGTTTTATAATTGCCAAATATGTGTTTAGTTCTAGTGCTTCTGCAGAGTTGTTCCTTAAGCAAAACAGAATGTCTTCCTATTTCCAGTTACTGTTCATCAACAAGGGAATGTTTTAGTCTAATTTTAGATGACCTCTGTTTAAAACAGAAGAAAACAGAAATGGATCCAAGTGCCTGATAGTGAGTATTTGTATGCAGGGAAATTAGACCAGGAGCATAGCCAGCCAATTAAATGTTCATGGAACTTGTTCTGGAATTTGTGGTAATAAAAAGCTGGTACAGAGAAGCCTTTGTATACATGTGAACTGTCAGCCATAAATTAACCAAGATGTTTTGTTCACTGCATGTTATTTTTGTACTTAATATTTTTGTATTAGTTGAATATCTTTGAAAACTTTTGAACTTGAACTTTAGCACAGATACCTAGCTGAAGAACAGTTCTATTTGCTTTGGAAAATCTGTTTTAAATGCATAGGCATGGTATTGTTTTATGTCTTATTCTAAGAAATAGTTACCATGATGAAGAATTATTACTCCAGAGAAACAAAGAATTATTAGTCCAGAGAAACTCTAGCCCTTGTAGAAAATCTCAGATAATTTGCCTTTTTAGGTATAATCCTAGTTGGTTTTGATTAGTTTCTTTTACCTTTATTGAATAGTATTGTTTGCACATGAGTGCAGCATCAATATTTTCTATATCTTTGTAAATAATATTATAATCAGTTTAGCACTTTAGTAGTATTTGTAAGGATTTCTAGTTGCAGACTAGAAGGAGAGAGAAATAAACATGCATGTAGATAAATGTTATAACAACCCAACTTGGTCTGTCAGAATACATTGTTTTTCAACATCCTTGGAAGTAGTAGCAAATGCTTCAGCTAATAGACTGGAATTTTGTGAAAATACTGTGTTTACCACTGTAAAGCAAAAAAAAAAACGGGGGGGGGGGTGTTGAATTAGGATTTGGTGTTTAAATCAGTTTTGAAAAATTTGCAAGAGTAGACTTCGAATGCGAGACTAATATTTGGTGTAGATGTTTCTTTGAAGACAATTTGTGGATGCTGAGCGTGGATACACTGCTTATTGTTGTGTCCCCCTCCGTTTTAGGGCTAGATTGTAGGACTAGTTGAGGTAAGAGACATTTATAACTGATTGAATTATGCATGTGTACTTGGCTGGTCAGGATGCTTCAAGGCCTTTGCATTCATCAGTAAAGAAGGGAGTATGATAGCACCTGCCTGCTGAAGAGGGTAAGAAAAGCAGCTTTTGAATAGCTTATAGCTAATGAACAATAGCATTCACTGAGTTCCAACCTTAGTCTTAGAATTTAGACATATCCTTCAGTATGTTTTGAGATTTCACCTTTAAGGGGAACATATAACTTGTATTTTATTACAGTCGCAATACATTTCCAAATATTACTCTTAAATCTGTGCAGTACTTCAAAATAAAATCAGAAATTGTTCTGTTTTTAAAAAAGTTCTGCTGTGTTGCTGGCATTCTGTAAAAAAAGTATTTTACTAGTTTGTTGTGAGCATAAAACATTTCTGTTCTAAAGATTTTTAACTTTTCAAAGACTGAACAGAATTTAAGAGTAATGAAAATTCTGAATTGTTTCTTTCATAACCAGCTAAGAAATTCTCAAATTCAGTTTTTTAGAATTATCAACACTGTTTTTGGCTATAATTCAAGTTGCTAAGACAAGGGGTGCATTCCTTTGGGTATAGGCAGATAAATTATTTTGACAGCAGTGTACTATTTCTCAGGAGATGCATAGGTCCCATTATTTGTAACATGAGAATTATTCATGTCAGTGTAGCATTGACAGTTCTTCATTTGAGAAGGAAAATTGTGGCAGTACTTTAAGGGGGGGTGGAATGAAGGTGGTTCATAGGTGGTGATATAGAAGCCAAGTGTAGATTGCCATATACAATGAACTTCCAGTTTTCAGCACTGTTAAAAAAACATACAAGACAGCACCTTAGTACATTTGTGATCCACATATATAGAATATTTATCACCTAACGCAGAAAAACAGCTTATTCAAGTACTAGCTTAAATATATGCAAGTGTTGCATAAGTGCACATAAGTAGTACTAAAAGCAGTAGGAAGACAATACTGTTATTTAAGCTGTAGTTCTACTTGTGCAGTAAATTTTTGAGGGTGGTCAGACTGTGTGTTGTTATTGAAGAATAACAGTGGTTGTTTAATTTTGTCTCTGGTTTTTTTAATCACAAAATTTGGGAAAAAAAGAAAAATGCAAAGATCGTGTTAGGAAAGCCAGGGATCACCTGGAGTCAAGGCTTACGTGGGATGTCATGGGCAATAAGAAGAGCTTCTACTGCTACATTGGTAGTAAAAGGCTGGACAAAGCTGGGTGAGTGGGGCAGGTGATATAGTGACAGCAGATAAGGCTGAGATAATCTGTGTTCTTCCCCTTGGTCTTCACAGTGAGATCTCTTAGGTTGGTGTGCTTAGAGTAGGAAGAGCTACCAGGAGCAAATAAGGATTGGAGTCAGGGATTACTTGAGATAATTCTACCCGTGGGACCACATGGGCTGCTTTTCCAAGGGTGCTGAGAGTCCTTGAAAAGCCACTTTCTACCATCAAGTAGGTCATGGAGCTTACAGGAGGTACGTGATGACTGGAGAAATGCTGCAGCCATCTTTAGGAAAGAGTAAAAAGAACTAACAGGGAAATGGCTTTTTCTTTTTTCATGTGGCATGGAATGTAGTTATGGTAGTCGGAGCAAGGCAAGATACTGAGGGTCAGGCTTTAGTAATGTTCATAACATATTTTATGAATGTAAAGTCAGATTTGACATGCAAATAGAATATAATAAAAATGTGCATATTTTATTTACATCTAATAAAGCAACTGCATAAATTTTGTGTTCACTCTTGTTAAGGTCTTGGATCCAGAACAAAATCATGGTTTCACCGATCACTACTTAAATGTAGCCTTTGATCTGTCCCAAGTACTTTTTATAGCTACAGCCAACACTACAGCTACTATCCCACCTGCTCTGCTGGACAGAATGGAAATTATTCAAGTTCCAGGTAACAAGTGTTTTCATTAAAGTGGCTATTGCAAGTCCTTAAACAACATGGGGGTGTTTTTCCTGAAACGAAAAGGAGTTCCTTAAGGTAAGCCTGCCAGGAATCTAGACTGAATGGCCAGAATTGTTAAAAGAGACTAGTCAGGATGCCTTCATTATGGCCTCTGTCATGAGAATGAAATTTAGCATTGCATTTAGGCAAATTCAGTTCCAGGTATATGGAGATACATTCTGTAACAATATTTTCACTAATTGTTGTGTTTTTATTCTAACTGGCTGTTGGCTGATGCATCTTTTTAAGATTCCAATGAATAAAGGGATCTTTGAAACACTAAAATTCTGTTCTTCTTGTTCACATGGAGTTACAAATAACCACAAAGTATCATACCAACAGCCTTTTAAATTATATCTGGGGGTTTTTGTTAAATTCAACCAGGTGCAATTATAAATTGTAAGAAATTTTATTATATTGTAGTGTATAAGCAAAAAATTAGTAAACATATGCTTTTTCCTTTGAAGGATACACACAAGAAGAAAAAATTGAAATTGCACATAGGCACTTGATTCCTAAACAGCTTGAACAACATGGCCTGACTCCACAGCAAATACAGATTCCACAAGTAACCACTTTGGACATAATTACCAGGTAAATCTGTTACTCATTGTTTTAAGTTTAAATAACTTCTTTTTCTGGTAACTCGTAAATGATTTACAAAGTGGTAACACAAAACATTTCTTAAGATGTATTGTCATTACTAACTTCAGAAGTTCAACAGTTGGTAATTAATGGAATTGCTCTTTCCTGAGCTCTGTCTGGCTCTGCTGTCTAAACCAAATCATCCTTCCTTCTCTAGAGAATTCCTTGCTCTGGCTCCCAGAGTGTGGCTCACCATCGATTGTGTTGACACAATTGGCGAGGCACTATGAATAAACAGAAACACTTGAAGCTAGTATTGCTGCAGTGTTCAGCGTGGGAAGCCATGGTCTTGGCAGCAGAAAACCTTTATTTTAAAGAATGCAGTTTTGTTTCTGTCATTTTCACAGAAAAAATGGAAATTACCATTTTGTTTCTTGTGACTTGAGGGGCCACATTTGTCTAAAAATTGGAATTAGGTTAAAAAAATTAAATAGCTTATATTAATTAGAACTACTTTTTTGTTGGATGTGAGAGCAAAGATATTGATCAGAACATCTTTTGGACTTGAAACTAGCTCATTTCCTATGGAAAAAGTGTATCAGTATTCAATGAATTGAAGTATTTTACTGTCTGGTGTTTCTTTTTAATTCATAGACTATAAGAAAATACTCTTTTACAGTCAGTTCCTCAACTTTAAGTGAACTATATTTTGAGTTCTAAAATAGTTCTTTTAATTTTTATGCATCTGAGAAGAGCTCAGTGCTATTGGAGCATTGTTTAGCATTTCACTAAGGTTTGACACCAGGTGTTAGTCATATCTTCTTCCCACTCAGTAGTTTGTCTTTTTTTTACAATTTTACCAGCAAACCACAATTATTTTGATAAAAGCATGTGACTTATTTTTCCTATTTATTAGAGTAGCCCAAGGTCTCACTGCATTTCACATCTCATTTTATTTGGACATATTTTTAAAAAGAAAGTGTGTTTACATTCAAAAGAAATCTTTCTTACACAGAATATCCACCAATAAAACAATTGTCTCTACGCTAGATACACTAGAGAGGCAGGAGTCCGCTCTCTGGATCGGAAGCTGGGAGCTATTTGCAGAGCAGTGGCAGTGAAAGTGGCAGAAGGACAGCACAAAGAAACAAAGCCAGATCGTGCTGAAGTGGATGAAGAAGGTGTGTATCTTTTGCATGTTTTATTAAAAAGGAAACTTCTAACATAGTCACTAGGAAGCTGATTTATCAACCTTTTCTCCTTTTTTTATGCTTCTTTAAGGGCTCTGTTTTTAAAAGCTTTGCAAATAGAGTGACGTTCTTATTATGCGTGATTCAAGTAATGCTGAATTATGGCTTGGTACCTAAGTAGAGTAATTTCAGCCTGCCAAGTTGGTAATTCAGAAGTACAATGGATCTGTTTCATATCTTAGGTATGCAATTATGATTTGTGTATGTTTTTATGTCTTCCTAGGCTTTTTTAATGCAAATATTTCACTTTTTTTCTTCAATAAAAGACTAAGCATGGCTTTAGTTATTGTATTTAAAGGGGTTCTTTAACTGTGCTGTGCACGCTCTGCCAGCTCAGAACTCAATCCGGTTATTTTGTTGTACTCTAAGATAAATGTCTGCTTGAAGAGCTTTGAAATTAGAAAGGTTTAGGGGCTCTTTTTATGTGCCTGTTAAGACTGCACTTAGAATAAGTCTCTTGAAGCTTTGGTAACTTGTCAACTTCAGTAAGTCTGTTCTTCTTTCCCATATATACAGACAGTAGTGATTTATCGTTCCCAGTATTCCAACAGACTAAATGAAAACTAAACATAAAATTCTCAAACAGCAAAAATACTCAGGTAACTCCTTCACCAGTAAAGGTAGACCTCTTTCTAGTCTTGAGATACAAGGGGGTGAAGGAAGAAGTCCAGTTCATGTGCAACATGCAACTGGTGACTGCTCCCTTTTTCATCCCCAAATTAATGTTCTCTTTAATAAAAATGAACATCCATGCTGTGTTTGGTGAAACATACCATGCAGAGCATAGACAATTGTGCTTTTATTCCAGCCAGTTGCTGATGGAGGATCTCGCTGTACACAGCAGTTTTCTGGTGAAGGCTTCAGAGTGCTCATTGCAGCACTAGATGTCTGCAGGAGCCCGCAGTTCAAGGTAGATGAGAAATGTGAAAGGACAGAATGCGAACCTGAAGCTGAATTTCTAAAATTTTTAGTGCATAGTCCTTAGTCTCAATAAAATCTAGCCAGCAGGGTGTTGTGTGTTTTGTTTGTTTGTTTTTTAAAGACTGCTATGAGTCCAGCTGACATTTTCTGACAAGAAATACTGCCAGTCCATCAGAGAAGAACTGTGTGCCAGAGGACACCAGAAAGCAGAAACTGCAGAATGTCTGCTTACTTTTGCTCCAGAATACTCACAAATTTCAAATACTAAACAGACCTCTGTTGGTTGATGTGAAAGATTGCACAATTAAGCTGATCTGGAAAAAACCTTTAAAATCTGTACAGCTGGAATAGTTCTGGACTGATTTAGAGGAGAACAAATAAGGAGACTTCCTATCTGTTCTTTTAAAATAAGGCAGCTTACAAGTCTGAATTGTGTCCCCCCCCCTTTCAGAGAGTAAATCCTGGGGGAGGAAATGTAACCAATATTTGTACTAACAGTGGTATTAATTAGAAGAGTATGTGAAGAAGAGTTTTACCCATATTAAAACCTTTTGTAATTTGTCTCTGGAAATCTGCTTATTGACAGTCTTTCAGCTTTACCTTGCCTTTTTTCCCTAACTCAGTATTTCCCTTCTGAAAATTGAATCTTCTTTTACCCTGTTGAGTTTTCTAAGATCATCATGATGTCTGTGGAAATTGTAATATCAGAAGATTGAATTTGGTCTACAAATCAGTGTTTGTTTAAGCGTATTCAGCTCAATTTCTTCAGAATGTTTGGCTTAATGAGAGTGAACTCTCACAATAGCAGTGGCTGTGCATGCGTAAATGACTGTGCAGTTTAAATTGTCCCATCTACATTAAAAGGAAGCGCTTTTAAGACATATTTATTAATGCTTTCCATTTATATTATGTGCATATTGTCTACCTTCTCTCCTCTGTGCTGGATTTTGCTGAAATCCAACACTGAATTTGTTGATACTCCTGTGATACCTGAACTTGCTCTTGAACCAGAATGCTGAACCTTTGGGCTGTGGTGGCCAGGGTTACTAGCCTCTTTTACAGTATTTATTTGCACTGAAGAGTAGATGTGTCAAAAATGCGCTTAAAAGGTCTAATGTGATTGCTGAATAAAAAAAAGTGTCATTCTGCTCTTCAAGCCTTCTGATAAAATAAACAAAATTAGGTTCAGAGCACAACTCCTGATACTATAAGAAGAAACATTTTACTATTAAAGCAAAGAACAAAAAGAAACTGTATTAGACATCTCAATCCAGTGGAGAGAGGTATTTACAGTGTTAAAATTAGCACTGTACTTGCAATTTAGGTATTGACACTGTTAAAATTATACACTGTTAAAATTAGTACTGGACTTGCAACTTACCAAAGCTAAGTGAAAACACAAGCTAAGTGCTTCAAAAGAGGGCAAAAGCTAGCTTTTTTTGGTTGACACACAATTTGGAGTAAGCCCAGGAGAAATGAGCTGTGAAGAGTTGCCTTTGTACTTCTGGAATTGAAACTGTCCATAAGAAAAAGCTGTATTAACAAAAGGGAGTCCAAGGGACAGGTGGCTCTGTTGAAGACATGTATAGAATGGTGCAGTCTGCAAAATGTGTTTTACTTTGTACTAATTATGTGCTTAGACCCTGCTGTATATTTAGCAGAATATGTCACTAGTTGGAGTGTATGACAGTAGGACACTTTTAAAAAATATTTTTGTTTAGTTTTCCTTCAGTCTGTTGGAAACAACCAAGTATTTAAAAGGAAATTCAGAAAGACCCCAAATATTTGCAAGTTGATGCAAATAATGGGATTTGTAGCCTAAATTTATTTCTTTGGAACTTTTTTTCCTGTTGATTAGTGGACATTTGTGCAGTTGTGCATAGTGGTGCTGAATTTTTATTTCGTGTAATGAATGACTCTGGAAGAATAGTTAATCAAGTTATTGTCTCTAAATAGTTTCATTTAGAATTATTTCTCCTTTTTTTTTTTCGTTTATCTGTATAAAGAGACCTATAATTCATTTTTGCTTTACGTTTTTGTCAGTTACTGATGTGGGATTGAGACTACAGTTAGTGCGTTCGTATGTCATGAGTTGTGAATGTCAGAGCAAGCTACAGGCTTGACTTGTAGATTCTAACTTGCTAAAGCATAATTTGTGTATGATTCGTAGCATATCAAAATAGTAACATGGTGCCTATTGTGTTTACTCAGCTGAGAGCCTTCTGGCTTGTGGGTTTGTAAAAAAAGTTGAAAGACATTAAGTGGTAGAACCACAAAACTTCCATCATTATACTGATTAAATCAGATTATTAAATCAAAGTGGAGCATCTGTTTTCAAGGCTTTGTAAACATCAGGCTTTTGACACTGTTTGATAGTAGGCTGTAAGAATGGAGGGTACCTGCCATAGCAGAACTGATGCTAGGAGATATGTTGTCAAGCCATGTTTAGCACTTTCCAAAAATGCATGACTGAAATACACTGACAGCTTTGTATTGCCTTCCTCGCTCCTTTGACTTCTGAGCTTTAAGATGAAGTTGGCAAGTGGAGGAGTGTTAGTTTGCGTCAGTCATTGAATTTGTACGGTGAACTTCAGCAAAAGCAAATGGACTCATTTTTCAGACCTCTCCAGGGAGTCATCCTTGTGTACAGTAACACTATCTGATATTTTACTGAAACACTATCTAAGATTTATGTGACACTCATCTAGTCTCTGACACTAGAAGAAATTCTAGGAGTCATGAAAATATGTGAAACTCTCCTTCCTATTTTAGTGCAACTGCCTTGAGAATACAATGCAGCAACTGTGCACTAAAGCATCATATCATGATACAACAGTTGAAACCCAGAGTGAAAAATGATCTGTCTGATTCAAACTTGAAAGGAGATTTAGGACAGGTAATATTTAATAACTAAAAGTGATTAAATGAGGGGTCTATCTACGTTGAAACCAAGGCTTTGAAAATACTTAAATATTTCCATAACCCAGGAAAACAACACAGTTTATTCTACTCCTTGTGAATGAAATAACACTTGGTTTTGAGTTTAAATGCAAGTGTGATTGAAGTGGTCAATGTGAACTGAAACATGTAGTCTTGATTCTTCCTCCCTCAACTTGGGCATAATGCATTTTATTCACAAAACATTATTATGCATGACTGTGGGGGATTTTGCTTGTTTTTTAGGCTGTATAAGGGCCTTAATACAGCTGGGCTAACATCACTGCTTTTGCAGAAGGTGACCTGTTCTGTGTTTTAGCCAAAACTCAGCGCTTCCAGCAGCACAGGATCTCCCATAGCACTGAGAAATGAGTTTATGAAATCTGATCAGCATAAATCCCACGATGGTATGACTGTAGGCACTCAAGTTTGAGCTCAGCTGTGCCAGCATTAGTATACTTACCAGCTCTGCAGACTGTAATATGTGGTTCTTTCTAAAAGTTGCTTGGAATGTCTTCTGTTATAGGTAAAAAAGGCATAAATGTTACGAAAAGTTGGTTTTATATATGAACTATTTTTTTACCATGTTAATTTATCTAAATATTCCTCCATGAAAACCTCAAATTGAAGTGCTTCAAGTTGTTATTCACGTTGTTATTCTAGATCAGGACTGATGGAATGTAATTATTTTGAGATAAATTTTCTGATCCTGTGGGGAAGAATGCACATAGCATTAAATTTAAGTATACAAGTAAATGTTAGTAAGATTGGGGTCCCAGGAAGGAGTTTCTTTCCAAAAGAAAATCTTTTAGAAGTAACGCTTCCCAAGTATGTACTGCATAAGGGTTAAGTTGGACAATGGAAAGTTGCCTTTAAGGTGTATTTTCATGTCATGCCTGGCTTTGAATGTGGGCTGTTGTCAACAAGGGCAATCCCATCCTTTCCTACCTAAAGGTAGTTTTGTGGAGTTTATTAGTTCGGAGAGACTAAAAGAATTCTGGGTTGGTCTGTCATGTGCTGAAGCATCTGCTAGTAAATCAGCTGAGAAAAAAGAACATGCAATTTTCCCTTTAATTGCCCACAAACTCGAAACCTTTTCTTTCATGCATAGTCTTTCTTATACTTCTTCATAGCAATTCAGCAAATCAGAATATGTTATGTTAAAAGCTGTTTAAAAATTTTAGGTTTCTGTTCTATTCTTCTATCTTGGCCAGTAAGTATGTCTAGAAATCTTTGGGTTTAAGACTTACATATTACTAGTGCTTAATTTAAATATGTTTTATGAGGAGCTGAGAAATTGCTACATGTTGAGGCAGTTTTAGGTTCTTCTGTTTGTTCATTTCCATTATAACTCTAATGGAAAGTAGCAGTCTTAAATTCTTAAATCTTTTTGCCATGGAATTCCTTTTTAGATTAAATCCTGAATTATATATAGTAGTTCATTGTCAGTGTGTTTTCTTAGGCGTCCATTTTCTTCCAAATCCTAGTATTTACATGCGAGATTTTGTTTCGAGAACTTGCAAAGGCAGATTCTTGAGGAACATTGTCATGATCTTTGCTGAGTAGTTGCAGATTCTGCTCTGAAAATTTTACAAACATAATCTTTTTTTGGTTGGTTGATTTGTTTTTTGGATTTTTTGGTTGTTTTGGGGGAGGGGTGTTTGTTGGTTGGGGGGCGTTATTTGGGGGTTTTTTGGGTGTTGTTTTTTTTTTCTTAGGTTTTCCAATTTTTTACGTGCTAAAACAACTCAGTACCATGCTTCTTTTGTTTAAGCAGTAATGTAATAGTAGATCAGCAGGTGGTTCCTCCAGTGCAGCGTGGAGCTCTGTTAAGGGCACTTTTTTGACTTTTTAGCTTATTTCTCCAACTTAACTCAGAATGAAAGATGACTGAGTTATTGTCCTAACCAAAAGTTCTGCTTCTGGAAACTTGAATTTAACTGTCTTGTTTTAGATAAATGTGTCATTTAACTTGTGCTATGGTTTATGGCTATTCATGTGGGATAGGTAGGGAACATTTATTTGCCATCATTAATGGAAATCTTAATTACTTGCATCTTTATAGATTCTTCATAGTCAGCACTTCCATAATGGTGGTGAAAGATGATGTTTTTTCCTTCAAAGAAAAAGTTAGTGTTTGTAATTATATTTTTGGAACATCACTGTATGCTTTTATAGAAAAGTAGATAATGTCAGAATTTAGGTTAATATTTTTAGAAAAAGTCTGGAGTTTGTTATAGTTACAGATTATAAAATGGGGTCTACTAATTAGATTATATAAACTCAAAGAAAGAGTTTCTGATTCTCCTAATAGGGCAGGTGGCCTCAAGAATTACCTACTGATTCGTTTACGAGAAGTCTGTCTCCTTCAGATGTATACACAGAACTAGGTGAACTAAGAGCAAGCAGAAGTGGAAAATTTTGTTGGGTGGTAAAATCTTGGTATAGAACAAAACCAGTTGTTTTTAAACTCAGTTTTCTTTTAAAATATGAATCGTCATGTCGAATTACTCAGGTTTTGAATATCTATAGTGTTGAAATTGCAGTCTGAGTTGCAAGAATAGCATGCAGGTTATGTTTCCTAGACTTCCTAGTATTTATGCATTTGAATTTATTATATACAGAAATAGTAGTTCAACAAAAATATAGACACATGCTGGAACAACAGGAGGGCCACCTGACTAAGGCAGTGTTTACAGTAAAGGAATGGGATTTATGTATAGAGCAATGAGTTGTACAATGGAAAGATTAGTGGCTGTTGGATAATAACTATTAGATTTGAGTCCTGAATGAAAGCTGGGTTGGTGTTATTATGGTAATAGTGACGTAGAATGTTTTCCTTGGTACTATATGAAGGCATTAGTGTGAATTGCACTGCAAAAAAATTAACTGTAAAAAGGCCTTTATATATGAGGATTAATAAAAGGATAGTTTGTATCTCGTGAAAGGAGACATTCTCTCTTCATCCATTCTGAGAATTACTTTTGCAGCACAGAACACCTCTCAATGTTATATTAAATAGATTAGATCAGTGATTTGTGTTTTCCTATAATTGTTTAAATTCCTGGATCTTCAATTATTGTGCATGCATTAATATGCAAAGGAAGACACTTTCTTTGTTGAAAGTAAAAAAGAATTCAAAGAAAGGAAGCAACAGCATGTAATTTCCCAAAATGTGGCGCAGAAGTCTTGAAGCTCAGTATACATTCCTGTGTAATATAGACTATTGCTTTAAATGTATCTTGGGCTTGCGGTTTTGGGGTGGGAAGAAATATCTTCACTATATGTATGTGTACAATGCTTTTCTTAATGGCAGCCTCAGGGCAGGGAGGCACTGCCATAAAACTGCCACAGAATCTTAGAAACATCTGGATTGTTCAAGTATTTTTCATTTCTCATATATGTTTCACTACAATATTGCTTAGGGCTCTTGAGAAAATGGTAATGAGCCTTTCGCATCTGGATCAAATTCTGTGGGGAAATGACTCCCTGCTTATATTCTCCTTCTGTATACAGTCGCCTAAGTAAATGTGCATTGTAGGCCCAGTACAAATGATGTTGAGCTTATTTATGCAAACGACCGGCTGTGTAGTCTGGTTTTAAACAATTTTGGGGCTTTGATATTTATATGGTCCCCATTACAGTTCACTTTTGTATTGAAAACACATTTGTAGAGAAAGCAAATTTTAAGGAAATCCTGCTAAGGAAACAATTGTATAGGTAAGAAATACAATCATACTATAAATGGAGGAAGGAAAGAGCACACTTTGGAATCCATAACTATTACTTTAATTATGTGGTCCCTTCCTGATGATGCTCCAGTGCCAGGCTAATTGGGCTTTATTGCCCTTTCTGAAGAGTACATATATATACATATAGAAATACCTGTAGGTATTTCTGAAAATGCCTAATAATTTGCTCTTTGAGGAATTTTTTGCTGCTAGTGGTTGTTGGTCAAGACCCCTTAGAAATATCTCATCCAACAAAGACAGGAGCAGAGCCCTGTGTAAGTATATTTCAAGACAAAAGCCATAGGTGAAGTTGTTATACTGAAATCGTTTGAGCTTTTTCTACTGAGCAAGGACTGTATATGCTGTGTTCTGAGCTGGCTGTTGAATAACGAGGGATGTCAATTTTGTGAGTTAAGCAACCTAATGTAATGAAAGATGTCCCTGCCTATGGTGGGCAGGTTGGACTAGGTGATCTTTAAAGGTCCCTTCCAACCCAAACCATTCTATGATTCTATGATTGAGTAAAGCCTTAGTAGTCATAAGGGACAAAAATCAAAGTAGAAAGTGTAATGCCAGAGATGTGCTGCATAGGCTGCAATAAAGGTGGGCTGTGCTATGTTGGGGTGGTGGTTCCAGCTGGCAGCCTGGAAGGAGACGGCACGCCGGAGCTGGATGAGTTAAGCTTCCAGTGGAGCTGGTTTCCATATGATCTACACGTAACAGCTTCTGCACCTGGTCAGCTGGTGTTGAGGGTATGTGCGTGAGGATCGGGGTGTGGAGAGGAAGGCAGAGTGACAGAGAGTAAGTTACACCATCCTTGTTGGGTGCTGTGAAATGAGACCTTATTGAGTGTAACGCAGGTTAGCTGTAAGTAATGCAGCCATGTGGCAAAGTAATGTACGTAAATCTGGCCAAAATGCTCGTGCTTTATTTGACAGAACTTAATTATTAGTGTCAGAAGTTAAGCATTTAAATCCTTGCAGAAAGAGACCACAGAGAGCACAGTTGTAAACGTATGTAAAAAGAACAGTAGTTACTGATCTTTCAGTATTTCCACATTCAGCTCTATATTCTATATTATACTACATTAAACATGATCATCTCCTACAGATACTGGTTTTATGCACAAATCTGACGAAGAGTGCAAAGTCCTAAATAAACTTAATGTGTTTTCCTATTTGACCTAGTTTTAAATGCATTTAAGTGAGTTGCATCTCTGTCAGTGCTCTAGATTTAATGTTATCTTTGCTGAACAGTTAGAACATGTTTAGGCTTAATAGTTAAATTTGATGCCATATTATCTTTAATTTGACAAGATTTTTGTGAAAGATGGTTTAAGCACACTTTCATTAACTTTCTGAGCGTTTCTTTGAATATTTTTGTCTGTCATGAGACTTTTTCTCTCTCATGACATTCCTGTGTCAAGAAAGACTACTACAAATCCTAAATTAGATTTTCTTCTCTTAGATTGCAAAGAGCATGTCACAGAAGATGCGAAAACAGAATCCATCAGTGACACAGCTGACCTGGCTCTGCCACCTGAAATGCCGATTTTAATTGATTTCCATGCTTTAAAAGATATCCTGGGGCCACCCATGTATGAAATGGAGGTAACATCCTCATTTGTTTCTGCTTGACTGCTGTTTCTGTCTGGTTTGACTAGTTGTCTATTTTATTGCTATTGACTGAGTTTATACAATATTAACTTTTTGAAAAATGTATTAGTAAAAGAATTGTGTTTCTTTGTGTTCCACCAAGTGTTTTTTCACCTAACGAAGTGTTTGGTTTATTTCGTTTTAATTCAGGGTACATAAATAACATAACGGCATGACTTTCTGTTAGCAAAGATGCCTACAGCAGTGCTTAAGAATGTGGTGGTGGTTTTTCAGTTCATAACAACTTTGCTTTTGTTTGGGGGATGTTTGGTGGCCTTGGGAAAGAAGCCAAAAGTAGAACCCAGGAATCCTGTCTCTGAGGCAGCTGTGTTAAGGACTGTGCCACATACCTCCTTAAAGCCAGTCAGCATTTTTGGGTATTAAAACTACTTCAGTTTGCACCAGAAGCTCTCAGACATTCTTTAGATTAATGTGACTCTTAGCTGTTAAAAATGTTTTATGATCAGTCATGCACCTCCAGCTTCCTAGTACTAGCTCTGTTCCTCAGCTAGGTATATTCCACAATTTTTTCTTTCCCCCATCTGTATTTTGGTGCATTCTATGAAAATGCCATCAATTAAAGTAGTTTGTAAGTTTGGGATTCTCTTTTCACTGTTTACATTGCAGTTATTCTCTGCTTTACTTCAGGTCCAGGTGAACTGACTGAGTGTAAGTAGTATATATAACACTATGGCAGGAAACCAGTTGCTGATGGAACGCTAAATTTTTTTTTTTTACTTTATCCTGCAAAAAAGATCAGTAAACCAGTAAGCTATGGAGAAAATAGAAATTAAGAGAAAACTTCCAGAAGAGACAAAATTCAAACTTCCGAGAACTTCCCTGTGATAGTTCTTCTCTCCTAGATGAGAGAACCAGATTCCAGTGAGATTTGGAGGACAAAAAGGGGACAAGATCTGCAAGAGAAGTGGGAGAAAATGAGTAAGTCTTAAGGAATGAGTCAGTTTTTAGACCTGAACTGATGTTTTTTGATATCAAGATTTTATCATGGAAGAGATTCTTAATGAAGAGACAGAAATGAGTCTGTCTCTTCAAATGAAAAGTTGAAAGAAGACAGCACTATTGGCTGTTAGAGGATGATGATGGTAGCAGTGGAAGTTGAGGGGAATGGGAGGCAAGGAAGATCAAGTGATCAATAAACCAGTACGCTATGGCTCTTCTGGCTGAGTTTTTTTCACATTGGTCATCTGTGTTCTGATTTTATTTCTTTTTACTTTCAGAAATTAGAAGAGGTTGCTCTTTAGGCAAATGACTTTATTGTAAGCAGCTTACATTCTTTCTTTTCATCCCTCAGAAGCCGCTATACCCAATAATAAAATCATACAAGGCAGTTCAAGGCCATTTTAATTAAGAAGGTAGTGTGGATATACTTCAGCTTGATTTGGAATGACTGTAGCCATCAGACCATTTGTAATACCCCTGTGGAGTCTAGTCTGCTACTAGTCTGTGTATCTTTTTCTCACTACCTGACTTTTAGAAACAATTACTGAAACACAGCATGTGGGTATTTTTCAGAGAAATAATGTTCTATCTAAATTTTCAGTTAGAAATATGTTATATACTTCAGACATCTGGTCTTTGGAGCTAAAGTGCTGCAGGATCATTTGGCTTTTTAGTGCTTAAATTGCAGATGCACATGAAGCCAGTGTAGCAAATTGAACTTAATATTCAAGCCAGTACTCTGATTTCTACAAATGATGCTTATTAGTTTCATAAAGGTGCTAAAAAATAAATTGAATTTTGTCAATTTGTACAAAAGTTCTGGTCACTTGCAACTCTACTTCTAGTAGCCAGTCAAGAGTAGAATTAATTCTAATAAATATGAACTTATCACACTTTTTAAAAATCAGATTGTATGCCAAGAAATGTGCAAATATATGACTTTCCTTAGATTTTCTGACTAGTTTTGAACTTTTTCTGAAGTTGATTATTCATTTAAATTTGGTAGTGTGGCTATGTAGTCAAATAATTTCTGCTATTTTGTCCTTTTTCTACAGGAGTAAGTAGTGCAAGTAAAATTTCTGAAGTGTGGTTCTTAATTCCAAATATACAAATACATGAGTGGTGGCTTGGGTTTTTTTTGTTTGGTTGTTTTGGTTTTTTTTTTTCCACATGAGCAGTTGCTGTGAATATGCATATAAGCATGTCATGGATCTGCTGGCCTGTATAAGCTGAAATAAGACTGACTGAAGCTTTTGACTTGTGTATCAAAGGTTTTTTAAACATTTCCTTATTTAGCAGACAAATTAAGTAGTGCATAAATAGACCTAGAGATGAATCCATACAGCATCAATTCCCTGAGCAGCTCAGGATTTATTTTCATGTACTGATTGCTGTATTTATTAATGAGTAAATATTTTTCAGTACACACTTTATGATTTTTTTCAATGTACATTGCCTGGATAGCCACATAACTCCTGTTTTAATGAGTTTTCCCAACTATCCTATTATTACTTTGAATTTTCTCAAGTGCTCCCAAGGTTCTTTCAAATGAAGAGTATAGGTCCTGTCTCAGTGATGGGCGTTTCAGATTGGCTACTGGTATTTTTTCTGGTTTTGTAGTCTGCAGTGTGTCTCTCTATATATCTAGCCTTTAAAGCTTCACCTTTGACCTGCATTTTGCCATTTATATTTAGTTGAAATAAAGATACAGTGGAGACAGCCACCACGTCAGTACTTGGATGAGACTGAGCAAATAGAATGGAAAACATGACATGGCTTAATTGATCTGTTGTCCTTCAGGGAATACTTTAAAAGAAGTGATTCATCTTTCACCTTTTCAGTGCATTGCTTGTATATTTTCTGCAGAGGTCTCCCAGCAGAAAGGCATGACAGAATACTCAGCTCATACTAGTAGGAATAATTCATTTATTACAAATAAATAATCTTACATGTCACCCAACAGAACAAATGCTGGAATAAATCACATAGTAAGGCTTTAGAAGAATAATCTTGACAGTAGTTTAAAGTGTAAAAGATTTAATGAAATGTTTCAGCACAGCATGCTTTTGGGGGAAAGGGTTTATAACATATCCAGAGCGTTTATAATGAAGAATTTCTCATTTGACTTGGATTTTAGCACTTTTTTTTTCTTTCTTTCTTTCAACACTTTATTCTGCTCGGTTAACAAAACATTACTGGCACCACAGGAAGGCCCATCAGAATTAGTCTGTATCCTCATAATGTCAGTGAAGTTGAAGTGACAGAAGCTCCAGGTCAGTGAAATTATCTATTCTAGGAAATGAAAGTGCAGATGCCATAAAAGAATAGCTCTATTTCATGGGACATACACAATTCTAATTAAGAAACAAATTAAGTTATCTTTTAGAAGTAAAACCTGTACAAAACACCGGTTTAGATAGGCATTTTTATCTAAGAAATAGCAGTCTTGAGGTAATACTTCTGGGAAATCCTCCTCCCTTAAAGGGAAGCTGCTGTTAGATATTTTGCCTGCAGTAGTTTGCTAGGGAATGAATCAGGAGAGTAGACTAGAAAAAAGGTTTGTACAGTTAAGTTGGGAGAACCTGTGGAAGGATAACAAAGATACTAAAGGCCAGCAAGTAATTTAGGACTGGTTCTCATCTTCCCATTATGAATCAGTGACTTAACAGCTTTTCGTCAGTTATACTGAATTATAAAGTAATGCCAAAACTGCAGACTTATGGATGATGTTTCTTTTCCTTTATCTTGGAATAACCTTAAATATTTTAAAATAACTGACTGGGCTAAATGTTAAGACTTTAATTTTGCAGTGCCCAGGCAGCTAAAATGTATCTGACAATATGTTCATCTACTCAGATTACAGCAAAATTGTAGCTGGGTTGGTCTCACCTACAAAAATTTTCAAAAAGACAAGTGTTGATGTAGGTCAGTGACCTCTTCTACCATCATCTGACAGACATGACCAGTCATCAGCTGATTCTAATGGTCATTTTTGATTGAAGTTGTTTAAAAAGTATAAGTAAGGATTTTTTTTTTCTAATTTAAATTCCTCTGACTTTTTGTGAGAAGAAATTATTCAGAGATGCCAGGAGTGATTGAGTCTTGTGGAGGTCACTCTAACACTTCATAGGTACGTTTAATGTAATATAACATACTTTCCTCTAAGTATTGTGTGGTTGTATGGGGTTTTGTATGTGTGTGTTTTTAGGGATTTTCAAGGATCTTTTCTGAAGACAGTTACCAAAGCTGTCAGGGTGTTTTCTGTACAATTTGCATCAGTTAATGTTCAGGTGAGGAGGCTGCAGTAGAGGTAGTACAGTCTCTAGCAGTACAGCAAGAGAAGGTGCTGGCCTCTGAATCTACCAGTTAGTGCAAACAATGATGGTTGAAAGGTGATTAACACTTACTATGCACGTAGTTTCTCTTACCAGATCTCAACTTGTCAAAGTAGGAAGAGGTACCTACCTAGTCTGAGGATAGAGGAAGGAGTTTGTACTGAGGTGAGAGAAATGATGAGTGTTTAGAGCCTTTTGGGTTTTGATCTTTAGTCATGTTCACTATTTTCTGCCCTGAGCTCTCAAACAGTGGTATTAGTCTATAAACTGTTTTGAACTGATACACAGTTAGAGCCGGTGCTAACATCCAGTCCAAAGAAAAAAGGAAAAGAAAAACCCCCAAACCTTGTTGATGGCTACTTTCGGATGGGAGAGTGTATGGACAGTTACTTTTGTTCATTATACCTGATATGTTTGAAACCATGACAGGTTGCCAAAATACATGATTGTCTCAATGTCAAGGAGAGTGCTTCAGTGTTGTTGGATTTCAGTGTAACCAGGATGAATTGATTTTGTTAATCTGAGTTACTAAGCAATTACTAAGCTAATCAGACTAAGCCACTGTAACTAATAAGATACAGGGAATGGATATAGAAACTTATGTTAACAAAAATGAAGATGCTTGATAAGATGAGGTATTTTGAGACCATAAAAGTGAAACACTCTATTATGTACAATTTCCTTAAATGCTAGAAAAAGAAACAGCCATTCTAGCTAAATTATGCTAATAAAAGCAAATCGCATGGTGTTGTTCAAAATACGTAGATAACCGAGAGCCACAAGAGAACCAGGGAGAGCGGATGTGTGGCTTCCTTCGCTTTAGTCTGAGATAAGTATAGTTACTAACTTACTTGGTTGTCAGCTAGATCCAGGAGTGTAACACCAAGTCCCACTGGCCTCTGCTGCTTGTCTCTCCTGACAGCTGGAGTCTTTGCGCCAGGAGCTCCTGGGTCAGCATAGCTTTGCTATAGTCAAAGTTGGCGCTGCTTGCACCGTGCCTCTGCGGTGTGCTAATTTCCCTCAAACCAAGAAGCAGTGATCCTGAGCGAGGGTCACATTTCAGATTTTAGTCATCAAACTTAGAAGACAGCGCTTGATAGTTCAGTATAGCCTTTGGCAAAGCATATAATACGAAATCAGAACTTGTAACAAGAAGCATGTATGTTTAATTTCATTTTCTAGGACTTGAAATGCTTTTTCTTTATTGCTTCACCAATTCTCTTGCATGAGCAAGTTGTTCCCGTCATCTGAGTTGTCTACAGCTACAAGTAGCACAACTTGTGTGTTTGTGAATGAGCTTTTTTTTTTTAAAATGTGCATCTCTTGGCCAGTAACCAGAGGTACCAGCTGTAGAGTGAATAGTTGTTCACTCTTATTGCATAAAGGATGCTGTTTTCTATTTGCAAAACAGAAAAGAGAAACTGAGCATTAGGAATTTTATGGTCTTGATTTTGATTCTATTTTTATGATGGGGATAGATTTAGGCCCAATACTGAAATGTTAATGTTTGGCTCCTATTTAGAGAGTTCTTGTTCTGATAATCTTATGGAAAGCTATATTGTTCTACTTAGGTAATCCACTGCTGCTGTTTCACTTACAAAACTTCAGGCCCATTCCCAGTACTTGGGAACTTGCAGCAGCATTTCTAGTGGGCTAACAGAGAGGCATTTTAGTAAGGGACTAGAATACTTAATAACTTTGGAGCTCACAAATCAAAGTATTTCTAATACAGCCCGCTCACAGCAGAGCCGTACAAGTATTTCTGCCTCCGGACCTAAGGTACATGGCTGTAAAGGGGTCTTTACAGATTTCTCTGATCTTGCAGCTGGGCTGATGGTTAAAAGCAAGTCAACTTTGTGTATACCGAGCTTTGCCTTTCCAGTGTCTGTTCAAAGTCTGATTAGTTTACTTCTCTGCTAAGTCTTGGAAGGAAGCAAAATGAAAGCATTAAGATTATGGTGAGTTGTACAGTGCAGAATAAGTTGATGCTAGAGGGAAAAAAAAAACAGTCTATTGTTCTGGATTTCCAAGTAGTATAAAATGGAATGTTAAATGTGCTTAGAAAGGACAAAAATAGTTTGAGAAATTTTAATGTAAGTACAAATGCAGATTTCAGAATTGGAATTCTTTTACTATGGTTCTGTTGTGAGGCTCCTTTGACTTGATTTCTGTCCAAGAAATGAAACATTTCTTAAAATCCTCTAAACAATTTAATGAAGATTTCATCCCTTTCAGGAAGGAATCAAATTAACTTTCAATTCTGCATTTCAGTAAGAGACAAAATTATTTTAAAATGGGCCTATTGCTTTATTTTACAAAGGAGTATGTCTTTTTCCCTAGTCACTGCCCGACACGGTAAAAATTCATCCAGTTTCTTTTCTGCCTTGTAATAAATACACAACCTATTAGTTCAGAATATGCTGAATACCTGTATGAACTTTCGTCAGGGTTTCTTCATCTCCCTGAAGCTCAGGAAGACAAAAGGACTTTCTGTATAGTCTAAAAGAATCTCTCAGACAAAGAAAAAAAAATCAAAACTTGGAACTTTCATGAAAAATACCCTGCCTCCCTTCTCTTAACACAGGAGACAGGATTGAGAGTTACCCTCTCTCTGAGTTACTCCGTTACTCTCAGCAGTAACTGGGCATAGGCAGACTTTTAGATAAGTAAGTAGGTCATACTCTTGTGTGGAGTAGAGCTTGCTTAACTACTTGCAATTACGAATGGGAGGTAGTCAGATTTCCCATCCTCTTTCATATCTAGCCTGCTATGAGACTCATGTTTTCATTATTCAAAATTATTCATAAATCTTTGCAATGAACAAAATCCGTGTGTTGTCTTGACAGGAGCCCAGGCAATGCAACCACCTTTAAAAAGGCTTTTAGGTAACATTCAGGAGCAAAACTGGCTTTTTCATATCAGTAACAGAGTCATGGCAAATATACCTCTAGCAGATGGCTCAAGTCGTATAAGCATTCAGTCAGGATTGACTAAATACTTGAAGTCCTTTGAAGAGAAAGATTCTCATTGAACTTTTGCGGGTGTGGAAGGTTTCAAGAATGATATAACCAGATGTTTGCCATTGCCCTAAGCTAAGCAGCCACATACAGCTCCTATTCTGTAATTAATGTTTACACATAAGGCAGAATTACTGCCGCATTAAAAAAAAAAAAAAAATCAGACACTTGGGCTTAACTTTTGCATTTTAATGGGTACACTTGTTTTGAAGGCAACTATCAAATTGGTTTTGCAATAGTTTCGTTACAAGCGTTTCCTGAACTGTTAACTGTGGTGTTTTCCTTCAGGTGTCTGAACGCTTAAGTCAGCCAGGAGTAGCCATAGGCTTGGCTTGGACTCCCTTAGGGGGAGAGATCATGTTTGTAGAAGCTAGTCGCATGGATGGAGAAGGTCAGCTTACTTTGACTGGTCAACTCGGAGATGTTATGAAGGAGTCGGCGCACCTTGCAATTAGCTGGTTGCGCAGCAATGCAAAGAGATACCAGCTAACCAACGGTAAGTTGGGAAAAAATGACAGTGTCTAGCTGTATTGCACCATAGAGATGATATGCATCCGTTGGCCTCTTACTGCAGGGATTCCCATAAAGGAAGCATTAATATTGCATGGAAATTAAATGTCCTAAAATGTGGTATTTTTCAGTAATTCAGCAGATTGTAACATTGCTGAGTAATAGTGGAAGTTACTCGCATTCATTGTGGAAATGTATTAAGCGTTGCCTTAACAGAGAAAGGGTTTTCCAGCAATCAGTGCTACACTGAAGATGAAATCGGGTCTAGAGTTCCTTTTTGTACTTCTTTTCCCGATTCCTGCCAAGCTGCAGTGTTAGTGGCCTGGGAAACAGGTGGGTCTAGGCAGAACATGAGTTGTCACTGCGGATTCTCCCGCCCTGGCCGGTCCCTCCCTGCAATAACCTGGAAGGCTGTGGGCAGCCTCTGTGCCAAGATGCTTCTCCTTACTTGGGGCAGACACTGCCTCTTACTCATTGTTACATTCAAGCTTTCCGGCAGTACTTTTGTGATGTTGATATAGATACACAAGTCCGTAGTTTTCCTCTAAAATGAAGACACGGTTTCTGTTAACAGTAGGTTTTCATAGTCTTAAGTTTTAATATTTTGAACGTTAGTTGCGTTTGTACGGCTGCTGTTGAACTGCAGTGCAATAGGACTTCAGCCAAGAAACTTTTAAGTCTTTTGGTTTTTGTTTGAACCTCCCAAGAGTTCTGGAAATGTGCTTTCTAGTTTGATCATCTGCTGAATAGTCATATAATTGTCCAGTCAGTATCTGTCATTTATGGAAGTTTAGATAGGTTAAAAAACTAAATTGAATTAACGTATGAAATGTTGCTGGCGTTGACTGTTACACATGCTTACCTCTCTAGTTTACACTGTTATGTCCTACAGGTTAAGTAAGGTGAAAAGATGTAAATGAGAGATTTACTTTACAATATTGGTTAATGCTGGGTTTCTGTGGAGTGCTCATTTAGTGGTATGTTCTTTGCCAATTGACACTTACGATTTATGACATAAGAACGCCTAAAAATTGTATGTAGGAATTCCTTGGTTTCTACATTAGTCCCTGCTCCGAATTTCCCAACACATGCGAATGCCGAGCTCACTGGTTAACTTGTTACAGTTTTGTCTAGGCATCTGGATGTGGGAAAGCTTACTGGGTTTTCTTTTTCTTTGTTGTTCTAGGGCCTCTGCAATATAGTGTTGTTTTTTCAGCCTACTGTTAAAAAATAGCATTAAGACTTCTAGTTCTCTGGTGGGCTTTTAGAATAAAGACCGGGAACAAAATGAGTTTAGATTTTTCACATTCAAACCATTCTTTTTTTCCTTTAAGCTTCTGGAAGTTTTGATCTCCTTGACAACACTGACATCCATCTGCACTTCCCAGCTGGAGCTGTCACAAAAGATGGACCATCTGCTGGTGTTACCATAGTAACCTGCCTTGCTTCACTCTTCAGTGGGCGGCTGGTGTGTTCAGATGTAGCCATGACAGGAGAAATTACACTAAGAGGCCTTGTTCTTCCAGTAAGCATCATTTGAGAAAAAAAGCTAAGTTGTATTAATTCTCCCTATTCTGGGTATAAAATCTGCTTATAGCCATTTACAAAAGCAGAGTCTTGCTGGATCATTCCTTAGCAGCAATGCAGTCTCTTCTGGTGCAGTTGTAAGCAGCTGATGGAAGCCAGCCTGCTGTAGTACTTTACCACTCATCTGCCTGCTTTGCATTTCATGCTAAAGCTAGCCTTGACGCTGTTTTCAGGGAAAGCACATTAAAATGACTAGTTAGAAAGGAAAACTAGAAATCTTAAAATTCAAGATGGTTCCAAAATATGTATTGCAATTTCTAAACATGCTTCCTCAAACTATTCCTGCAGAAGTACCTCCACTTTCTTTGAAAAATTGTTTCTTCAAGTTCTTACAGTAATTGCATATAGGTTACTCTTGAAACCATCTCTATGCACGTACTTTAGATTCTTCTTAAATTTTGTTCCTTGTATATAGTTAGCTCAATGGTGTTGCCATAAAGCTTTTTCAAAGCATGAGGGCAAAGGAAAGTATTCAAACAGATACAGTTTTAATTTCAAGTATCAAATGGAGCCAGGCTCCAAGTGATTAAGCAGCTATGGGAGTTACCATCTCATACCAACTGATGGATAAAGGAAGGATGAAGTTAGAAAATAGTACTTTGTTCCATGCAGTAAAATAAACTCTGCATTAACTCTGATCCGGTGCAAGTTTGCTTAGCTTCCCAAATAAATTGCCTTTATTGCACCAGTGACCAGATTTTGCCTAGTATTTAAGGTGGGTGCAAAAATTAGATATCTGTAAATACGAAACCAGGTTTACCTTCTTTCCGAATGTTGTCTGGAACCTTACTATTATTAGTAACTTAACTCATAGGAGCATGCCATTAACTTCATCTGCTGCCTGAAAGCAAGCACTGGGGTAAGTAAGTATGTAGCATTGTCCAGACGAGAGTGACCACCATGAGGACTTAGGGTTCACTACTACCTTGTTTTATAGCAGCCTCCGTTTTGCCCTTTGTGCTGTAACACAAGGCTTTCCTTTCCTCTACAGCGTCGTAAAATTACAAGTTTCTTCTGTAAGATGGTCGTTAAGTAGGATTAGAAAAGAGTTCAAGGGGAAGAAGCTACAGCTGTGTCTAAAAGAAAAACTAATTTAAAAACCCTCTTTACAGCTCACTACAAACTCAAACAGGTGGCTTATTGAAGTGATGCCTGTTTTTCTAGCACAAAGACATCTTTGCAGTTTTGGAGCATGAGTTTGCTTTTTCTGTGTGTCTGTTGTATAACTCAAGTAACTTATCGTGTGGCATTGCATCCTTAAGACTATTTTCCCCCTAAGCCCAATACTGCCTTTATCTTGCAAATCTACTGTGCAATAGAAGATAGAATAGGTGCAGGATTTCAGCGTGCCGTATGAAAAAACTGAGTTACGGCCATTTTCCTTAAGGAAAAAAAAAAAAATCCTGAAAAGTAATGACTTTTCCACTATTGATATTCTTGTACCTGCATTCCTAGATTAATTTTTAATTTTTTTCCTCTTGCTATTAACTGTTACAGAAAGGTTACTGTAGCATATTAACATATTTCCCTCATTAAGCATATAATGAGCTAAAACTACTGCTGCATTTTTAATTGCTTTCCTAAATGATGGGCGGGGGGGAGGAGATCCTTTCACTAAAGTTTAACTCCTGATGTGATTTGTTAGAATAATTACTTTATTGGATTAGTGTCATGGATTTTTTAGATATATTTCTTCTTATTATTAGGTTGGGGGAATTAAAGACAAAGTCCTGGCAGCACACCGAGCTGGACTGAAGAGAATTATCATTCCTCGAAGAAATGAGAAAGATCTTGAAGAAATTGCAGTGAATGTACGGCAAGATTTGACTTTTGTTATGGCAAGCTGTCTAGATGAAGTTCTTAATGCAGCTTTTGATGGAGGATTTGCAGTTAAGCCCAGAGTTGAGCGTTTGAATAGTAAACTTTAAGCAGACAGGCTGAGGTTACTTCCGTATCAGATTTAATAGAGATCAATAACAATCAGCTATATATGTATCAAGTATAACTAGGAGCTAAACCTGATTGTTTAAATGGGGGGTGTAAATGCAATCAAAATAAAAATACTACTTCTGCAGTTAACAACCTGAAACTACATTTTAGAGGCATTTGCTGCTTTCTACCATCATCAGCAAAGAATCGTGAAAAAAAATACTCATTTCCTGATAGATTCAAGCATGAGAAAGCTGAAGCTGTTGAGAATTCCTGAGCTTATCTGGCATATATGTCTATAACTGTCAGTAGCTGATGACATCTTTAAAGAGGACACACCCACAAAGAGGGAATAATATGCAATTCTGTGAGCTATATTCAGAGAACACAAATTGCAGCAAACGCAGCACAGCAGGAGAGTCTAATAGATGGGGTTGTTACCAAAAAGCAAACTGATTTAGCGCAAGGGTTTACTTATTTAGGAAGTAAATTCACTATGCTAAGGAGCAGCAGCATCGGAGGAGAACCAAGGTTTTTGAAATCTAAAAAATATGCTTAAGGGATTTGAACAGAAGCAATATGGTCTAAATGAAGTATGTCATTCCTTTCTGCACTCAGTTCTAGTTTGTAGCAAGGTCAATGCAGACATCATAGATGAGGTACTCTGTAACATGGTCTAGTGGGCAGGGATGATGGTTGGACTCGATGATCTCGTAGGTCCTTTCCAACCTAAATGATTCTATGATTCTATCATTTTTCAAACCTAAATACAGGAAGCAACTCCAGAAAAACTGAAATGTACCAGTTCTTGTGTAGGAAGGGAAATAACGCACTAACGTTCACGTACATGCAGTTGTACTTGGAGCACCAGAAGTAGGTGGAGCAAACCCGAAGACTTTATGAAAAAGCCTGGTAACATTTTGGAGGGACAAAGTACATGTCCTTCATTCTTACCTGATATAAATCAACTTGATTCTGGGATGCCTATGTTCAGAGTTTAGCCTATAAAAATTAAATCCATTTAAACAATGCCAAGAAAATGCTGGATCATTAAACTGTATTAGGTGCTGTAATACTGTGAATAATTTAAGGTTTAAGAAAGTCTGTCAGTTTCCCATCTCAGCTGATAGCTTTGTCACTCATCTTCCCTTGAATGTTAGTGAAGATACACAAGTTTAAACTTCGTAAGATCCTTGACTTTCACTGTTTTATAGCGGGGTTGACTACAAGAGAAAACCTGGTATGTTACACTCTCTCCTTGCTCATTAATTCTGAAACAAACTCAAGTGTGCTGATGAAATGCAAATTGTAGCAGTGACAAAAGCCTATTATAGAAGCAACCTATAAATCAAACGTAATAGTTTGTTTTGCTTTCGTTGCCATAGGTTGAAAGCTGATTTACCTGGAACGTAATAGCACTGATAGTAATAAATTCCCTGGGTATTTCTGCACCCAATGTACAAAATATTTTACAAATTTCACAGAAGACTTCATCTAATAAAATGATAAAAATAAAACCCCCTTTTTGTTTCACTATTTTAAGAATTCTACTCTTAGTCATTCCCTAGTCAAGTTCCAAAGGTAAAAAGCAACAAACACAGAGTCTCAAAATACTTTCTGCCTTACAAAATACTTGAATGCAAAAATTGCAAAGAAACTAGACAATCAGTAAAACGCCAGAAAGGTACGGTAACTAATGTGCTGCTTTGCCTTTAATCAAAACCAGTAGGGGGAAA
Organism: Aviceda cuculoides; assembly: GCA_035590195.1. Classification (NCBI taxonomy): domain Eukaryota; kingdom Metazoa; phylum Chordata; class Aves; order Accipitriformes; family Accipitridae; genus Aviceda; species Aviceda cuculoides. The sequence goes on along the minus strand of JAVJGG010000088.1, from coordinate 28,282,550 downwards.
AAAAAATCTTTACCAAACTTAATGCAGATCAAGTAACAACCCTGCACTACTTTGCACTAGTGAGAAAACAGACATGCATGGAATTCCAGTGCAGTCTGTTTATCCACGGTTTTGGAAAGAAAGAGGGCAAGTACTGTAAAAAAAAGTTTCCACAGCAATTTGGCTGCAGAAGAACAGGGAGTTGCTCCCAAGAAGAGTTAAGCAATGACTTTCTGTCTGCCACAGCACTCCAATTTGTAAGTCTTGCCCACATTGGGCTTCATCTGAAAGGTGAGCGTTTTAATGCCACTCTGAAGATATTAATGGGCATTTACTTACAGCTGTTCATGTTCCTGCTTGCAGAGCTGAGTTGTTACGTTACTTTGTTGAGATTATTTAAATAAAACTTAAGCATTACCCATTATAGCAGATAGTATAGACACAGTTTAGTGCCTTTTTTTTTTGCTTTCACTGAATGCTGTCAAGAAGAATAACAATCTGTGCAGCAGCAAGCCAGAACAGTAAAGACCTTTTAAAGTAATTTCAATGCACTAGGGATTACTCTGCTCTGCAACTGACAGTTAAATGGACCTGATATTAAACATATGTCCCTCAGAATATACCGTAAGATAGCTAAAGCATATCAAAGGTAAAAAGAAAGCAGTGATGGCTCCTTTCCTCTAGCCACACTATAAATTGTTACAGATAATAACTATCCCACTAGTGCAATTCATGCTTTAATCATAGCAGCTTTGAAAAGATACTGGATAATACAACAGTATAAGCAGCAATACAAAACTGTTCACCTGCTTTAATTTTAAAGCACTACTGCAAACAAGAACTAGCAAAATATGTCAAAACAGAACCCAAATATTAACATCCACATTTGGCAAATATTTTCCTTTTAAGGCTTGGGTTTTTTTAAAGGGCAATGAAAAACAATGGAGGTAGTGCTAGTAGACAGATGTTGAGATCTACTGCATTTCATTTTATCTGTTAAAGACAAATTTGAATACTCTTTCCCAATACAGCAAAGTATAATAGTACTAAAATAAAGAGCTAATGTTAAGACAATGCCAGGCTTTAATACACCATTTATTTTAGATAAGGTAGTAAACTGTACGGATGTCTAGAGTGTAGTTGACTTACCGGATCCTCAGACTCTTTAGAGGAGAGACACTGAATTAGGCTTCTAGTACTTTTGGGGATCTGAGCCTAAGTATAATCTGTTTAATCATTCCATCTGATGATGAACATCAAATGTTTTACATGGATTTTTTTTTTCCCCACACCAAATGGAGTAATACTAGTTTACATCACAGTAAGTCAGCGTACATTAGTTATGCTATAGCATTTCTCTTCTGTAATAAAACATGAAAAAAAACTGTCTGACCATACCAGTTAACTTCTAAAGCTCACTACAAGTACAATTTTTGAAGTCCCCTTCAAAAGTACAGTTGTGAACTTCAGCCCATTCTAGCCTAACCAAAATCACTGCAGCTCAGTGCCACAAGGTTTGAAGATTCACACTTCTCCTGGGGACACAACACAAGCTGACCCGTTCCAAGTACAAGCGGCAGCAGAGAACAGTCTTACACAACGCAGCCCCGTTCCTCCCTCAGCCCAAGTCTCAGACTGCGGAGGGTTCCTACAGGCTTTCAGCTAGATTTTCTTCACACAACTGGAGAGCTGAAAATCACATAACCTTGGCAGGCACACTTCAGTCCAAGCCAGCCAGTCACGAGTGAGCGACTGAGATGGTGAGTCAGTGTATTCCTCTAAAAATATCTGAAGTATTTAGCCAAGTTTCTGTCAAAGAGCAGAAGACAAACCTGAGGTAAATGTAGACAAGCTTAATTAGGTGAGAATAATTACTGAATTTAGAAGACTGCAAACAATTAGTTGTGTATTCGTAAGGAAAAAAAAGCTAGATTGCAGGATTTTTTGAAGATTTTATCTACTGTCACAAGGTACCAATACACGTTTTAAATGAAATCTGTGCACAGTTTGAACAGCCTAAATATCAAAGTTGAAGAAGTGAAACTTTTACTACATGAAGCCAACTATTTCTGTAGTATTTTCTTAATCCAGCCTGATGGATTTTGTGTTCCTTACCTGTAGAACTACTTACCTCATCATGCACCAAAATACTAAGAACAGGAGTTGTCTTAATAGATCAACTTCTGATAAGAAAGTTAAGACAGTGCACAGTAAATAAACTGTATTTTAATGTGTTACAAAAGTAGTTAATAGCCAGACTACCTCCCCAAACAGATGTCCACTACTACTCGGTTTGACAAAGATTTCTTTCAAATAGCTTGAGATGAAACAGCTTTTGACCTTACTCTTTTTTCTGTCTCTATGTCTATGTTTTATAACACAAATACCATATACATTCGTGGTTAAATTTTTCACATACAGGCAGTCTGCATAAAGCCCAATATCCTTCAAAAGCCTTTATGGCTGGTGAATCACACCTGTAAGAGATTATTTGCATTGTAATGTGTATCATGTCACTAAAATATACAAAAATCAGTTCAAGACAGTTACTTCAGTAACAACCAAAAGACATGAAGACAAGAAACTGAGCAAGAGTATCAATGTGTCAAACTTTGAGCTAAAGCAAAAAGCAAAAGTTGTTTTTTTTTTTAATTTGCCAGGTATTCTTTTAATGACAAATATAAAAAGACTGAAAACATCTCATTCTGACTGCCTTTTTTAAAAAAAAAACAAAACCAACAAATGGTCTGGTTTTATCATTACAAATACTGTGTAAGACAATACCTTCTTTGTACTGCAAAACCAACAAATACATGGATGCAATCAAGTTTCTAAGCATCTCTAAATTTGAAACGTGAATTTTTTATTTTTTTTAAATTCGGAAAATTCTCAATAATTGTTCATTTTTGTTAGAAGATAACTCAAAGTACAACAACATCTAGACCTGTTTTTAAAGGAGCTTTCTTTCCTGATACATCTTTGAACATAAGTACTCCTTTCGAGTTCAGTACATTCACAAAATAGCTCAATTAAGAACAGTATCACCAATGAATTGACTACTGGAAAGAGACAAAATTTACCAAACATACAGAAATATAAGTTTTACCATAGCAATTATGCATATCAAAAGATGACACCTGTAATTAATTTTAAAAAGATACAAAAAAGAGAAAAACCTGAATTACAGAAAAGAAAGTCATATTTATTTAATGAAAAACTAGAAGTTAATAAAAATTAGCAAATACACAAAAAATATACACAAACAGCAGCAATACTATGTAGTGACTTACAAAGGGGGGGGGAGGGCGGGGGGGGGGGGGCAGGGGCCGGGAGGGAAGCAG
>JAVJGG010000088.1:28245073-28263270 GCA_035590195.1 Aviceda cuculoides | reverse complement strand
CCCCCCCCCCTTAATTTAACAGTAAATTGTTTTAAAATACTCCTACTCCAGTTAAAATCTTTTCAACCTTTTGACAACCTGTACAATAGCAAAATTTAACATACAATTTTCCTTCATATATAGTTTTCCTTTGACATATTTCATTTGAACATGTATTTGAAAATAACTCTCAAAAAGTGTAGCATTCTAAATGCTCCTCCGTGACAGCATTCAAAAAGCCAAACACAAATACTGGAAAACCACTGTGGTCTTTCATCAAAGACTAAATGCATTTTTGCTCCGTTTAGTACCATATGCAAGAACTGTAGGAAAGAACTTTAAAACATTAACTTAAAGACTTCATGCCACACAAACCAAAGTTCAAAGAACTGCTGTTTCACTTTAAAACAGCTAATGACTAATTCTTTAAGCAGCAGAAGTTATCACTACACTCTCCTTGTTTTTCTTCATGTCTCAGCAAGGTCATCAATTGTTACAAGAGAAGATGAAAACCTGTTTCTAGATAAGGCAAACAAAAAAGGAAATGGTCAACAACAACTCTCTGTAGATGAATTTGCTGCTCTTTTTACATCAATTTCCCTGTAGGAATATATCCACAGTAATTTTTTTTAGAATGCATTTCCAGATGCAAAAGGACAAATACAGTCTTCACCATTCAAATAGTATTTTACTTCCCCACTGAAAACACAACCAACCTCAGCTTCCGTATTTGGCTTCTACAAAGAGAAACAAGTCAAAATCAGAAGTGCACCATTTGGTTAACTGCAATTATCTAGCACTTTATCTGATTAAAGTACTGTGGAATTAGTAACCAAATCTCTCATTATTCCTGTGATAATGCAAAGAATCACCATTTTATAGATTAACTCAAACAGGCATATATTTAAAATAGTTGTCCTGGGCATTACAGAAACATAGTACATAGTCTGGATTAGAAATAGAAAATATATACATATATGAAGTGTGGTATAAAACTTCAGAGTATTAATGGGACATTAACGCTAGCTTTTGTCTTCTTTCTTTACCTAGTATAATTAACAGCTGAACACACTACAGCATGACATAAAAAAAAGTCAATGACTTTAGACGATTTTTGTTACATGCAATTAAGTGCTAATAGGAAAAAGTCAGGTAAACCTGCAGTAACATCTCACGATAACACCACAGTATTTATGCATCTCTCTCCACTTCTAGTCCACGATGTGATACTGTACACAGAAGACATACGCCAAAATTGCATTTTTATCATGACGTACCTTTAAGACGCAAACAGTACATACACTTTGAAAAGGAGTAAATTGCTTACAACAAATTTTCTCATTAACAAAACAAAACATTTTACTAAGGTAACAGTATGTCTCTATCTGTCATGTATTTCTGTTAGAGTCAAAAGGGTATCTCTTACTATTCTTTTTTAATCACAACTAGTTTGCACTTTTCTCAGTGATGATTTTCCTTCAAAAACCAAAGCAATAAAAAAAGAAAAAAAATCCAGTAAAAATGATCTCCTGCATCTACAATGTTCATGACATTTAAGACTGTAAACTTCAGAGAAGAGATCCTAAGCTTTGGGCCCTAAGTGATGGTCGAGATGAACTAGAGCTTGCCAGCATCCTTACTTCACTGCCACTGTTCTCTGCAGCAGGTAGCACTTAATAGTACCAACCAGGGATTCAGGTAACTACAGTCAGCAGCTGGAAATAAATTTTCACTTTGGCTTTCTGCAGACTGGGTACATGCATCACAGCTGCAGAACTGAGTTCCTTATATGTGTCCACAATTTCAGATACCATTGATTTACCTTGACTATTCTGGTTCAGCTTACCTGCTGAAAATGAGACAACCATTAAAGCAAAACATACACAATCTATTTGGCAAAACTCAGTCCAACTTCTAAAGCTGACAGTTACAAGACTACAAATGCTATCACAAGCAGAAATACAAAGCAAAGCACTTCTAACTTAAGAACATTGTGTTTCTTATAGGAGTTGCATGTTCCAGAACGTTTCACGTGAAGACCAGAGTTCATAAAACTGTCCTACTTGATCTCTTTGAGTTTTCAGACCAAAAATTGTTGCTTCTTACATGAACATGCTCATGCTCCGCCCTCTTCCACACGAGAGGCAGGTATCTCCAACATCGGAGCAGTAGCTCTTTCTCAATTCACACTAAGCAGACAGCAGCAACTATACTCAAACCTAAATATGTAAAGTACTTGTGTTATTTAAAATATTTACTTTCCTTAGTTCACACCTACTTAGCTGGAGCCACTGAATTTCTGAGCTAATTCCTCTAGTACAGTGTAATTAGACTACAGCATTAAAACCTTACCAACAGAAACAATAGATTAATGGGCAAGACACTTTGTCACGACATGTGCTTTCAGGACTAAAATGCTCATCATTTCATCAGTTTCAGAATTCCTGGGTCACAACAGATTCCTAAAACTGTACCACTGATGGATGACTTATCCTTGTGCTTTCCTGTATAATTTTTCACCGCTGTGAAAAGTGCTAAAGCTATTTAAGAACATTAGTTTCCACTGAAGCGAATGCAACTATCATTTCTAGCGTTCAATTTTTACATCAATGTTGCGATGTAGAACAAATGATAAAAGTAGAACTAATTAATTTATTCTTTAGGTATACTCCCCAATGTTATTTTCCCCAACAGATGACTAGTCCAGAGATCCAAGTTCTATCCTAAAAGCCTCTGTACTAATCCACCTGTATTCCAGCACCTCAAATCTTCCTGAAGACCAGCTTGAATAACTCGGGGTCGAGAAGAGTCCCTTCCATTTTTCCTCCCCCTCTGGAATGCAGCATGCCAGCCTCAGAGTTTAGAAGGGAGATAAACAGACAACTGAAACTACATCCCACGTGTGGAATACCCCATATCCTTCACGACCTAGTCCAATTAGCTGTGAGCTTCCTAACATCCATTCATCTGCCACGTTAAACAAATTAAGTCACTTCATCTATTTATTTAGCATATGAGTAAAATGCTTATTACAGAAGAAAGGTAGTGTTCACCCAGACTGGCTGAAACAGAGACTGACGAGGGAATATTGGAGAAATACTGTATGCTTACAGTTACAAACGAAACGTGAGCTTACAGCAAGCGTGCCACCAGTTCACCACTGGAAAAGAAACGTGGTGGTTCTCCTGAAAAAATACTTCAGAACGCTTTGCCTTTCCCTACAAACGCTTTTGTTTCCTGCCCTTTGGAAACCGTGGAGAAGGGGCAAAAACCGACGGTCTCCAGGCTTTTAATTTCGCAGGGGTACCCGTGCGACGAGCCGGAATCTCCCCCGCTCTGCGCTCCCAGCGGATCGGAGACGAGGGAGCCGGCGGCCTCCCCAGCAAATGTCACGGAGGGGCAACCCCGCGGCCCGTTTACTCCGGCAACCTGTTTCCCGCGGCGGCTGGGCCCGCCGGGGCGCAGGCGGCGAGGGGCGCCGCGGCCGGGGCGGGAGCGGTGGTGCCGGGTTAGAGTCCGGGGCTCGCCGCCCCGGAGCCCGGTTCCCCCCCGCCCCGGAGCGCGGCGGGGTGTTCCCCGTAGTTCTGGTGCCTCAGACGCTGCTGGTGGTGCTTGGAAGAGCTGGGATGCAGCCGAAAGGTGCAGTACGACACTGTCTCCCTTAGCTCAGCTCAGGTCCTGAGGAGTGGCTTGTGTGAGGTAACCGGGAGAAAGAGCTCGCCCTGGGTGCCCGGAGCTTGGAGGGTTGGTCACAGGGCCAGCAGCAGCAGGTAGCCTCAGCTCAGGGCAGCCCTGCTCAAACTGTCCCGGCTTTGCAGTGAGACAGTTAAACATATCTGCATTTAGTTGTTGGATGGGTTTAGTCGCTCACGCTGGAGCTTGTGCAGGCAGGTCCAAGAGGATGTATTTTGGGCTTGGCAGGGCCGTGATCAGTTGGGCTTCACAAGCTGTCCTGGATCCAGATCGGCTCTGCTGGACATTCCTGGTTCTGGGAATGCTGCACAGAGTTGCTGAAGCTTTATGTGGAGCCAGCTCCAGCACAGCGTGCCTTATTAGTTTGGTTTCTGCACTGCATGGTGTGGCTAAATTGTTTCCAGACTAGAGCTAATCCCCAATGCAACGTAGCTGTAGTAATTCAGATGGAGCATCGTACAAAAAAGTCTTGGTGGACTTTGCTTTCAGCATGGAGCTGGCTCTACTTCTGCTTATGTGATCCACTTAATCTGTAGTGTAGTAACTTCCAACTGGTAATTAAAAGTCAACCATGCTAATTAAGTTTTTTACAATTATAATTTTCTGCCTCTATTGTTTGGTTTCCTTTAATTCGGTCTGTTGTGGATTAACTTAAATTCATGATACTGAAGAAGATAGGTTGTTGAGAATCATGGCAATTCACATGCCTCAGGTCACTGTTTTCAAAATAAGCTACTTTTAAAAATGCACGAAGATAGTGGCTTCCTCAGCCTGCAAAACTACTGACCTATCAGACTGTACCTGTCATGTTTTGGGTTTTTTCTTATCGCCTCATGATGCAATACTTCTTACTCGTGCAGTTCTGCAGTCCAGTTTTTGCCACACAAACAGTGATACACAGGTACATTCTCACTGCTCTGTGTCTAAAAGGTAGCTGAGGTTAAGGTCTCGCAGTTTACAAGCCATTAGAATTATTGCACAGTGTCTTTCTGCTGCTTTCGCCTGCCTCTCAGCTCTTCCATGCAACCTCAGAAGCAGTTATGGCACCTTGGTAACTGCGTATTGCTGGGTTGTGTGACAGCTTTGATTGGAAAACTGTCAGTTGCCCATCACAGATGCATGCAATACTTGTAGTAATTTCCGAGTAACTGGTGACTCCAGAAGGGTTCATAGCTTCTTAAAACTTTGCCCTGTAAATATCCAGATGTTGAATGAGTTTTGAATTGAATATGTCAGAGTTAAATGGGTTTCTGTGGTTTGTGTTAATGGGTTGGAGTACCTCTACAACAGATTAATGTACGATTTCCTAACTTTTGTGTGCCAAAGGGTAGTTATATATGACTAAACATGAAACTGGATAAAATATACTGAAATATTTTAATTTAACAAAAAGCCTAGCAAGTACTGTGTTCCCGTGTGCAAAAGTTGTGTTATGCATAAAGATTCAAGGCTTAAAGCAGATAATATGTCATTGTGGACATCAGTAACTCAGTGCCTGTGTTCTTAGTTACCAGAAGTAGGATTATTTTTTTTCCTTCCCTGCAAGCCGGTGCTGGTTTGTTTGTTTGTTTTTTTCCCCTGAAAGGTGCTCCTAGACAATGAATATTTGTTAAAACTTGTATTGGGTCTGCAAAACCCTGTGGCTGAAAAAGGGGCTGTCAGGACAGAGATGTACAGGAAACTTCTGAGGCCTTAAATGGAATCATGTCAGGATTTAACAACTGATGGTCTCGCACCAAGCAGTGTCTACAGACAGCCTACCTCCAGACATGGTCTTTTGCAGGGGCTTCTGAGTGTTTTTATCACCTAAACAGTGACCAGTGGCACACACTGGTTAGTCGTAAGTTGAGGAAGGTCTTTTTCAGCTTTTTCTTGCTTTGTCTTATCCTTAATTTGTTGTCTTTCTTTCATCCTAATTTGTCTGGAAGTTATTCCTTTAATTGGTTAAAGGGCAGCAAAACAGGCATCTCTTCAGCAGTGTTCTTTCTGGTGGCCCCTGTCTAGCAGTGATTCAAGGATAGTTCATGTGAATGCTATGCTTGGAGGCTCTCCAGTACCTGAGGGAGTAACTTCAAATCCTTTCTTCCTTCTTGCAGCCACTTCCAGAACTTCAGTGAAGGTGGTGCTGCAAGGGTTCAGATCTCCTCCTAATGCATTACCCAAACCTGATGTTTTAAGAGAGCGCTGTGGGCAGAAGACACAGCATGTCATAGCAGACTCCAGTGTATAGTGTCATTTTGGTCCACACCAGTCTTGTCTTTTGCAGGTTGTCACCAATCAGTCCCATAACTGGGCAATATAACTAGAAAACAAGCTTTGTATTTAGAAAAATAATTTAGTGTTGTGATGAAGCTGATTGGGAACTTTTTCCATCTCTTAAATAAACTTTTGGGGTTAAAGGTATGGCTATTCTAATTTCAGAGGTGATTGGACAGTTCTTCAGTTCTGCAGAATATGGGTCCCTCCTGAGTTGAAACCGGTCTGCAGAGCTATTGTCACATCCCAAGAGCTTCCTTCTGAGTCTTGAAATTTGCATTGTTTGTGTTTGAATACTGACAGTTCTGTTTCTCTGGAGTCACCAACTGGCACATAACAAAAAGTGTATGGCAACCATCACCTTGGGTGATGGTTCATAATTTTATAAATACCGTACTATCATAGGTAATTCCATTTTGAAAGTTTTACAAATCAGTCTCATACTAATGTCTTTTCTTTGACAATTTTTTGCCCGTTCTATTTGAGAGAGCTTAAGAAATTCTTCCTTAAGTATGATTGATTTAAGATGATCAGGGTAGAAAAATGCATATTCAGGACCAGGATCATTTGAAAAAGTAGGTGATTAATTATTCTTCAGAGCAGAAAAGAAAGTGGCAGCTGTTTTCAAAACCACATGGAGGTATTCTGAAGCAGGCTTGATCACTGATTTCCTGTCAAAATTTCCTCATGCTGCTTTTTTTGGTAAAGGCATAGTTGTTCTTGTATACCCGTTGGGGAAAATACTGTCACAGAAAACAACCCCATTGGTTCAAGGCTTTGAAGTTTAACATACAAGTCTAGTCCCATTTGCAATACGTCTGATGTTTTGTTCAATACCTTTTTAATAGCTCTTGAAATTTCAGAAGCCGTTGCCTTGATTATTGTGTGTACTTTAAATCCCCATTTCTTGTCCATCCAGAACTTTTGGGATATAGGGAGGGGAGCTAGCCTTTTTAGAAGATGAAGGGACTCAAAGATAACAGGGACTACTTTATTTTTCTTCATTAACTTGGCTGGTATTCTGCAGAACTATAAAGACACATGAGGTTTAATTCTTCTTTTTCTACTGTATCATTTTTATTCTCTGTCCAGTAGTGAGCTCTCATGCCAAGCCTGCTGCTACGTTGACCTTTCTGGATATGAGGAAAAATAAATTCTTCTGACTTAAAAAAAAAAAAAAGTAGTTACAAAATACTCACTCTTGCCTGATCTGAAGAAAGCCAAAAAGTCCCCATGAGTCAGTGATACCACTGCTGTCAGCGTTTTAAAATAAGATAGCAAAAGTAGTTTGACAACTCTCTGAATTACTAATCTGTGAGTAGCTTTCCAAGACCTAAGGAATTTAACTTTATGCTGAAGAAGAAACAGCATCAAGTTGTTGAGTAAGTTTCTCTAATCGCAGAATAAAATGACCTTTTTTGTGGATGCTGTTATAGAAAACATACATAATTGGTCTTTACTGAAAGCGTTAGTTCTTGCTGAGCTACCAGAATCCAGTGTATGTCATGCAGCTTCTTCCAATGAGGGAAGTAAAAAGTGGACTAGTTAAGAGAGTTTTTTGGCAGTCTTCATTAACTGGAATAGGCCTAAGTCAAAGAGGACAGCCCTTTGGGGAATTTCTTGATGTTGACAGATTTTGGAGCTAAAAGTCAGCAGAAAATACTGTGGACTGTTCTTTCTCAAAGGTTACCTGTTACATAGGGAAAGGAAGAAGATACTAATTCCTTGGGTTCTCATGTAGCCTGAAGGTGTGTGTCATCCTGTTGTTTCAGCCGCAACTTCAGTCCTGTTAGTTGCTCACCCAAGGCCCCTGGCTTCCTTTGGGATGGGCACGTGGTCACAGAGCTAGCAGGGCTCCGAAAGTTGCGAAAATGAGTTGTGCCTGTGTTCGTTGACCATCCCAGTTGTCAAATAAAATTGTAACTTAATGAAATGTAGGGTTAAACAGTCTTTAATTGCAACTGCAGTAGTTTGCATAATGTAATTCACTTTGCAACTGGTGTCAGCTAAAATTAAAATGCACAATATTATGACTTGCTGCAACTCAACTAATTACAAATATCTTAGTAAAACAACGACCTGGTCATGCCTGTTTTGCGTTCTAGATTTTCTGCAATCATCAGAAACTTCAGAATAGACAGTACTGTTTTTGCTAGGATTTATTTGTTGTCTGGTTAGGGATTAATTCGCAGTGACAAGATCTGAAGAAAATGTACTTATAGCAATTAAGATATCTTCATGACCTTGTTTGTTTCCTCCTGGAAACAAGCAACACTTGCACCTACCAGGTTAGAGGACCTGGTTTACATGATGCCTGAAGCTGTGTAATGAATTCTCTCTCTCTCTCTTTTTTTTTTTTTTTTTTTTTGGAGGGGTGGGGTGGTTTGTTTGGTTTGGTTTTTTAAGTATTGACCAGAGAAAAACACACACGCACTCTGGAAAGGTGCAGACACAAAGTTTGAGTCTGTTCTTGTGACCACAGTTGTGTGAACCCTGAAGTCTCATGCTTTTCTTTCTCACCTCCTCTTTTTTTTTTTTTTTCCTCCTTAAAAGCTGTAACTTAGGATAGCAGTAAGTTTAAAAAACAAACAAACAAAAAACCCAAATCCTTGATGGGTCTCCATCAACCCCTGTTGACTGTTTTGTTGTTCTTTGTGTAGTTGCCATTTGGCTGAATCTGGTAAAATAGTTTGACTGAGACCCCTGTGGATCAAGAACTATCTCAAACAAGGCTTCTTATCGTATTGAAATGTCAGACTTTTCCCTGCTGTGTTTCCTTTGTCCGTATCTTTGGTATGTGTCCTCCTACTCCTTCAGGGCCTTCAAATGATTTTTCTGTGTATGTAGCAGAAGTTGAACATGCGTTTAGCGACCCTGTGGCATTGCTGCTTGTGAATGAACCCGGAGGCTCACTAATTGCAATAGCAAGTTGTAATCCATGTTGGGTTACTGAATGCACTGCTTTTCTATGTTTAAAAGACTTGGAAGAATACAGGGAGCAAAAGCTATCTTTTTCTATAGTAAAGAAAACGTTTCAAGTAGGGCAGGTCCAAAGACTGAAAGCTTATGTCAACACAATTTTTTTGTCTGAAAGTATATTTTTGTTTTCTGGAGAAGAGTTGTCGATTGGAATGAGTCATTGCTTTTAGTAGTTAATATATTTGAGTACTCTTGAACTGAAAATATTTTGTATGGACTAAATATAAAAAGTTATGTAGTGACTAAATTGGCAGTTAGAAAATCCAAATAAATAAAGGCATGAAAGAGAAAAAAGGAAATGGGAATAGATGGAAGGACAACAAGGAAGAGAAAGGAAATATGAATCTGATTTTTACTGTGGAAGTTTTGTTGTCCTGGCTGCAGTATCTTGTGAGGATTGTGTGGAAATTTTGTACTATTTCTGTGCATTTGAATGTAGCTTTTTTACTGATTGTCCTAGTCTGCAGCATAGGTAAGCTTGCAGTAAATAACATAACAGCCCCTTCTCTTTTATAAAAAATAATTCATGACAGACTCAGGATCAGCTCAGAGATTCTTAGGTTGCATGTGAGTTGGTCACTGGTAGCATGTATTAATTATGATTAATACTGAAGAGGACCTGAACTAACATGAAAGAAAAAGAGAATTGGGAGAAATGTGACCTTTAGGTCAGATTTGGAAAAAAAGTCATCAGGCATTTCTTTGCCAAAATTGTACCTAGCAGAGGAGATGATGGTTCTATTTGTGAGATATTAATTCTTATTTGAAACTTGACTGGCCTGCCAAGAGCAGAGAGGGAAAAGGATTTTGCCAGTGAGCTGTAGCAAGAAGCGAATCTTTTACCATCTAAATCTGCATTCGATTGATACGTGCTGATAGTACTGTAATGCCAATTGTAAGTTTTGGGGTTGTTGAATTACAAATGGAATGTGTTCATTCTTGTTTTGGGTGACTTGTGATACAATACTATTAACTAGTTGTAGATATTGTGATCATATCAATTATTTTGTGTGATTAGGCATGTTGTTTTAATAGTGTTTATAGAGAGCTAACCCCATGGTTATGCTATCCGTGCTGTAACAAGCATCTCTGAAATATAATGGAAGGAGGCTTTCACTGGCATGCGGTAATGCCAGGGTACCAGCTGTACAGAAATGGTGGGGTAGAGTATATAGTGGGAGATGGGCACTGTGCATGAAGAGGTTTTATAAAGGGTAGCAGCATTACAAATACAGGAAAAGAGAAGCACTATTGGGTCTGTATGGGTAGAAATCCCAGACCTTCAATGTGCTACTAGGATTATACTGGCAACCCCTGGATCAGGGCAGTGATAGTGATCAGGAGCTATTAAGTGAGATCAGAGAAGCTGCAGATTTGGGGGAGTTATAATGGAAGATTTCAACTACCTGGACAGAGACCAGTTCTGTGCCTCCTCAGAAGGCGAGGTAGAGAACATTCTTCTAGCTCAATAAATGACTGCTTCCTACAGCAACCAAGTTTAAACTGACAAAAGAAGCTGCTTTTTGGAGTGTCGTGGTGCATAGGACCTACTTTAAGCTAGAAGTGGTATGCCTTACAGCAACCACAGTACAATTAGATATAACTGAGTAGAAGGGGACAGCAGACAACATAAATCCAGCACATGGATATTTAATTTCAAGAAAAGGAAATACCTAAAAATTAATCAAGTAGTTTTAAAATCCCCCAAACCATAAAAAGATCTGCCCCAAAAGTGAGGAGCATACAGGGACCTTGGAATCTGTTTAAAAAACAGTGTGTCAGAAGCCAAGATACACCATTTGAAAGCAAACAAATTGGTTCCCCCTAAAAATCCCTGCGTGACTCACTAGGAAAGCTAAAAAGCCATCATGGGGAAAAGATGAGCATTTAAAAAATGGAAAGCGTGGTGAGTGAGAACAGGGAAATCTGTAGCGTAGCATAGCAGGTGAAATGTAAAAGGAGAATTAAAAATGGTGAAAAGGAAGTTGAAGAGCACCTTGCACCAGAGGCTCAAACCAGTAGTAATACATTCTCTAAATCCATCAAGAGCAGAAATCCAGCTAGTGATTGCGTGGGGCTGCTCGGTGACCAAGGGTGATGGAACAGGCATCTGGAGATGGTAAGGTGTAACAGAGAAGCTCATTGAACTCCTTGTTGTCACTGTTACTGCTAAAGATGGGCTCTAGAGGACATCCTGGGAACACCATATAGGTGACTGAATTCCAGCAGCAATAAGATGATAGAGTTATAAATGACAAAATCACTGCTTACTGGAAAATATACTCCATTGGAAAAGAGTCAGCATGATTTCTGTAAAAGGAAATTCCGCCTTGTTAATGTACTGGAGTTGTGCAAGTGCATGAGTACAAGGGAAGCAACAGGTATCATCACATTTTCAGAAAACATTTGACAAAGTTGTATTAAGCTAAGTGTCCCCAGGCTTGGAGGAGAGGCTCTCTATCAATGGAAAGCTGGTGAAAGTATAGATTTGGACTGCAGGGGACCTCATGTGGTGGCCTCCTTCAGTCTGCTCACAGAAGGTAGGTTGTTCAGGGTCTTGTCCACTGGGGTTTTGAAAATGTGCAGGGGTGGCCATTTCACCACCCCTGTGGGTCACTCTTCCAGTGCAGACCACTCACATGGTGAATTAATTTTTCCTTACATTGACTGGGATTTCCCTTGTTGCAATTTATGGCTGTTACCTGTTTCTCTAGGCACTTGAGATGAGTCTGGCTGTGCCTTTTCTATGATACCTTTTTAGCCTAGCTTGAGATAAGCCTTCATTGCTGCCAGGACTCACAGCTGACTCATGCTGAACTTTTTATCTATCAGGATCTCCAGTTTCTTTCCTGCAGAACTGTGACCTCTCGGTTTGTCCCCAGCCTGTCCTGTTGCATGGGGTTGCTCCATCCTTAGGGCAGCACATAGCACTTGCCCTTGTTCAACTTCATGAGGTTCCAGCTCATTCTTCTAGCATGTCACAGTCACCTGAATTGCAGTTCTGCTTTTCAGGTTTTTGGACTGCACCTCTCCAGTTTGGTCTTACCCACAGATATTTTTTTAAGGGCTGTTTTGTACTGTTGCACTGGTCATGATGAAGATTTTAATATCGTGTCCACTATCAGCTTTTGTAGGTATCTTTTTGTTACCAGCCACTAGATCTTAGACCTGTAATCACACTCCTTTGAACCTGACAGTCCAGACAGTTTTTCATCCACCATGTAGTCTGTCCATAGTTTATACCTGCCCAGTGTGGCTGCAAGGATGCTGAGGGGCTCTGTGTTACTAAAATGAGGTACAGAATATTTATTGTTCTCTTATTCCACAGAGCAAATCATTTTGTCAGAAAGGGCAGTCAAGTTGGCCAGGCACCATTTGCCTTTGGTGGATCCAAGCTTCTTGTTCCCAATCGCTTTCTTGTCCAACATGTGCATGCAAATGGTCTCTGTGTGGATTTGCTCCACAGTCCCCTGAGACACTGGGGGGAGACAGGCAAGTCTGACTGGCCTGTATCTCCTTTATTGCCTGTCTTGAAGGTGACATTTGCCCTTTTGCAGTCATCGGTCACCTCCCGGATTGATAGGACCTTTCAAAAATTATAGAAAGCAGCTTCTTCTCCATCCTATTTGGTCTTACGGAGTTGTGTATGTCCAGTTTTCTTAAGGCGGTCTCTAACTTCATCTTTCTGTACCCCTGTTAGTGTCTGGGAGCAGCAGGGACACGCTAGTCCCTAAGGGAAAGGATGCTAAGTGTGGTAGCAAGGCAGGCAGCAGCAGTGGCCTCACCGGTAAGGGTACAGTCCCTCAGGATGCACGCGGTGAGCAGGGCAAGCTGGGCAATGGCAGGTAGCTGGGTTAAGGCAAGAGCCTGGGTTGGCAGACAGATCCACAGCGAGGCAGCTTTGCAGTCATGCTGGGAAGTCAAGTCTGTAGCTCAGGTGGGTGCCAAAGATGAGAGCCGCAGCTTAAAAGCAGCTCCCAAGGCAGGGAGTGGAGACCTTCGCTGAAGCCTCAGTAGAGCTTTCTGGAAAAGCTGTCACCAAGGTCACCAGCTGTACGGTCTTGGCCCTGAGCCCAGGTTACCAAAACCCTAGGAGGGGGAATATTTGCTGGGGGCCCTGACAGGTGGCACTTTCTTCCTCCAAACTCTGCCATGGGGCACAAGGACTTGGGAGGCCTGAGAGCAGACCTTGATGGTGAGGCCTGAGAGCAGACCTTGATGGTAAGGCCTGAAGCAAGGAAGACATTGAATACCTCACCCTTTCCTGTGTCCTTGGTCAGTTGATTGCCTGCCCTGCTCAGCATCCAACCAATGGTTTTCTTGGTCTTTTGCTGCCAGTGTGCTCACAGGAGCCTGAGAAGCCCTTCTTGTTGCCCTTTGCATCCCCTGCTAGATTTGAGCCATCAAAGCTTTGGATCTCTGCGTGCTTCATCAGTTCTGGTGAAGTCCTCATGTGTATCTGGTCTTTGCTTGACTTCCCATATGCTTCCTTTTTGAGCTTAGTCAGAGGTTCACTGTCCAGCCAAACTGTCCTCCTGCATCTGTGCATTTTCCTGTGTGCTGGGATGGACCTCTTGTGCTCGTCTCTTGTGCTTGGGGGAAGCTGTCCTTGAGGATCAGCCGTCTCTCCAGGGCTGCATTGCTCCTTCAGGCCCTTCCGTAGTACCATACCTGTCAGATTAGTCTCCTGAACAAATGTAATCTGGCTGTTTATTTTGTTATTTGTCATCTTCACTTCTCCTGGGATCTTGAAGTCTTACCACGTCACATCACCACATAAAAAAATTATCTTTGATGCATTGAGAAACCCGACTTTTGTTTGCCCCACCATGTTGCTCTCACAGCAGATATTGGGGTGGTTGAAGTCCCTCTTGCAAACTGTGGTCTGTGGTCACTAGGTTTCTTCAGCTGTTTAAAGATGGCTTCATTCTCTTCTTGACAGAGGATCTGTAGTGGAAATCCACCACAATATTCTACTTTTTTGGCTACCCTTCTTATTCTGACTGTACAAGAGGTCTGTTCATCATCCTGTAGCACAGCTGGTTTGTCTAAGCATTTTTGTCACCCTGTCTTATGTGTGCTGTTCTCTACTTGGTGGGTCTTCCCTGACAAACCTAGTTCAAAGCCCTCTAACTCCATTAGCAAGCCCAGATAGCAGAGGACAGGGCTTAGTTGTCATTTCAAAGGCTGGAGAAGAGAGCACTGAGGTACCATAATGGCGGTGCTTAGACTGGTTTTGCCCAGCATTTTCACCAGTGATCCAGAGAAATGAATGGCCAGTGAAATCTCCAAGTTTACTGATGTTACTGAACTTTTGAGTCATAAAAAGTCACACCAAAGGCAGAAGGATATCGCCAAACTGAGTAATCAAAAAGGTGGCAGAGGAGCTTCAGTGTAGATGAATTTACAGGAACTTAAGGTAATTACCATAAATATGGTTTAGATTGCTTTCCCTAAATTAAGGGTAATTTATCTAGGGAAAAGCAATCTAAACCATATTACATGAGGCTGAACTCAGAACAGACAGTTAACGACTCCAGGAGGAGAACCTGAGGACAGTGATGGTTCATTGAAATGATTATTCAGTGTAAACAGCAGCCAAACAAAAAGCCAGCGATGTTGGCTGTCATTAGGAAGGGCATCGAAAACAACAGACAGAGACATCATTTTACCACTTTGTAGTAAAGCTGTGGTTGCAGCCACATCTCGTATACTACGTGCAGCTCTGATCGCTGCATCTCAAGAGGGAGCAGAGAGGGGCATAACAGTGATCGTAGGGGATGGAGCAGATGCCTTACGAAGAGAAGCTGAAGGTTGTGACTCTGATTTGGAGAGAGAATGTACGCGAGGTGTACAAAATCCTGAAGGCAGGGGACGTGCTGAAAGCGGAGCTGCTTGCCCAATCCTGCTGTACTAGGACTGAAGGCACTTGGAAGCTACTTGCTGTAAGACAACTGAGAAGTTCTTCATGTGGCAGGTCATGAGCTGCGCTGGGCTGCTGTGGGAGCAGCCGACAGCAGCCAGTTCGGAGAGGGACCAGACAAATTCGTGGGAAATATGTCCCCTGGTGGATGCTGGAGGATGAGGCAGGGATGTCCCTCTCTGGTCCCACGCTTGTGGCTGCTGGAGGGGTGTGCAGGGGGTGGTGGAAAGCAAGCGGCTAGGCTCACACTCTCCCTGCCAGTGGCATCTGCTGTTGCTGCTGTTGGAGATGGCATACTGGGCTGGGCTAGACTGACCATTTGTCTGACCCAGTAGGGTGTTTCTGTGCTCCCACCTGCCTCTGCCAGCAGGACTGATGCTGTGTAAAGCAAATGGCGTAATAAATCTGCTTCATTAAAAGCAGTGGCTTTTACTGAGCAGCTGAGCACTGAACACCATCATTTAAATTGTTTTTCTCCCCAGTAAAAAATTTCAGATATCCAGTACTTTATTCTTTCTTTAATTTTTTTTTTAGTAGGTTACTCTAGCAACTGTTGTTGCTAAGACACAAATAGCTGCAGATATTCTCAGAACTGATTGCACTGTGATAAATACCATGGCTGCCTCTAATGCAAAATAACAAAAGAAATAAGTAAATTTACCGTAGTCACAATCTTTTTAATAAAATCATGGTAGAAGTTGACTACTGAAACAGTTTCTCTAATAGAACTATAGATTAATTTTCTGGTAGCCTCTGGTGGTAGCTATATGACTTTTTGATATGTATTGATGAAATATTTTATTGAAAATAAAGTTTAGAGCTGCATGATGTAAATAATACCTTTTTTTGTGCTTATGATGATGCACATTTGCTGTCTGACTGATAGAAGATTCAAAATTTAAATTTTTTTTTCTGGAAATTTTGTAATCTATTTGAATGTGTCTGAAGTGCCTTCTAGAAATTAAAGGCAGTATGCTGTGATGTTTGAAAGTTTGTTTTAAAAAGCTTTTTAAGGCAAACAGCATTTTTTTTCCCTCTGGAGCTGCAGCTCTAGAGATTTGCCACCCATTTATCAGTTATCTAAAACACAAAAATATACGCGAGCCACAAGATACCAGGTATCTTATCATTTGTGGTCTTTGCAAAAAATCTGTTAAGTCTGAATGCAAGTTGAATCTTCATGAACAGAGGAGGTAATTGACTTTTCAACTTTTCTTACGTTTACATAAATTACTGTGCTTTGTTTTGTAACTAAAAGGTTAATTACAGTTTCATTTTCTTGTGCCATATGAGCTATGCATGTTTGAAGAAATTGCCGACTTGTTTCTGGGCTCAGTGGATTTCTCGAAGATGAAGTTGTTATTTCTGAATTTTCCTTTTGTGAAAACAGTTCTTTTCTCCATTAAAAATTTTCCTGCTGTGTTTCAAAAACAAATTTAACAAAATTGCGTAAGAACTGGGAAAGCAAGCTACAGGTGTGTCATTGTTCAAGGGAAGTGAACTGCAGAGAGCCTTAACATTGGTAGCCCTTCAAGGATTTAAAAATAAGGTGAAAATTCCTATTAATGAAATAGGCATGTTTAGGGTAAAACTCTGTTTGTATTGCCACATGTAATTTCAGTAATTTACTCACTTTATAAATACTGCACAATTTTTTTTTCCCATTTTAAGAGTATGAAATTTTAATCAAACCATGATTTTTCAATCCTACAGGACTGTGTTTACAGGCTTGTCATGGCCACTCATACGTTCAAAAATAGGGCATACAGCCTGCCTTCCCTGTAACTTTTACAGTGTTTTATTCTGAGTCTTCCCTGGTTAATAAAGAAGGGAAGAGAGAACATAGAGAGAGAGCAGTAAACAGTCCAGCAGATCTCATGGCAAAGGTTTATTCTTTCCTATTCTTCACAGTATTTTGCAAATATCCGTGTGTGTGGTGTGTGCGTATCTGGGTGTGTGCATGGAGAGTGAGAAAAAGCAAAGAATAGCAGAGTATAAATCTTTGCCATGAGATCAGCTGGATTTGTTAAAGATACTAAATCAGCAGGCTGGTGTATAGCACAGCTTTCATTTATTAACTCTATTCTGTTTTCTTTTTTTTTAAATGGCTGCTCTCTGCTGCTGAAAAAGCAAACTAGTAGAGAACTGTACTTACAAGGGGGGTAGATTTAACAAAACAAAGCTTGAGATATGGCACTGAAGGTGGATTTTAGAGGGAATTTTTAAGAATTGTTTTGGAGAGCAAGAATGCTGTGTGGGGAGTTGATGTTGATAGTGTTAGAGGGTAGGATTTGGGGGTACCACAATCTGAAGTTAGAAACCTGAGTTCCTTTTCCCTCTTACCTCATTTGTATTTTCAAACACTGGAGTAATGCACCTATTCTCATCTGCTTGGCAGCCATGGGATGACTGTCAGATACTGAATGTGCAGCCTTAATATGATATTTATAAATTGTGAACACCATGGGAAGGTCATGCATTATGTTACTTGCAGGTCTAGTTGTGAAAGCAAATGATTTGTATTAAATATTTCATTCCTTAGTGGAGGAGGAAAGCTAGATGGGCCCCTGCTCTTCTGCTCACCCCTGCCTTTCTTTGCATGTCACTGGAGTTGCTTTAGTGTATTAAATACTGTGATTCCCTTTTCTTTAAAGTTTTTTGAGTTTGTAGTCAGACTCACCAGATAGAACATTTTACACACCCAGGCATCTATTTATTCACTCATTTTGTTTGCATCATTGTGATGGTTCAACTTAATGAAGAATTTCCATTATCTTATTTTTGCGTGAAGGAGGGAAAAATGAAGCTTAGTACACAAAATTGTTCAATTTCTGAGAGCTCCTTAAGGGGCTGTTTAATACACAGACTAAACTAGGAACCAGGCTGATGCTGTCATTTCCTGTGATCTTTAATCAAGCTGTTTAAAAACAAAATGGGAGGTGCTTCAAAACTTTAGAGAATGCCTGTTTTTGCCAAATCCTTATGAGAGATCCTGCAGGAGCGGGCAGTGGGCTGAGTTTGCTTGCTCGGTGTAGTCAGAACACTAGTTTGGCTATGTTGAATACCAAATTGGAAATATTTCAGCAGCTCGGCTGATATGGAGTGCTGAGATATGGGGAAGGATAAAATCGTAAAGAAACTTTCCTGTGGAACAGGGAAGTTATATCCATAGTAATATCAATATGTGTCTCTTCTCTCTTCACTTTTTGTATTTATTTCTTTTGGTGTTTTTAATTAAATTAAAAAAAAAGGGGGGGGGGGGCTTGGGGAAGAGTAGCTGGAAAGCTGCTCGGCAGAGAAGGACCTGGGGGTGCTGGTTGACAGCCGGCTGAATATGAGCCAGCAGTGTGCCCAGGTGGCCAAGAAG